>CM035812.1:69507017-70107017 GCA_020458035.1 Magallana ariakensis | reverse complement strand
TGCTAAGTAATTCTTCTGGAACTGCATCCGTCGTGTGCAGTACGAACGGGGTGAGGGAATGTTGGCGTAGAAGGTACAAGGTATAAGGTTGAGGCGCGCTGTGGGCCGTAAGGTAAAAACGAAGGATAGGTGTGCCGTATTCCCGAAGGTCCACCAATATGCAGTTCCAGAGAAATAAACAGGCAATTGATGCAGGATTCCGTATTTATTGGACGAGACTCAACGATGGCAGCATTACAACAATTTAACAGACAGACATGTTACAAACAAGTCGGATATGGCCAGTATTGGCCTCCGGACTCAAGACTCTGGGTGAGTCGGACGACTGGCCGTGGCTGGCCGCCGTATTCCAGACTGCCGATTGACAATTTTACATGACTATATATAAGAATCTGAACAATAAGTATAAATTGACAGGTGGTGACATAAGTAAGCTGAGTGAAAAATTGACAGATATAAAATAATTAAATAAACTCAATGAGTCTTTGATGTCCTAGACATGAAAAACAGTTAATTGCACGATGTTGTTTTAACAGATTAGCAGTCCTTGAGACATGGCACTCTGTCTCTTTGAAATCACATAGAGTCCGAAAAGTGTGAATCACTAATTGAATAAGTAACTTTGTACAAAATAAACTGTGAGAAAATATTACAAATAGAACTGAATTTAAAAAGTAAAGTCCAAAATAAAGTTATAATTAATCAGTGAATTTTGCACGGTGATAGTACTATACACACTTGTTTCGAAGTTTTCCTGATTATACATGTAAACATAAGAGGAAACCAACAATTGAGAAACCCTTTTTTAATCAAACCCAGTTCCGATCACCTGTTCATTGATGAAATCAAACGCACCTAGGTTTAATGAATTCAAAGAAAGGCCAAGAAGGAGTGGCAACACTCGTAAGTTCTTTTTTAACATGGAATAAACTGACGTTTGCATTTTCCATATACAGTATTCAGCAATCAATATTTGTAGGTATCTAGTGTCAATATTTGCTCAGTGTTCGACCTGACGAGGCGTCGGCTGAGTTTTAGGGAGAGTAAGTTCAAACATCCAGAGGCGGACCCAGCAATCTGATAAAGGGGGGGTTCCAGGCAGATGATACAGAAAGTGCTATAGATAAATTCCTATCAATTCCTGACAAAACAATAACTGTAAAATTCATTGTTTGTTATCTTTTAATCGGATTAAAAAAAATTACTCATCAATAAACAAAGACTTTTTAAACATTTTTCGGGGATAAAATTCGACAAACATTTTCAAAATCTCGTCAATATCAATTTCAATATTTGAGTGCACATTCATTAGTGCAAGTCCTGCCAATCTTTCTTCCCCCATTGTTGACCGGAGGTAAGTTTTGGTTCGCCGCAATGCCGAAAAGGATCGCTCCGCCTCGCAACTTGTAATAGGAAGAACACATCCTATGCTTAATATCAAGTGGATGTTAGGAAAAATGTCCTTATCAACTGTTGCCAAACAGTCTATGATGTTGGTCAGATTGTCTTGTGTCTCTGTAGAAGAGTCTATCCATTGTTTTTTCCATGTAAGGAGTTCCCTCCTGAGGCATGATGATGCCGGCATATCGGGTTCCCAAAACTGAAGTTTTTCGATTAGGTCGTCAATATCAGTCGTAATGATATGCTTTGGCAGCAACGACAACAGTGAAAGGCTTACTCTGTCTTCCTTCGCAAATCTAAGTGACATTTCATTGCTGAGGTGATCACAGAATGGAATTGCTATGTTGAGTTTGTAATATTCCTCAGGGTCTGTACCTGCAATATTTCCTCTATTATTTTGACGACCTGCAGTACGTGGCATTAGAAGCTGTGTTCCAAGCGTCTTTGCAAGTTCGTCTGCTTCTCTGCAGAGAGCGTACTACATTTTACTAAACTACACTGTATCCGTATGATTTAATTATTCCGAAACAACTTACTATAGACACATTTACACATTATACATGTATCTGTTTGTACAGAAGTCTTATAAATACGATATTTTTTGAAGTACTTGTGTTTTATTTTTGTAAAAATTAAAATAAATATTGAAAATAGTCGCCTATAAAATAGTTTTTATGGTTAAAAAAAAAATCACATGTCCAAGAGAAAGGGGGGGTTCCAACCCCCGGAACCCCCCCCCTGGATCCGCCAATGACATCGATTCCAAAAACGTTTCTAAAAAAATTTACTATAGTTGTATTATGATAAATGTGAGTCAACTAATGGAGAAATACAGTGTAGTAGCATTGAATCAACGGGAAAGTCAACGTGTTTCAAACTGACTGACAAGATATATGTGCGTTGGAGGGTGGCGTGGGGGGTTGGGTTACTCTTGATCAATATTTATAGGACACAATCACAAATCTAATTTGAAGTTGTCTTACTAATGGGGCATTTCCAACTACTGTATATTGCTTTGTCCAAAAAGATAAACACTAGTATGTTCTAGTTATGGTTTTATATACCGTATTGTGATAATTTAGGAAATGTCAAGAATGTCTTTGTTGCGAAATTTTAAACATCTAGCAGTTAATAACGATGTCCATGTACGTGAAATATTTCACCAAGATCTCGGTTGAGAGTATTACAAAAAAGGGCAGTTTATATATTTTACCGACATTATCACTATAATCGTGAAACAATTAATCGTTGATGGTATTTTGAATCAACCCAGTTTATACTGACATATCTGAAACATAAACCTTATTTTGAATTGTTTATCAAATGTATCAAAGGCACGCTCAATAGTCTATACATGTAGTTATTGACGACATCAAAAAAATATTAAATTTAATATGATTTGATTGCGTTTTATATCTACTTAATTGAGCACAAAAATGACAGACGATACCATCCATTTTTTCTGTGTGTTTATGAACAAGTGTCAAATATGTCTGAAGATAGGGAAGTTTTCTAGTCCTTCATATCGGAACAAACACATACTGATGTTTAATTGCGCTTTAAATCGTGGATTTGATTCCACGATAACGCCTCATAGTCTTTCATAAACAGGCAATCAGCAACATGCTTCCACGCCAGTCTGGTTCTAGATCTGTTCTGTAAATGCCTTTGATTACATGATCGTAACCTTTTATCGAGAAAAATCCACAACCGTCAAATTTCTTTAAATGAAGATTAATTAACCGGCTCTGGCTGGCTTAAATAGGAAAATATGATAATTGTTCCAAAAAATAAGAAATATCAGTCACTTATAATGCTTAACTAGAGAATTTTATTTGAATTTTGAAATCCTGTTGAAGTATTACGTCCATCAACTTTGACTTGGATATAGTTTACGTTTTGACATGATGAAAACTTCCGATTTTAATATACAATTCATTTTGTGTTCAAAATCAATTTTAGCCGTCTCACACATCAAGATCTTGCACGTAAAAAATAATATAGGCATTTTACAAATAATATATTGGTCACTTTGTACATACATGTACGCGGAAGCTTACAGTATCTATTAGTAAATTTTCATGGCATTGATTCCTTATATACCATGTATTTATTTATATCAAAATTTACAAGGTACACAAAAGGCATATCTCATTTGTATATTATTTCATTTCAGTCAGAAAAGTATATTTTGCAGTTTTTTTTTATTTCATCGACCCCATGCAATTATACATTTTACTTTCTTTAATTGATCTCTCTCTCTCTCTCTCTCTCTCTCTCTCTTTCTCTCTCTCTCTCTCTCTCTCTCAAACTTGTACATTTTTTCCATTTCTTCTTAACCTTAACTGTAAAGAATAATTGAAAAACAGGGTTTTAAGAAAAAATATATTTACTGTAGTTTAATTTTTATTGACGTCACAATTAGGGAGGAAATTACTTACAAGAATTCGTCTTGGCTTCTGTCCAAAGTTCATTCATTTTTTCGCTTCTGATCATGAATGAACTACCGACTTTCCCGTGTGCCAAACGACTTCACAGGTCAATATTTGTAGATATCAACTAAACACTATTGACTTAAATGTTGAATAGACTGTTGGGCGGCTGAGTAATTTACAGTCTTATTCAATATATCTACCTTACGTAATACACAAAGGTATTTTTCTTTGATAAGTAAAGTCTGATTCAACGATTGAAATCGAAATCAGCACATGCAGAACTTTTCATTCACTCAAATAGAGCGTTATTCCCATATTTGAAAGTCAAAGATTTAATTTTATAAGTTAAATTTATCAAGTATCAGCAATTTCTGCGAATACTAGTTTTTTAATGTTCGAAATTACAGACACTAAAACCCAATAGACTTGTATACGAGTATGTTGAATGTTGTTTTTGCAAGAACTCTTTGAACGATAATTCAATATGATAAAGGATACATTGTATTACAAGCGATGTAGAGTAACTTAATATAGGGAAGTATTGCAATTTTCTGCACAGTTGATCGTCATAGTTATCTATTTCCCTGTAACGCTTGATATAATTTACTTAAACAGGCAAATTATAATTATTTCCGCAAATATAAGTATACGTAAAAAACTATGTTTTATAAACAACAATATTCGTCCTTATAACTTGGAACATTTAGGTATACTAACACGCAAACTTTTTCATATCTTTTTGAAAACAAAAGTATGCAACATGATTGTAAGCTTTGTAAAACAAAATCTGAAATTCTAAGTACATGTTTAACAATATTTATTCATAAATAAATACACCGATAAATTCTGCTCCAACTGAGAACGTCAGAGTATTGCACATAAGAGATGAAGAGGAAAGGAATGTCATCATCAATGTCTCAGTTCCTCTTTCATTCAAAACAGATTTTTCCCCAGCTTCTGTCTGTTGTTTTGTCACAGAAACCTGAAAATGTAAAATTTCGAAATCATTAGTATTAATTTTACAGAACTAAAAATCAATGAATGTTAGTTTTCTATCTATAATAGCATTCAGTTTTTTTTATATCATTGTTTCTTTAGATTTATTAATTTTGTATACAAGTTTTTTGTTTTGTTTTGTTTTTTTTTTTCGATTTTTTTTAATTGATAAGACAATGTCGTCACGCACCTGCAGTAATATTTCCTCCGTGGTATGCTGGTGGGACTGCTGCATTAAGGACCCCTCGACTGAGTGATGGGGATAATATAGGGAGATTAACGTACAGGGATCCTAACTGTCAATATTGCACATGATTCATATCCACCACACGTAAAAAACCACATTCATTAAAATTGCTAATTATTTCCTACGCTTAATTAACTGTCAATCGAGATGTCACTTTCGGAACTATTAATAGACTCCTGTGAATATTTCCAGAGTTTGATATTCTTCATTAATATTCCGTAATACATTTTGTCGTCCGTATCCTCCTCTTCCGGAAGTGGTCGGAGGTATGATGGAGGAGTAAGCTGATTGGACGATATGATGGATGATGCGGAAGAACACAGAGATGCAATGTCATTCTCTGAATCGGTGGGGCTACTGGCGCCAACATCTTCAATATCTGTCAATAGATAAAATAAAGTTCAGAATCTAAACAATAGGCTTTAGTTTCTAATAAAAATTTACATAAATATAGTTATATGTGGCAATTGGATGCAAATGCAGATATAGCTGGGGGCATATAGTGACAGTGGTAAATCCCCGCACAAGTACTCATTTTGTTGAAAATGTTTTTACTAATTACTCCCTACCCCTTTCAAAATTGATATTAGGGTATGGCATCTGTAGATAACTACAGACAAGTAGATGAACAGATAAAGTGGGTATAACTTATAGACAAGTGGATACATGGAATATCTGTGTACCTGAGTTTGAATCCTCCCTCTCGTCCCCCTGGACCATAACTGGAGCACTCCTATGCCTGACCAGTGGGTTTCGGAGACAGGTGGTCACTTCCGCGCTCCGTCTGTTGGCTATCCGCTCCATACTCCGGGGCTTCAGGGAACAGACACTGGCGCTACGTAACACAGGGTTCCTGTGTCCGTTCTTGGTCATGGAGCCAATGGTGATGTTAATGGATATCAGCTGCTTCATCAGCTTCACATCTTGACTTCTCATGTCCATCTGAAAAGATTATTCTTTTTCTTGAAAATGTTTCTTCTCTAATCCAAATCGATTGAAACTATTTCATTTTTACTAAAATGTTTGTTTTGATTAAAATCCATGCAAAATTTCAATTAAATAATTTTTTGATAATAAAAGATGTTCTAGTATTTTATTTTCTTCATAACTCACCAACTCCGATTTTAATTTCGACAGAGCTAGGGTGATTCTATCCAGAGATGAATCCTTCTCCATGTTTAACTGTTTGAGTCGTGTGTAGACTGTAGACGGATGTGTATTGTAGAGTTTTTAAACCGATTGCAAAGGTGTCAACAGATTTTATACGTCTCCTTCTTTAAAAAAAAATGATTGACGGGTCCTTCTAGAGCTTTACCTGAGATCACGTGATCTTCAATTCAAGCCCACTTTTGTTGTCAAACGTAACAACCAAAAAATTAGATAGTCAGTCATAAAGTGCACGAGACAATTAGCGTGGATAATAGAGGGCCATTTCAAAGTATGACGAGTGGTCTAAGCAAAATAAAAGCCAGCCTGTGTCGGGAGCTAGAGGACGGGAGTGGCAGCTTACTACAAACATTAACACTAAACCCGCGGTGTTGTTCCCGTAATCCCACCACAATCCGTTAGATAGATAAATAAGAAAGACCCGTACAGTGCACTGAGAGTTTACAAAGAAAGAAAGAGAGAGAGCAGTTCGATCTTTTTATTGCTATTGTTGTTTCATTCACACTATTTACTTACACGCAGTCCACCTAATAACATAGTTTTTAAAGGGAAGAAATACTGAATTTTTAAAATTTCCTACTCAAATAGCTCAAATGTATTTTGACTTTATTAAGATAGATCGAAACATGTTTATTTATAATTATTCAAATTATTTCACATGCAATCAAGATCAGTACATGTAATTATGTGTGATATTTTTATTTTAGAATATCTATATTGAATAAAAATTGAGTTTTATGTAGCGTGTGAGTTTGTTACAGTTTATCTTTTTATTTATTAGTATCTATTTATCTTTCCATATCTTCAATCTAGATTTCCTTAATGTATAATTTGTATAGTTGATAAAACTTCATATTGCAGTTAAGTTTTCGAAATCGTTTGTCTTACAGAAAGAGAAGTTTGTTTAAATGCAATTTCCTTGATTGTTCCTCATACAAAAGTAAAAAAATTTCGAAGTTTTGCATAAATGTATATGTATAAATCTTAAGAATGCTGCATTTTGTCAAATGGTAAATTTTTTAGTTCGCTTGGGGGATTTAATAATGGACAATTTTTATTTACACTGGATAATTTGTAGAGAAAGTTTAAAATATATTTTGATAAAAAAAGCCTAATTGCATTCTAAATAACAATAGATGGCCTTGTCATTTTCGTTTCTTTATTCTTTCATTTTGAATCATGCAAACCAATTTTCCATAACGCAAACGTGTCAAATCAAATTTTAAAAGTTGAATCGTAAAAAAAGAAATTGATTGTATTATCAAATCTAAAAAAGGATAATGATTATATCTTTGTCGTGACTAATTCCGTTTTAAAATTCTAATTTATTTGCTTATTCTTTATGCATCTCGACACACATCGGTTTTTAAAGAAAGGAGCAATTATTCTGAATTTTCTTCCGAATTTCCATCTGAAGTCATGCATGAGTATGATTAATAAAAATTTCCTGTTTATCGGTGCGATACAAACACGTGAGATGTAGGACAAATAAGTTACTAGGTCAACAAAAAGTCTTAATATAAAGTTTAATTGTGTTTTATTTATTAATCCTCGTATTGAGCTGTAACACGTCCGTCTTAGGAAGGTACAGCCGTACAGGTACCTGTAATTCTTGACATAATTAACATACTCATCATTAACAAATTGAATATGCAAATTCCTAAGTGGGATGTCCTGAAATCTTACTCCTTTTCTCTCTTTGAAGTGTCATTCAGTATTATATTTTCTTTAAAAATAATGAAACTCGCCAAACCTTTCTTCGTCCACATACCTTTCCCCTTATTCGGTACGTTTTAACTACTTTAAAAAAGTCATACAAACAACTGATCTATTTTTCTACCTATTCATTTATCCGAGTGACTAGTACAAACTACATGTATACATGTACGCCTTGCATTATTTGATTTTGAAAAGAACAAGAAGAGGTAGATCGGACACATTTTAAAGACATTTCGAGGAGCATATTGAAGGTTTTTACTTTTCCCTTATATTTGTAGCGATTTTGATTTTAATTAAATATCCAATACATTGCTTCTCAATTAGGAGACCAAATAATTATATCTAGCAATAACAATTTGTTACTTTTTGTCCTTGTGTATATTTAACCTCGCAATCTAGTACAATTTCTAGAGGATATATTTTAAGTGCAAACTATATGCCTGCATTGCGTTCGTTGATCGAGCTAGGACTGGAACATATTCAAAGTATTTTAACGACCTTGTTAAAGATTTTGATTTTTCGGTAAAGTAGCGACTTTGACTTGAGCATCCAATAAATTGCCTCTCAATAAAGAACAAGTTATTTTATCTAGCAATGCCATTTTTCTACTTGTCTCTCTCTCTCTGTATATACATAACCCCACGGTCCAGTACGATTTCCTCGGAAACGAACCAAGGACATTTGACAATCCTTAACTTCTTTTGATTAAAAACTCAAACAGGTAAAAATTCAAAATACAGCCAGTGAAGAGTGCGAATATTAAATATCACGAAACGACTGCAAAATATTTGAATTGTTGCGATAACTGGGTAGTACTTTAACCATTGTAACGGGGTCGATAGAGTTGGGTGCTTTGCAGTTCAAACCCCTGATTAGATGAACTATTTGAATGCATCCTCTTTCACAGATCGTCGAACTAAGATTTAATGAACTTGTTGGTATAGCTGTAAAATTGTCCGTTTGTTCAAAATCTGGCAAATAGGCCCACTCTGAAAAGAAAACGTACGCTTATAACAGTTGTAATTAGATACCACCTACATATATGGAAATTTATGACGCGAATTTTCAATTCAATACAATATACATACAAAGAAGCAACAGAACGGACTGTGCTGAACCTGCTTTCTCTAATGAAAGACATTCCTCCAATTTGCGTTACTTTGTAAATATAAATGTCATTGCTTTTTTTAATAAGGCTGGTCCAGGAGTGCGTAAACTGATAATAACGACGTTTTCCACCTTTTTATTTAATTAAAGACACCCTCCATAGGCAAGGAATTCGCTGGGATCTGCTCACCAAATCTCTTCATTTGAAATCCGGAAAAATAGAAAGCTGTTTGGCACTTGAAATAAATTATAGAGGGGTTGTTTGACCAAGACCACTCAACCCAAGATATGATTGACAAATGTTTAATTAATTGTCAGTAAAGCTGTACTTTATTTGTCATCAATTATTTTGAAGACTTGCGTAATAAATTTTATAAAAAAACGTTACTGTATAATGTCTGATGTTTACTCGGGCGTATGGAAGGTTTAATAAAATACGACGGAAAGGTAGAATTTTACTGATCGAAGAGAGACACATAAAAACCGCATAAAATCTCACGATTAAATGGATGTTACGAATATCGTACAAAATGCAAGTGATCTGTCTTGTCTGAGGTAAATACAACAGTTCTCTTCCAAACAAGAATAAAAGGGATCGGAACCAAGTGAAACCTGACTCTGTTGGAGGAAATGGAAAAGGATTCCTGCCCAGAAGACAGGATAACCCATGCCTTATCACAACTAAAATCCGACTTGGTAAGTCAGTTTGGGACAAGTTTACTTTCGTTTTAACTCTTGCCATTTGGGTAGATGTCATACAGTTATGTTTATTCTCCTTATCAATAAGTTTCGAAGATACTATTGAATCATAACAGGGGTAAAAATGCCTAATCAAACTGATCAAATAAAGGTTAATCATCTCCTAAAATCCAGTTTATGATTTTTTAGGAAGATATACGAAGTCAGGATGTCAAACTGATGAAACAATTGTTGGCCATCAATAGCGTCATAACATCCATTACCAACCCAAGAACCAGAAACCCAATTTCAAGGAGCGCCACCTTCAGTTGTTCTGGAAAGAAACGCCCAACCGTCAAATACACGAAGAAAAGAGCGTGTGATGACGTCATGTGTAATCTCAAAAACCCATTGGTCAGATACGGCAGTGAACCCTTGGTGATAGACGACGATATAGACAAAACTGGATCCCAAGAATCCGTGTCAGATTTGAATGCCGAGTCCGCCCCAGCATTTCCGTTATCTTTATCTTTCTCCGGGAGAGGGAGTTCTATCACACTCATGAGCTCTCTAACCGAAGAGGAAGAAATGGACGACGCAAAGTATCACCAGATTCTTATGAAAAATATAAAACTGTGGAAACAGTCAAAGAGTCCAAGAAACTACAACTAGTTTCATAATGTGTCGTGTATTTCATATGTGATTTTTGTCGACAAAACGTATACATTTGTTATAAGTTATATATATGTACACGTGCAACCAGATCTACATCATTTTCATTATTTTAAACTAAGGCATGTATGGTTATATACAATTATGCAGATTTTATAGATATTTAAATGATATAAATTACCACATTGAGAAGATTGTGTGTGCATGGTACTAGAATCACTTTATCTTGTCATATAACCTAATAATATTCAAGGTTACTATAGCTACCGATATCAACTAAGAAATACTAGAACACGAAAGATGTAATTTGATTACTATCACTGCATTTTCTTGTAACTAATATCAAACCCATTAAAACTGCAGTTTATTAATTTGTTCAGCGTATATGCACACGATTTTTTGATTGAAAAAAAAAATTGTGAACCGGATTTAAAGTGTATATATCGGATCTATATGCTAATGCTACGGTCGTGGGAAGCTTGGTCGTGGATTTCTCGTACAAGACAATGTCTTCTGTCTATTACATAATAAACAGAGAGAAAGCAAACAATGAATCACATTACAGCCATAAATGTAATTGAAATGCAGAGGACCGTCTCATTTTAAAGATTAGACACCGCACATTTACTGAAATCACACAGGTATCTTCTCTGACTCAGGAAAATTTATGCAGGTGTAAAAAGTGATCTCAACTCGGGAACAAAAGACGGCATTGATTTGTTTTACCAGTATAGGTAAAAGTTGTCGTCTGCTGTCACTAGGTCATAGCGACATCTGTGGAAGTTTTCGATAGAGATTAGAATTGATAGATTGATACTTCTAAATGTCACAAAAATAACGAAGAAACCAAATGATCTAACTCCAGGTTGAAACCAGAAACGTTTGCTAGGGTTTAATTTTTAGCGAAAAACATTGCAGAGGGTTCTCATATGATGGGTTCATCACAGATATGATCTGAGAAAGGAAATTCGTCATTATAGCAAAGATTCACACAGAGAGCAATGTGAAAATTCTTTTCACTTGCAGCAACCTGGCAACAAAATGTGAGAAGTGTGACGTCAGACCTTTCAGAGAATGGCGACCAATGGCAACCTGAAATCCAAAGAGATTATATAACGTAAAGATATCTCCAGTCAATTTAGAGTAACACAAAAAGAAATGAAAAATGGATCCCCAATTCTCTTTTAACTACGGGAGGTTGCATTACTTAAAGATTAATCAAATACCGAAAGTTTGATCGTTTAACTTTGATGATGGCCGTTTAATAGTATCAGATGACACATCCTTGAGAAGTAACACTGGGGTTGCTATCGCACGTGGGGTACAAAACGGAATGCGTTTTACGACAATCGCTACAAAGATCTGAAGTATGTGTCTCTGAGTTTATGAAAAGATAAGAACTGGATTAAATAAAAAAGATCTAAATGCATTCCATACACACAAATTAGAGCAAAATAGAGAAATAATTAATATGAATCAATTTAATAATAATGGCGTTGGGACAAGATTAGGAAGATTTATGACGATTATCAATCTTTTTCTGCTCATAGAACATTTTTAGAATGTTAAACCTATAATCAAGGCATGCATAACGTGGTTAAAATGTGCAGCAGTAATCCGACTATTATATTACGGCCTTTATTTATTTTCCTCTCGGCACTGCACACAATGCACATGCTCAATCAATCATGGTTATGTAATTAGATCGGCAGTATTTAATTTTAGAGTTCAATTAAAATGGAATGCAATCAATTTTATCCCATGTCAGCTATTCTTGCAAATTCTGTTGTTGTATTGAAACAGTTTTTTGTCGTCTCCCACTGTCGGTACAATGACGTCTCCCCGGCATTTGCGTACCGTTAGCTTACACGGAAAACACTTTTTAGGACAAATTTCCATTTCATTTTATTTTAAACTTATTCCCGAGTGATTTAAAGTATTTACTATATAAAGTAAACAATGAACTTATTATCCAATATAAAACTGACTGCCTTCAGATGCTTTAATATTCCAGTATATATGTATACATGTATAACGGGTCACCCGTGTTCTACATCGAACAAACAGTTAAGGCGTTATACTTTAATTCTCAAAATTTTAGTTTGCTGCAAAAAGTGTTAAATTGAAATTTATTAAAAAGAATAATTTAAATAAATTTAAAAATAGAATATACCCCTAGATAAAATAAAAATAAAAATTGAAAATTATGTATATTTTTATTTATTATGAAAATCAGTGAAACAATTTTTGGAAGGACGGAAATACATGTAATGTAAACTTGCTTATATGTGATTCTTTAAATAGTTTATAAACCATAATATTGTTCTTTCATTTATTTGTTAGTGGATTCAAAATATATGTAATAATTTCAAATGAAATTTGCAGTATTTACGAGTAATGTACATAAACAGCGTTTGCCTCAGTTATAAAGCTTATGGTAAAGTTGATTTTCATTTAGGTAAAAGTGAATTTAAAGTTTGCAAAAAAAAAAATCCCCCAAAAATTGCAGCTCATATTGCTTATTTTTTAAAGAAGCTTACAAACACGTATACATATACTGTGGAATAATCTTTATTCGTGGGGGTCAATTTTCGTGGGTAGCCAAATTTTTATTTTTGGTTTGTGGGGACGTAATTTCGTTGGTAGCAAGTTCTATTTTGTAAATAAATATTAAACATATGCTTGCATATATATACGTTCGTGGGGATGTAAATTCGTGGATAAGGGTTACCCACGAAAGCCACGAACATTGGTCCCCAATAATGATTTAACAGTATACATATATATATAAATTATATAACGTGGACAATTTTTACAGCGCTGTGATTGCGGTTATGCAGTCATCTCTTTATTTCTGAAGGTCATCAGATGACGTATCGTAAATTATAATTAAATAATGATAAAGTCCGGGATAACATTTCAACATCATGTATAGCACATGAATGAATTATTAAATCTTCGTCTGAAGGCTTCATGTATAAACGTAAATACTACAAACGTGATATATAAATGTGTTTTACCTATTACGTCCATTCTTTCTTGTCATTCATGCATCCTCCCACGCACACACAAAATCCCAAAGTCAAGTACACAAAATTATGCAACTCATTCAGATAAATTATTTTTACCTTAATAAAAGGAGTAATGTAGGTTTTAGGAAGTCCATTCAGTACAATAATTTTTACCATTGACAAAAAAAAATTTCTTCCTTTAGAAACATTTCGCCATTAGGCTTGTCTGATCAAAGCATGTTAACATTTTAGGGACTGGCAGAAGAGTTCCACCCAAACAATTCACGCTCAGTCGTGTAAAGGACCACGCCCAGGCAGTTAATGTCCATGACAGAATTATCATGTACAGTTTATTAAATATTAATTTAATTAACTTGTCATGCATGCGTGATAAATGCTTCATTGTTTTTAAAACCATTAACTGTAAAGAACTTGTAACATTAAATGCGTTTAAATTGTATCAGCAGCGTAAAGTAGAAGTGGTCGGTACACGACAAATATAGCAGAAGTGGTCGGTACACCACAAATATAGCAGAAGTGGTCGGTACACCACAAATAAAGCAGAAGTGGTCGGTACACCACAAATAAAGCAGAAGTGGTCGGTACACCACAAATATAGCAGAAGTGGTCGGTACACGACAAATATAGCAGAAGTGGTCGGTACACCACAAATATAGCAGAAGTGGTCGGTACACAACAGATATAGCAGAAGTGGTCGGTACACCACAAATATAGCAGAAGTGGTCGGTACACCACAAATATAGCAGAAGTGGTCGGTACACGACATACACATGTACGTATATATATCGTATTTTGTTTTAATTTTTTTTTTGTTTTTAACCTCGATTCTGCTGTTTTTGTATTTTTTGTTTTGTTTTGTTTGTTTGTTGTTTTTGTTTTTTTAAATAATATTCCCACAGGATTTTCTAGGCATGAAGCATCGGGGAGGTGGGCACTTTTTCTCGCAACAATCATTTTTCTTAAACATATAAAAAAAAATGAATTATCATGGAATTGGCATGTAAAAAAAAAATGCAGAGAAAATAAGGAAATTGACAGTGAAATTGAAGTTGTCAATTTCTTATGCTTGTCAAGATTTTTTGGATGAGTCTGCCACCCCTTTCAAAAACGATGATACACCCCTCAGTGTTTTCTACATATGTAAATGTAGGCCCTATTATTATATAGAAAAGAATTCTCTCCTTTAGAAATTGTTATTTTCCATGGGATATTAATTTAAATGTAATTAATTTACAATTTGGTGAAACACACTTAGAATGAAAGTGGCTATGCTATATTTCTAATTATAGGTAAATTGTAATTAAAATTTATCATATCCACATAACATATGTATTTTTTTTGGAAACTGCACTTTAGAATATTAATATATATTTACGGTGTCTTTGCCTGTGATAACACTACGTTTCGATTTTGTACTATATAACCCATAACTTCAAATGACGCCAATATTGAGGCGCCAGCGGGATTTGCTTATTTATATTTAAATATTTAACCGTTATTTAACCGTACGATGTCTTAAAATTATATAAATATAAGTAATAAGGAATCATTCTTTGAATATTATGAGGTGATAATTTCGGTCGGGGCGTGATCAAATCTATCATATAGCGCCCTTCGGGCTTTATTGGATTTGATCACGCCCCGACCGAAATTATCACCTCATAATACTCAAAGAATGATTCCTTATTCCTTAAATGAAGCCTCGTTACTGTTTTGGCTGCATATGTTGAACTTTTCTAAAAGACAATTTCAAATATTTAGCACCCATTTCTCACTTCCCACAGAGGCACTGTATCAAACTATCTGATAAAACTTAATTTACAATTCCGATGAAGATCAAAATTTAACAAACTATTTGTATATCTATAATTAGACAAATAAAATCTTATCAAATTGATTTTAATTATAAAAAAAACTTTTATTGGAAAGTATTTAACGATTTATACATATAGTTGGCAATACACGTGTACATGCATGGAACTCATCTTGGTGCCAATATTATTTTGTAGATTGTTAAACCTCCCTTTTATCGCCAATCCTCGGTAGTATAGTGGTAAGTATCCCCGCCTGTCACGCGGGAGACCGGGGTTCGATTCCCCGCCGGGGAGACGTGCTTTTTATTTTATTTTATTTTATTTTATTATTTTATTTTATTAAAATTAAATTAAAATTATAGTATTATCACATGTATATTTATTGTAAATCAATAATAATAATTCAAAAACAACAACATTTTACCCTCATATGCACATCGTTTTTCAAATCTTTCGAGAATTCGTACATTTTTTATCGTTAAACTTTAACCAAAAACTTGTACTTTTCAAATATATTTCATGCATTTATTTTACATCATTAGAAGTATATTTTGAACAATACTTACAAAGTTGAGTAAATTTCTTATTACATGTAATGCTTTCAAAAAAAGACAGAATACTTTGAGATCTAAGTGAACTAGTGAAATACTTATACAGATCATATTTGTATAAGCTAGCTACTTTACTTTGGGACAGACTGCATCAAAGTTTTAAAATAAGCCTTAAACGGTAGAACAGTATGCAATTCACATATGCATACTTTAATATTCCCCACTTTCAGTAAAAGTTGCTTTAAAAGGACCATTGGGTGATACGTTACAAATACAACTAAAAAATATACATACGAATATTGAATATCTTTGATTTAATTGATATTCAAATTAAAAAAAAAATAGGTTAATGATTATATATACATGGATACAGAGGTATATATACAAAGGTACATGTATATATGCATTTATTAATCTGTTTTTTTTTTTGCTTCAATTTTTTTTTCAAGTTTTGTTTACCCCCCCCCCCCTTTTTTTAGTGACTAAGACAATGGAAATTGCAGGGGAAGTCCACTTTTTTCCCCAGATGATACATTTTTCATGATTGACCCGGGATAACAGATATATCCAAGGTCAAGCCCCAATGTCAACCGTCTCCCAGTAAACCCTTGTTATTCACACTGCTTACAGCCTGGAATAAACCTACATGTACAGACAGGGCCGTCTTTATGAATGGGATTCCCTAATCTCCAATCCACACATCTAGTCTACACAAGCTCATTGAGGGAAAGGTAAATATTGGATTTGATTTCTGTGTGTTTACTTTTCTATAAAACACCACTTACTTGATGGGCAATTCAGAGACATAACAAACAATCCTTGTCTTCTAACAGAAACAGGTTTATCTAACCTGGTTGTATTCTATTTAGACACTGCACTTTACATAATTCGTTCTCCAAACTACCAAATCCTCAGCTCATCTGTTCATTGAAAAACATAAAAGATTCTTGAAGCATAGAAGATATTTCAATTCTCAAGTTGTGTGTTTTTTCTATCAGAGAGAAAAGTTTTATTTACATACTTGAGGAGTGATGTAAAAACTAATCAACAAATTAAACAAAATTCTTGCGTCAAAAAATAATGTAAGTCACTGGGCACCTGTTTTCATCTTCAAGTTTCACTACATATATATAGACATGCTATAGACATTTTTTCCTAAACAGAGTCTTTTTTCATAAACATGTCAAAAAAATCTGGGAACCTATTGTTATTTCCATCATACAACATTAGAGAACATTTTTTAACTATTCAACAGTCTCAGCAACATTAAAGTTAGTATTTGATGTAACCACTCTAAAATGTGTAGCATGGTGCTGAAGCGAGAGTTGTCCAATCTTTAAAATGACTTTTCTCCAATGGTTTTAAAGAGGAGAGCTGTACTATTCTTGAACATTTTATGAAGGTGCAATAGTAATAATATAATTTGTGATCCCTTAAGTTTGACGTACCAGCTGCTGTCTAAAATTTTCCATTTTTCTAATTCCTTATAAACTAACTTCCAGCAATAGCGCAATGAACATGGCCCAGAAATAGAGGACACATATGATAAAAAAAAGGAACACATTTGTTTTGCCTTGTTCTTTTTAATACACATATTTGATATGTAACCCATAATTGAAATAAAAAAAAATATGTATACATTATCTATTGTGACACTAAATGGATTAAATAAATAATACAACTGAATTTGACTGTAATGCCAATTCATTTAAGGATTTGACAAACTTTCACATATTGCTTTGTATGAGTTGAAACGAAATAAATTCAAACTTCACAAGAATGACTCCTGCAATTTTTTTTTTCAAAATTCTGGATCAACAATGAAACAATTAGGTTCATTATGTGGATGAAATTCTGAAGTATGTTTTGTGAACTTGAGAAGAGATTCCAACAAATCAAATAATACATCAACAAATGATTAAATAGCACATAAAAACTACACCTTCGTCCAAATATGGAATTCATGGCAAACAAGTAGAGATGTTAGCATACATACCGGAACATGGAATTAACTACACTCATTATAACAAGCGACAATCAATCAAGGATTTTAAATCCAATGATGTCCTTAATAAATAATGAAATACATGGCTAATGTAAGCACAACAAAAGAAAGGTAATAATAAAGAAAACTCAGTGCTGTTACATGTATCTCTGTAATGTGAAAACACAATCATGGATGTCAAGCCAAGGAATGATCTGTTAACAATGTACATGTATTAAACTTAAACTCATGTTTATCTTTCATACATTTAACACCTACAAAATGAATTACCTACAAAATATATGGCCACAATATATACCAGGTAAATATGGTACTTTTGATGCACACCAAGTCACAAAATTGACATCTCTCTCGCATATATATAACATTTCAAAACAGTTTCAATCCACAAACAGCAGTTATTTTAAAAAGGCTTACAACAGGTCTATATTAATGTGTTACATTTTGTACTCACGAAGGTACATGTATGTAACTGAACATCAGCTATTGCACAGCAAAGATTGTGGATGTCAATCAGATTATAACAACTATGTTCTTTTGTTTCGTCTGTTTTACAAGCTAAACTGAGCAACATACTCATAAAAAAATTATATTGTCATCAATTCTCTAGCTAAACTACAGCGCTGTATTATGCTGTTTGCAAATGCATAAAAGATATATCACATAGACGTGTTTCTATCTATAACAATTCATAATAATTCAATAAATAGTACATAGAGCTAATTATTGAAGCAGTTTTTCATCTAGCACTGTGTAAAATCCACAACATATGAAGTGTGATTTTTCAAGGCCAGCCTTGCTTGGTATTAGAGGACAGTCTTCACTATGCTTGGCAGTGATTAGATTTTGTCTGTGTCTTCTCCCATCAGTCCCATGGTCTCTGGCATGATGTACGAGATATCGTCCCAAGGATGCCTGTACAGCCCCTGCTTTAATCTCTTCTGGTCCAGGAAGTGACCTGCAATAATAAACCAAACGCATGAAAACATGAAATATTTCCAATCCAGCAATCCACTAAAATGTACAAATGTATCCAAGACACACAGACTAGTGAAATATCTACTGTGAATACTGACAGTTTCTTATCTCAATGTTTGGCCATTTTCCACTACAGATTTCAATGCATATTAAACTACAATAAAAAAATATAAATTGTAGTAAAATAAGATGCCTTACCAATGAATCCCATACTACGACCCAGCACAAACAGTCCGTTGAGGGCACCTACATCTATCAGCTCTCTCGCCTCCTCCCTGAAAAGTAAACATGCATAGCTTAATATGCAGTATTATCAACTACTATAGAACTACACATTGAAATATTTGCAAATTCTAGCAGTGACTAAATTTTTGCAAAGTTTATTACAAAAGTCAAACTAATGACACAGTGACTCCACACGATGCTGACTATTCTATTATTCTGAAAGTTACAAAGCATTGTGGGATCCAGACACTTACCCCGTGAAACATCCGCAATTGTTCAGTAAATCCACAAATGCCACTCCAATGAAACCATCCACATTCAGAATTAGGTTGGGTTTCTTTAAAAGAAAAAAATAATTTTCTCTCATAACAAAGAATGAAAAAAAATTAATTTCCAGTGAATCATTCATGATTTAAATGTCTACCGGTGTGTACAAATACATTCAACACTTTTATGCTGAACTCCAGTTTAAAAACTTAATTGACATCTATCAATGCAGGTTTGATGGTAAACAAATTACGTAACCTAAATTGTATTTACAATATTCATTGCATAGTTTCTACATAGTGTTTGGTAGAAGGAGTTCTTCCCCTTGTTTCTTCCAGATTCTTGACAAATAATTACCTTGGATGTTGTGATTTTCTCTACTTCTATTGCATAGTCTAACAGTGGTGTAGCTGGGAAATTTTTCTTTGCATACTCTTTTAGAATGACAACTCTCATGTCAGGATTGTTGATCTATTAAAGCAGAAAATAAATACACAAGTAAATTCAATTCTATAACAGTGAACATTTCATTTTCAATATGAAATTATAAAAGAAGTGCTTGTTCCAGACCTGATCATTTGACCTTGACCTGCACTTACAGATTTGACCCTATGACCTATGCCCATGATAAGTTTTCCCTCCTTTCTCATGTTGTTGACAAACTCCATGGGGATCATATCACTGGTGTAGGCGTCGGAGAACTGTTTAGCTGCAGCGTCCAAGGCACCCCCAAACCTGTCTCCCTAGGGGTAAAAAAAGTAATGTACATTAGATACTGGTAATTTTCATAAGACATACTGTAGACGTACTTTTGTCCGCGTGGTATTAATTTACGCTATGAACGCGGGCACAAATTTTTCGCGGAATTTTTTCCCAGTGTACTTAAAGTGCATTTTGGAATGAAATTTTGAAATTGCATTACATGAATAAGGATAATCGGAAGTTACTACATTATATAACACTTGCATATACGTGTACCCAATGTATATCATTTTTATCTATGCAAACTGTCAAACAAATTTGTATTGATAATTCACATACATAATAAATAATTTAATCTCCTAAAGATTTGAATTTTCTGTAAATTTACTTGCATGAAATTTAAACTTCTCCCAGCTTGAGATAACGGCACGTGTCAGACAACAAATAGCCCCAAGCGGGTCTGTCTTTCAATGACCCAATTAACTACACGCTAAGACCCGTGTTTTTACTGCAATTTTTAGATCCCTTTGTGCTCTTACTTTTAATTGATAAAACTGATCAACTCATAATTTAAATGACATGTGAACCCATAAATTGACAGTTAATAAAGATTAAAATATTTATTTGGCTTTAAAAATACGACATGCATATATAAACAGATAAAAAAAGAAACAGTTCATTAAAATCAGTTTAAAAAACCTGTAAAATTGTATGACAGCCCCATTTGCTGCTGAAATTTCCACAGATTTTTCAGGTGTTAGACATGGGTTGGGTAAATATTCATCATGTGGTGTTTCACAAGACGATTTTAGCCAGCGTCCTAACATCTTGACGGCTAACTAATAACTACCGACCAGTGCACAACCGATAATTACTGTTCACTGTGAACAGTTCTTACAATTTAAGTCCAAAGTTGGACAAATTGTAGGTAATGAAAATCGCTCAGAACTAAATTTAATAATAATTATTCAAATGATTTTTTTTTTCATTCAAAGGATCCGCGTAAATTTTTACCCGCGGATTAAATTGATAATGTGACTCCGCGGAATTATGACCCCGTGGAAAAAAATACGTCTACAGTAGGTGTATCTCTAATCCTTAACTACTCACCTTGTCTATCACATAACATGCAGAGGGTAAAATACACAGTAAAATGCAGTTGCATCAAACACACTTTAATACAACAAATTTATGCTCACAACAAAGTTTCATTCTCCCTTAACAATTACTTCAAATGTATTATAAACTTATTGGATATAACCTACTGGATTATAATGAACCAAATCATTCATTTCTTTCACAGATTTTCCAAAACATGTAATATAATTCTTAACTAAATGTAGTTTTAATACAACGAGTTTGACCTACAATGGTGAGGAGACCAGACGCAAGGCAGGACACGAGATCTTTGCCGGCCCTGGCACACACGATGGTGTTGTGGGCCCCCGAGACTGCTGGACCATGATCAGCTGTCACCATCAGACACATTTCAATGAATTTAGTCGCGTACTTGGGTAACCTGAAACAGACAAATGTTTTATTCAGACAAGTTTTTATCGCATGAATATTATATCGAGTGTTGGTTTTATAAAAAATCTATTAGAGTGCTTTATGTTATAGAAAATTTGCTGTTGGAATAATGATAACTAGGAATCTGCAAATTGTTAGATGGAAAGCTACACAAAGCTAAGGCATTGTGTGAAAAGGGAGGTAAATCTGATAATGTCCATAGTGGGACTGCATTCAAATATACTACATGTATAATAGTTGAGGTCTGAGTTCACATCTTACATAAATCTAATTACAGAGAGAACTTGCCTTCTCTGGAACCACAGCAGACTGAGCACGCCCCCAATTCCCATGTCCTCCTTGAATATGTCGGTAATCGGTATCCCAGCATACAACAGTTCATGTCCTCTCTCATCACAGATACTGGTCATAAACGAGGCTGGCTTACGGATTAGACCTAACTCCTTTAATAGAAGTAAAGAGAAATAAAAAAAAATGATATACAGTTGAACTTCGATATATCGAACACTGATATCTCGAATACAATGGATATGTCGAAATGAATTGTAAGTTCCAACCACTTATTTTCTAAGTATTTTACCCTCGATATCTCTAATACTCCAATATCTCAAAGTTTTTAAACAGTCCTATCTCATTCGAGATAACGAAGCTTGACTGTACATGGATACACCAATCCTTGAGATGCCATTCAACATATTCCATTTAATATACATGTACATGTGAATCATCATGGAGTGCAGTTAATGTGTACCTGTTGGTGGAAACCAGTGAAGGTCTGTACTACTACAAATAAATCAACTTACCCTTGCCCAGGTGTAGTCCATGGGCACTGTGGGTGGGGGTTGTTCAGGCTCTGGTACAATGGTTCCATTCTCAACCAGCTTGTCATACACATCCCTATACAAAAAATTTACATTATCTGATTGTTTGTACATATACATGTATTGAGCACTCATGACAAATAAAAATTTTGTAGTACAACGTACGAAGTTTTAAAGTCTCAAAATCTTTTGATTATAGTTAAAATTAAAAATATTCTTTGTGATATCATATACATAGGTACATTGTACACTGTGAATGTGCAATTCAAAAGTCCATTGGTCTATAATCGACATAACAGACTTACTTTATTAATGTGCCCAATTCATCAAAACTCTTGGGGACGTAGGCTTTAGCATCAGTCAGTGCCTGGTTTTTAGCTGATGCTGTTTCAGCTTCTGCATTTGCACAAGCACCTGCATGGCCAAACTGTACCTACAAAATCAAAGTCACAATGTTATAGAGTATTGGCTGTTTCCACATTGACTAGAACAGATCTTAACCTAAAAAAGTATTTACACTGAAGAAAAATATTATAAAAATTGCTATAGTTAGCACTAATTGTACACTAAAGCCTTATATGTAGTTTCTCTTTTAACTTGCTTTACTCTTTAAACCTGTTTAGTAAGTTGAAAGTATAGCAAGTAAACAACACAGGTCTTTTATTAGTCATTTCTTTGAGACTCTTACATCTGACGTGAACATCTTGGCACAGGTCCCGATACACCAAGCCACCACCGGTTTGTTGACACGCCCACTCTTCATGGCACTCACCAGGTGGTACTCTTCTGTCCCACCTACCTGTTCACAATCAAGGTATGTCATTATAATTGAACATAAATAAAACAAAAACATCATGCTCACATGAGTAGCAGTATGGTTCAACAGCAATACAAACCATTATGATTACCGGTAAGTAAAACTTAAACTTGAATGACCTTGAAATCACTAATTTATTCATTTATGACCTTGACCTTTGAGGTAATATTTTAGGCAGTTTCTATCATGTACATGCCAAACAGACCAAGGGAGAACTGAAAGTCATGGAAACTATCTACATTTAAAAATATGTATGTTTTACAATGATGATTACATTGGAATTACTAATGAAATTATCAATCAATTAATGGTTTAACTTTTCAAGGATAATTAATAATTATAAAAATCCCATAGACTTACCTCTCCGAGCAAGATGATCATTTTGACATTAGGGTCATCCTGGTACCTCAGTATATGGTCCATGAATGTGGTGCCGGGGTATCTGTCACCACCAATAGCTATCCCCTCGTACACGCCATTAGTGTTCAGTGATATGATGTTGTTTAACTCATTGGACATTCCTCCGGAACGCGAGACATAAGCAACACTGTAAGGAAGCAATAAATTTTCAAGATTTAAAGTACATTTAAAAAGAATTTATTACTTACAAATACTGTTTCTTGAAATTCATTCCCTACAATTTCCTACCTCCCTGGCCTGAAGAGCTTAGAAGCCAGGATGTTGTCCAACATTCCTCCTGTGTTTCCAATTTTGAAACAGCCCGGCTTCACACCTCCAACCTGAAATGAATTTGAGCTTTTTAGTTTATGTTTAAATAGTCAAAATTCATTATGAAGTAATGATTGTGTTCTTGTTTATAAATGATAATAGAGTAGGGATTTTGCAGACAATAAATATAAGTAATACTTACTGTAGCAGGCCCAATGACAAATACGCCTTTCTTGTCAGCCTCTTTGATGATCTGTCTGGTCAGGTTTTCTGGGATTCCTTCTGCGATGATGGCAATGGAACGTATCTTGAAAGAAATTAACATGCACATGAAAGTTTATTCAATAACTGATATATTTGATTCAATCTTCCAGTATGTATAAAACAAGACCTGTTTTTAGATTAAATGGTGATCAAAGCATGTATATAAAATATCATATAGCTAATAATCACAGTCTCTTTCCTTCATAAGATAACACAATAAATACACTAAAATAGCCTAAAACCTTCCACATATTTGTGATTTAATATGATAGCATTTCCCTGCATCTATACCTGTGGGTAAGTCATGGTTTCCATGGTACTATCAAAGGCTGAGCGAAGGGAGGCAAAGTTAATGAGAACATCAGCCTGGGGGTGCTTCTTCATGGCATCAGCCATGTTTTTGTACACTGCAAAGATTGAAAGCAAGGTGTTCTAAGATGAACACATAATGAGGGTTTTTAACAAGTGAAAACATTATTTTGTTGTCTGCAAAGATCCAGAAATGTTTCATGAAACATGAATCTACTATGAAACTATGCCTGTACATGTACATGTACTAGTGATACAGAGTACCTACAGGTGTATGTACTTGGAAAAAAAACTATTTTTACTCTACCATTATATTTCTTATAAATCCCTAATATTCTTACCTGGAACAAGAATTTCTTTATGTCCCCAGTAAAACTTTTGCTTATGATCTCCTCTGAAAAATATAAATATATCCCAATGGCATGACTTCTCATTGTGAAATAAGCATTAAATGCTTGTCATAATATATGAAATTATCTGTATAACAAGTTTTATCAATGAAAGTACTTCACAGAAAATTTTACTGTTACCAAATTTAAATGAATAAAAAAGACAAAAAAACAAAAAAAGATTTAATAAAAAAAAAAGGGACTCACGTAAATGGATAGATCATGGCTACCACAGAAGGTTCTCGGCGGGAACAGACGTAATCAAAGTCCAGCATGCCCTGTACGGCTCTCTGCTGCATGCCCCAGACGATACACTGTGTCTTCTCCGTAAACAGTGTCTGAGTTCTCTCTGACTTGGAGCAGGCCTGTTGACTTTGATCTGGCACCGTGACCTTGCCCTCCGACCTTGATGAGGGCTCGTTCACTGACCCTCTTCTGCTGGTTGCTGGGGAAGCCTGGAAGAAATAGGATGGAATTGATGTAATGCTTTTGTTGATTTGTTCTCCACTGCACCTTCTGATGAGAATGTATTGTAGTTTATGCAGGAAGATTACATTCGACTTCAGCCAAGTTACGGTAACTTTGTCAGGCATACACAAATGTAAGCATTATGTATTTATATCTAGTGAATATTTTTCCTTTCAACAACAAGAAATCACAAATGAAATTTAAACAGTTTGTACCCTTCAAAATCTCTTACTAATAATTTAGCATTTTATAAAGTTTTTTTTGTATTTTTTAATGTATATAGAAGATTAATATAATTGTCTGATATCCAAGCCCTGTCAAACTAGAAACATTACAAACAATGGAGTTTTCTTCATGTATCATCTTTGAACTTTATACAAATACATGCGGCAAGAAAATTTTATCAATTTTGTTATAAAAACTGGATTCATGCACTGAAGCAAAGCCCTTGTATTCCTGTATCCCGCTCTACACTTGTCTTTCTGTAGTTTTCCTATATTTCACAATGAACATGTTTCTCGGTGGCTTTGGCCCAATTCTTTATATTAATATGTTCTTGACTTATTTAATTGAAATACAAAATATGACATAGCATCAAGAAAAGTTGATGATTGTGATTTCACAAAATAATGTAACTGAATTTTATAGTTTTGAAAAATACTCTAGATTCCTAATTATATGTGAGGAACTAATAACTGCTTAAAATTATGAAAAACGACCCTTGCAGATTTAAAATCTTGCTTGTATTTTTCTGACAATTATGAACTTCATGAAATTATTACAAAAGATCTGTGCTTGCAATTTCACATTCTCACACTTTGCTTCAAAAAGGTGGAATACTGGGGATTTAGGTACTCTCTTAAAACAAGGGATATACAATATCTCAATCCCTTTACTATGGGCGATGATTCCTGAAGTAGAATTTGGTTGATTCTTACTGTTTTAGTGACTAATTAATTAAACTAATTTAGCTTAAGTACATGTAATTCACAAAAAACTTCAAATTAAAACTGAACAATTAAGAGAGATTTCAGATAATGAAAAAAGAACAGTGTATGAATAGAGGCTATCAATGTGTACAATAAAAATGTATGGAAAATCAAAACCAGAATGATGTTACTACATAATATGGAATGCCAGTACTGTGACTATATATACTCTGTACTCAGAAACAGTCATTACAAAACTCAATCATGCTGAGATTACAACATTCTGAATTACCCCGGATAACCCTCTCTGCTGGCAGTAGAATGAGGGGGCCTGAAATATAGTGTCAGTTAAAAGGTCACAATGGTTCAAAGGTCAAACTACGGTAATGATGAGTCACAGAAATTACATTTCTTGTAAATATTACTTTATACATGTACGGGTACACTATAATTGTTGTACTACTTCAACTTAATAAAATAGCCATCAATTTTGGATTCTCTTGTCTTTTAACAACAAAGATCAAATCACATAATTTAAGTATCAAAATTAATATTCTAGGGACAACTAGTTGATTTCAACACATTAGATAGCAGTTGGATATGGATAGCAGGATGCATTAATATTGATCTTCATTGGCATACTTTGTTATTCTAATTCTCCTGAACTCATAATTGCAGTTCACTTTGTATAAATATATTACAGTAAAACTCGGTTTTAGCCAAGTCCTTGGGACCAATGAATTAACTTTGTAATATCCGTAATTTGTTATATCCATATAACGAATACGTATTAATAACAAATATATAATATAAAAAACAAATAGCAAATTCACAATATACTGTACATGTTTTCTTTCACCAGACTGCAATGTTTGCTAATTGAGGCTTAAAATGAAAATACATTCTTTTAATATACCTTTAATAATCGGATTGTAAATTGAAGAATTTATGAGAATATAAATTCATTCAAACTGTTTGTTAAATGGTAGTGCAAACATTTTAAACTGTAAAGAAATTCATTATAAAAGTGTTAAATTTCGTCATTTATCACCTCTGCAATACTCAAAATCAGTTCGCTATATAATTATGTAAATTTGTTATATATCCGAATTTCGTTATAACTGTAAAATTTTGCAAAGATTCGTCAAGACTTTTCCCAGAGACTCAAAAAACTTTGCTATATCCGAGATTCTGTTATATCCGTGTTTGTACTAAACGAATGTTACTGTTGTCTTAAAATCATACATTAAACTACTAAAGAATACACCTAAGGATTTGTATGTCTCTCTTTGTATGAGGCACTGGTCATCATACATAATTTTTTGTATGCACTTAATAGATACAAGTCTAATGCATAAGTTTATATCAACTTTACAAGTTAAGAGGTAAATTTTTTCTACAATACAATGGTTACTATATATTATATATAGAGAGAATAAGGAAATTAAAATTCAGACATGTTAATAAGTGTGTGTATAACTTCAACCAGCTGAACTAGTTGTACTAAATTCTACAAACATACAGACATTACAACACTGGGTTCTTTGTTTTACCTGAACTACC
Organism: Magallana ariakensis; assembly: GCA_020458035.1. Taxonomy (NCBI): domain Eukaryota; kingdom Metazoa; phylum Mollusca; class Bivalvia; order Ostreida; family Ostreidae; genus Magallana; species Magallana ariakensis. The sequence goes on along the minus strand of CM035812.1, from coordinate 70,079,262 downwards.
TGTAAGGAAACAACAAAGGTTGATTTCAACATAAAACAGTGGAACAGGAAAATGTTTCTTATTGTATACAAGAAGATGAGCGTTTATATGTATAACTAAGACAACAATCAAAATCTTTTTAACCCCACTGTGTTCTGAATCTTGCATCACAGCTAGGACATTATTTTTTAGGACACGTAGTAAAATTTCTTAAATCTTGAAGACCATAACAGACCCTGTCACGGTCTGGTGATCACTTACCCCTCCGGTTGGCAGCAGGAAGTTGGCGGTGGTGTTCATTGGGCGTGGTGTGTGAGGGATCTCCCTCTTACCCAGAGCCATGCTGACTATAGCTGTCATGTGGGTCTCTGGGCCGAACACATGGATCGGGATTCCTAAGGTGTTTCCTGTGATCAAAATGAACATACAAACACTATTTCTCTTTAAAAATAAAGTAATTCTTAATGAAATTTAAAGCATTTGCAAACGTACAAAAGATTTTTCATCTTTTTGGCATTTTCTTTAATGCCTTCATTCATCAGAGATAATATCATTTTTCATTAGATGCAATTTTCTGAGTAAGGAAAGAGAGAAGGAATGATGAAGGAACAACTTAACAGACCGAGCTCCCTCATGATCCTGAGGCCCTCCTGATAGTTAGGTCCTGCCCTCCTCACATACATACTGATGTTGCCCTCGATCAGTTTCTGCTGGTACTCTCGTAGGGCTCTCACAATACCCTGAAATGTGCATGAATTGTTTAACTTTATTTCTCTTGAAATAAAACAACATGGATTTTTCAGTACACAGAGAATACCTTTATTGTTAAATACTGACTTGTGACTATAGTTCTTTAACACAGAGAAAATTAATCAGAAATTGCTGATGTAACTTTGAGTAAATGTACCTTAAAAGTTGCTGCAACATTTGTGAAATTAGCAATGCCCCCTCCGACAATGAGGATTTTGCCATCAGGGTGGATCTCCGCTGTCATTAGTGACAGAATCGTCTTGGCATACTCATATGTTTGCTGTTCACTAGGTGCACCAGAGTACTCGCCGTAATTAGCGAGATCTTTGGCTCCTCCCAAATCACAGATTGTGTCACTGAAATTCAACACTCTCTAAATGAGTATGGTTCTATAAATCTTGAAATATTGTGACATAATCCAACTATAAAGAAGATAGCTCAAAATCAAATAAATTTTTGATTCTCAAATTGACTTACTGCATACAGGATTATTTTCGCCCGTCTTTTTTCGCCCTTTTACACTTGCAAACAGTTTCGCCTAGTCTTAAATTTGCCCTGACAATGGAATATATGATAGATACTCTTTCTAATTAACAAAGTAACTTAAGTAGTTTTGAATTCACCCAGTTTAAAATTTGCTCAATGACAAGAAGGGCGAAAGGGACGAAAATAAAATGGGGGCGAACATTTCCCTGTATACAGTATATTTTGTACAAACAGCATAGATGAATGGTCAAGTTTTTAATATCTTTTTAACTAATGATTGTTAAGATTATAAAATCTTACGCATATATGACAGATGCTCCTCCCCCTGCCACCATTGTCCAGATTCTGCCGGATTTGTTCAGAATGGTCAGTTTTAGAGATGCCCCACTCTTTGCATCTAGTTCAGCAATGTATGCTTCCTGAAGAGACAACATTTCAAAATCTTGCCACTCATTTCCAACTCAATTCTAACTTGATTCTCAATTTAAATCTTTGTTTTAATACTGAGGCAACAAAAACAAAATATTAAGAATAAAATAAGTTGCTATTTTGTAGTGAATTTTCAAAGAAACAATATGGGACCACACAAAACTCACTTCAGGAAGAGCATCCCTCCCAAAGGGTGGGGGGAATTCCAGGTCTCCCCACAGGGATTTACATAGGTACTCAGCACACTGGTCAATCTTAGCGGCCAGGTCCAGGATGTAGAGTCTGCCGCCCATGAACACTACAAGATACACACAATTTTTGTACCATTCTATGTACTGATAGTACAATCTACTCGCTGTGAGAACAATCTACTTTAGAACAATCATTTCCAAAGAAGAGCAGAACAAAAAATTGAAAAAAGAGTTTGACATTTAGCATGAAAAATATGTACCTAATGGGTTGATCTCTAGGTATGTGAAATGTAGGTTCCTGTACTGAGTGTAGAGGGCTTTGATGAATTTTGTTAGGGGTCTGTAAGGAAGACAAACATATAACAAGTGAGAATAATAAATATACAACTTATTTGTATCCCACAATTTAACTGTATGGACAAAATTTCTAATAAATATCAGAAAAAGTACATGTATGATAAATGAAACATTTTTGTTAAGAGATTCACACAATCAAAGGGCAGTAACTCTTGCTACCCTCCACTTACTCTTGGGCGGAGGCTGGGGCGTTGGACAACAGTTTGGATTTAATGTCCGAGTCCGAGACTTCTTCCAGGACTGGAATGTCTAATTTAACAGCCTGAAATAAACGCAATTATACGATTATACCATCAGGTCCCCAATATACAAAATAGGCACAAATCCTACTATAGTATCTCTTGCTATTTAAGAAATATTTGATTGACATGTTACTGAGATATTGATAGATGAATTATGTACAACCAGTAAGTTTTTGAGATAGTAACCTTGGCATCTACATCCCCAATATCTATCCCCCCTTCATGATGGAACAGTATGGTATCACAGTGTCTGGAGGAATATATACACAGGTAAAACTCTTCATTCTGAAGGAGAAAAAGACAAACATCTGAAGTAACACTTGTAAGCATCTAAATAAAATATACCGGTAATCTAACAGGCAATCTTATTGTTTATTGATACATGCCTGTACTTCAATTACAATCTATAGTATTTTCTTTAATTTAATGATATGAAACTTCTATGGTCATTTACCATTGGAAAGATATTCTCAAACCATTATTGTACATTCTTGATGTACATTTACCTGTTCATGTTTTATGAAAGGCTCAATGACAAAATTCTTTAGTTTCCCCTTGGCTGCACCAATCTAAACAAACAAACAAAGCAAAATATATCAATTGTTAATTCTTTTTTAACCTATTTCTATCACACATTCAAGTTAATGATGCATACATGTATTGATAGTCATAAATTGTATTCATTTAATTCACCCACTTAAATCTCGAATGATCATTTTCACCTCTACAAAAGACTGGTGTGTAATATAAGCATGTATGAAGTTCAAGTACAATTGATACATATCACATGCATATAGTTACATGTAGTGTGAACAATCTGACTAATCATTACATAAATCTGCTGATTCATCACATGGTCATGTGACAAGGTTACAGGTGTGAGAGATTGCTGGCATCAATGAAACAGGTAGAAATCTTTATCAGTCAAGGACACAGTACTTATCGAGGATATTATGTACAGGAAGCTAAAAAGTGTGTGTTGATGATGTGATTTATTATGAAAAAAAAAGCTTTGAAGTAAACTCTCAAAGGTTTCCATAAAATCTCTCAGATAAAAAAAAACCCACATATGTGCTTCACTTTTATACTGCATGTAGAAGCACATATATTTGTTGGGTTAAAATTTCGTTTTTAAACCAAATAAAATTTCGTTGAGATGTAATTTTGTCATATAGTAATCTCTAAAATGTATTACGGATCAACTCTGTTCTTATGAATACTTTTGGTGAAAATTTGTCATGGATTTAACTTCGTTGATAAATACTGCCAATGAAAATAACAAAATTAAATCCTAGACAAATATTTCTGCTTCTACAGTATATAATTGAACTTCTATATCTTGTACACTGATATCTCGAATACAATGGATATGTCGAAGAGATTTGTAAGTCCCAAACACTTCTTTTCTAAGTATTTTACCCTTGATATCTCGAATTCTCAGATATCTTGAAGTTTTTTAACAGCACCATCTAGTTTGAGATAACAAAGTTTGACTGTACATTAAACATAAACTTGATAAATTACGATGGATATTCCAATGGGTTTAAAGTTTCTAAGTGAAAACATGTCAGCATGTAAAAATATTAATTCCAGCTTTTGAAACTTCTGAGATTTTATAAATTTTGTTCCTACATTTTTAATATTTGTCAGCTTTTGAAAATTTTTGAAAGTTTACATATTACATGAATCAGCTTTATAGCTAAGGTTACATGTAGGCCTAATCAATGTAAATCTGGATACATCTTCTGTGTATAAAATCCACCGAATCCCTCCCATCTAGAATTACTAAACCCAGTGGCACTTACCCGGTAACTAAACCACAAAGACTGTACAATAATTAACCCTACAAACTTAGCATGACCAATGCCTTATATCTATATCTATATAAATGTAGAGTGTGTGATTATACAGGCCATACTCAACCTCCATGTTTCTGTTAAGATGAGACATAAATTTCAAAGCTTAAACTACCATGGTCTTAGGCTTATTTGGTAATTGATACATATTTGCATGATTTTACCAGATTTATCAAAAAAAGGGAATGGAAGCAAAGCTACAGCGTCATTTATTGATTTCACCAAATGGATCCAATCCTGCTCTGAACATTGCTATCTTTTTGTGGAGGCCAATCTTGTCTCCTTGCTTTCAATCACTTCACATAACAACCCTAATCAAGACTTTCTTTATTAGGCCTATTTCCCCCCAAAAATCAATCCCTTCAAGCTATTCCGCCATGTATTTCATTGTAACCATTTTATTTTGGTGAATCAATGCTTGAAGTCTTGGAAAACTTATCAATCACTTCTAAAAGCAGGCAGCGCAGTTGTAGCCTGTGTTCTACAGTGTATGTCTATAAATGGGTTTGCTTTAAACTTGAAGAAACTAATTACAAAAAACTATTGACATGATGTATATGTTTCTTATGTAAGAGAGAAGTAGAATAACTACCTAATAAATCTATAGTAAATGTCAGACAGCACAGTTTCAAAGAATATCTAAACAGGACATCAAACATTATGTTAGAGGACCCTCAATACACATGTATTCTTGTCTACAACATGAAGACACAGCTGTTCAGTACATCCTGGGGGGCATTATCAGTATTATAGTCGATAATACATTTATAAGTGACTCTCATATATTTTTTTTATCTAAGGTGTGGCACATCATCAAAACTTCAACAAATTATCATAGCAATAAAAACAATATCAATAATAAAACATAAATTTCATACAGTTAGTAGAACTATTTTTTTAAGGTTGGAGATGATTGGGGTGGGGGTGGTGTGGGGGGGGTGGGGTGATATTCTAGACTTTACTTTTTTGTGTATATAGTCTCACCTCAAACTCCCTGCCCAGTTTGTTTTTCAGCCACTCCTTGACTCCCTCTAGATCCACCCCAGCTTTTATCAAACCCAGCTTTCCTCGGCGCTTGATCAGCTGATCAGGTTTCACCACTAATTTCTGTTAAAACACAACATTATAGGCATGCTAATGATTTTAGGAGAAACCTAGACATTTCTGTGTTGGTAAAATCAAACAGCTTTACACACAGTTAGGGATGAATCAGGAAGTATATGTGGGACAATAAAGACTTAATGCAGAGAAGAAAATAAAGAATTGATTTCAATTTCCAACTACTCCTGATATATGGTACTTTTGTTATTCCTAAAAACATACCTTATATTATGACATACTTATACATGGCAAATAACTGTTATTTAAGGTTTATTCTATAAAAACATAATCTGTTTTACCTGAGTCTATAAAAGAATTCAGGTAGACATGTAAATCATACCTCTGTGAGGAGCCAGGGGTGGTCAGCAGTCAGTGTGTCCCAGTTGACTGCTTCCGTTACGACAGCGAACCTATTTTTCGCGGCCTCATCAGTTAAGTATTTGTTCAGTAGCTCCTTCCCCTTTGCTTCATAGATGGCCTTGGCGGACATATTGGTAGTGGAAGACACTCAGTTCTAAAATCAGAGATTTAAAAACACTACAGAACAAAAGTTGGATTTTAAGGAAGTCAAATTCCTGGATTCTTTATCAGGACAAATACACAGAAATGATATACAGATATGTTCTCAGAAGAATAAACTCTGTAATTTGAACTACCCGTCATAGATAAGAATTTTTAAATGATAGTATGCAATCCATAAATATTTCACTGGCCTCTGAATGCACTGCATGAATATATTAAATATATGTGTACATATTAAATCTCTCCCTGTTCTACACCCACCGATCATTAGCTGTGTATGTGTGCGATGTCCTGACCAAAAATCAACACTTATCTTCCACAGCATGTTTGATTTATAAGTCAAATTTAAATTGACCTTTTGACCTGTATGTAGTTCTACCGCTACCCCTGAGCCATTGAAGGTTTGATCAAAGCACATAAAGTACATGTAAATATAAAGTCAAGGACAATTAAAAATCCCATTGTTTTATACTATGTGATCACAAGGACAAGACGCCATTCCAAAACATCTCACTCTAACATAGACATGCTGAAATCAATGGAGGATGTGGACAGATGATGATATAACACTCAATGAAAATGTGACGATGCATAATACAAAAGCCTTGCAACCTTCTAGTAATATCAATGTCAAAGCCCTATAGATGGAGAACTGGACATGTCATGTAGCATTCAATGCAAGCTTTTAAAATCATGTCACAGTAAAAAGCTTCATTGCTATCATGTGTTACCATGTAACATGTACATGTATAATGATTTCAATATTATGAAATAGTTAAATAATTATCATGTCCAATACATTTATCTCTTTTTTCTACTAGAAACATAAAATCAAAATTTATCTTCATTAATTTTCCTCAATCTGTGTAATTTTTTTGTAGAATTATTTCAATAACAGAATGAAAGTATATGCAATCATGAGGACCCTATTATGTAATAAATCTAATAACACTCTCAATAACTTGGTAACCAGATTAGACAACAAGCTGTCAATCAATATGAAAATCTATAAACAGCATTGGTGTGGACCCATAATTTCAAATACTCTACACACATGATCCAGAAGGCCTCATATTTCACAATAACATAGATCAATACTAGTTGTCTCAAGAAAACAATGTGACACACACATACCATGGACATTGAACATGTACATGTAATTAGTATTGCAGATCAAGTCTGAATTTAAAGCAAAAACAACCATTCATAGTTGCCGTACTGTTCATGATTAACAAGTTAATGAACATCTTCAATTCAAAACTCTCAATTTTTACCATGAAAAATGCAAAGAGAAGTCAAGTTATTTTCTTCAAAGAGTATAAATGCTAGCACTTAAATTGTTATAACTGTAGGTCTAAAATCCTAAGTGATGAGCATTAAACCTATAGTAAAACAATAAATGCTAGTACTTACATTGTGAATGAGCTCCCCGTAGGTCTAGCGGCTCAGAATCCTAAGTGATGAACCACTAAACCTTCAGTAAAACAATATACAAGCCCTGACACTATCAGTGTGGTTAATCAGAACTAACAGCTTTAGGGCTGCCTGGAGCATCAACTTAACCAGTCCACAAGGAGGAGAAGAAGTCGCAGCTGAGAGCTCTATTGATCTGGGATCAAACTATTGGGGGTGGTATTGATGTTATAGGCCCAATAACACAACATCTTATCTCTCCTGTAACCCAAATCACTCACATTTATCTGAAGGATTTATAGATTTCCAATTTGCTGAATCTGGCAAAACTTCGGAATGTTTATGGGTAATTGTTGTTCACAGTTGGGAAATCACTTGCTGTACACAAGATACAATTGCCATTGACAAACTTTGTCAGTTTATTTTAATATTTCTCCATGAAAAAATGTATTTAGAACCATTTTAACAAGGCCTTGGACTTTCAGTAGAACGTGACTATCTATTTATTGCGTCAAAACAAGTTAAAAATGACGCTGGTTTCAAGTGAAATATACACCGATTGCGTAGTCTTTGCTCAAAAGCCAGACAAATCTTGTTGATTTCAGTGAGCAATGGGTGAGTGGCCTACGATGAAATAGACAGGATTACGTCACAATGCTGTTTGACACCAACTACCCAAAGTCCAAGCTCTTGTTAAAATGGTTCTAAGTAATGCTTGAGACCTGGTGTCAAACAACCACACATGAAGGTAAAACAAGAATCTATAGACCTTACTGCCTTGGAATCAGGATTGAATAGTTGGAGTCTCTTGCAATTAACTGGTAATTACACACCTGCATTGAGTAGAACCATTTTAACAAGAGCTTGGACTTTTGGTAGCTGTGTCAAACAGCAATGTGATGTGAGCATGTCTATTTCATTGTAGGCCACTCAGCCATGGCTCTTTGAATTTAACAAGATTTGTCTGGCTTTTGAGTAAGACTACACAATCGGTGCATATTTCGCTTCAAACTGGGTCATTTTAATTGTTTTGATGCAAGAAATAGATAGCTACGTCCTAATGAAAGTCCAAGGTCTTGTTAAAATGGTTCTGAACTGTTTAAAACTCGACTGTATTGATATTTAAGTCTTAAATTTATCTAATAATGTACATGAATTGAACATTACATCTTTTTCTTTAAAAGAAATAAGAAAATAAAGAAATAAAAATATAAGAAAATTACAAAAAGATTTTTAATTAACAATGAAACATTAATTTCTATCATTCCTTCTTTTAAAGGCCCTTTCACAATTGGCGCACGAGCAGAAGCGACAAAATATTCATGCGACCAAAAAATTCCTAAAATGTTGCCAAAATAACAGGTTTAAGTCTGATCATATACATGTATGGCATAGGATAAGGATGAAATATTCTTCAAGTATTAATTAAGGATATATTCAGAAGATGGCATATATGACAAAGTAGGTAAAACACTTTGGAGCCTAGCTATACGTTATAATTAGCTAGAACAGAAAGATTAAGTATTTTCTTATAAACCTGAGTGAAACTCTGTGTATTTTGTTAAGCATGAGTTTATAATGTATTAAAATGCCAAAACTATACTGGCCTAAGACCAATTCCAATCTGATTAAAATCTGCTGTTCTGACACACTACCACTCTCGAACAGACCACTTCCTGCCAGTACCATTTCTCACCAGTGCATTGTTACATCTATACTACTATATTAAAATAATAGACTCGAATTTTTGGGCTTTAATACCGAGAAATCGGAAGAGTACTGTCTTTTGTTTTATATATTTTAAACATCATTGGTACTTGAAGATTACCAATTTGTTTTTATTTTTTCTCAATCAAGCTTCACTAATTAATAATCAATGAAAATTCCTTTTAAAAATCCGGAAATCATCTGGATTTTTTGGATTTTACAATCTTGCGCATGCGCATTACATTCACACTAAATAACGGGAGGCTCTTTAGTTTATGTTTCCATAATATCACATTTGCATGGATAAACTCAGAAACGATAATACAAATATGTGTAAATTTTCATTGAAAGTTTGCTACATGAATATATTCTGTTCATCAAAGAAAATACGGGAGATAACTCTAACTCAGTGGATTTGATTTGAAAAATCCCGAGAGTTCCGAATGTCAACATGGTGTGTAAATTCGAAGCGAGTTAAAAATGTTGGGGAAAAAGTGTTAAATTCTTCATTAATATAAATTAAATTTTTAGATGAAATGTATTTATACAGCCTCAAAATGGTTTGTTATGAATTAATTTGACTGTTATTTTCAATAAAGCTTCATTAATTTTCTCAAAATCGTATCGGAGCGATTCTGCAGTTTTTTGCTACGGGTATATGGGAGGCATTTTAACTGTGGTGAAGGCCTGTCCCGAGACACAGATTATTCTATTAATATAAAATTAGATTATTCCTATATCATATGCAATGCAAACCCGTGCACGCACGGGTCAAAGTCTAGTCATTTTTTATATAAAATTTCATGTGTTGATAAAATGACGTAACAATGCACAGGCATAAAATAATTGGCCAAAAATTGGTCTTAGGCCAGTAAGGCAATAAATCCCTACTTTTTAACAATTGTTTAAACAAATGGACCCTATTTACATGTTTTATGAGAAGACACAGAACTTTTGTAAATATACAAAAGACTTTTACATTGTTGTTAAAATGGAATAACAATGAACTAATCAATGCTCAAAGTAAATTCATCCTTATTTATTTCATAAAAAAATATGCAAAACAGCTAAAGATTTTTATTTCATTTTAAATCCTTAAACTTTTTTTTTTAAATACACTGAAGATATTTCATCTTTCATCATTATACAAGCAGCATGCATAAATAAACAGTTACAGTATTCCCAAATGCCCTGTAATTTTAACTTACTTCAACTGTTCAACACCCATAAAACAACCCGGTACGTGTTCATTAGATAAAAGTGAAAGTACCGATCAAAAGCGTGCAAACCTGTCAACAGGTCAAATGTACACGTACATGCAGGCAGTATATAAATTAGCGTAATATCTAATAAACAAATTACTGCAATGACATGAAATTTTGAGGCATAAAAACAACTTTAATGTTATGTACTTTCTTACCTGAATTATAAGGTGACTTTATCAGTAAAACACGTACGAAAGAAAAGATCATCCGATATCGAACGATCCGTGTCACCTCACAGGAAGTTTACGACCAATTTCAATGTAGTTCGAGCCCGATGCAGTAAGGACTGTTAGAAAAAAAAATTCAACAAAAGTTTCAGCTGACTCAAACGACCTAAGCAACGACCTAAGCACACTGTTTAGGTACGCGAATTTGATAAATATTTGGATGAAATACAATATATCACTGATGAATTTTGTTGTTTACTTAGCTTTCAAAATAATTGAGAATATTAAATAGGTTAGAAGACAAAAGTAATGTTAACACGGAACTAAACCAAGTGCGTTTTGAAATACAATGTATTCGAATTATCATGGAATGTGTTCTGTACGTCTCAATTAAATTATCAGAATCTGATTTTCTTAAATCGCTATCAACGACCTGAAATACTAATGAATGTCTGTGGATTCATACGCGGATTATTAACATTTCGCTTCAGGGTTACTTTATATGAAACAATTTAATTTAATGAAGACTTAGTGAATTCATATTATACATGTACAGCTGCACATATGGATATACAAGGCCCGACTGTGAGAAAAAATGTCAAGCGGCATCTAATTCATCTTCGCTAGCCAAGGGTTTATGGGGAGCAGAGTGGACCGAAAACCCTTCGCTAGCGAAGATGCATCTAATTAAATACTTTAAAAAGTAAAACAAGCAAAACCAGGCACTATGCACAATTATATCTTTCACTTCAGTTTCTTTCTTACTATGACAAAGGTACAGACTGTATCACCCTTTGTCATTACGCATGTTGCAAAAATACTAATGTACGTGTCTACATTGCACTAAAGTTATTCTTTATTGTGTTACCGTCTTACATTGCATATAGAAATAAATTATGGTAAGAAACAGCTATATAAAAATCCTTAGACTTTACAGCATGTATAGCTAATAAATTACAGTTATTTTTAAGAGCATGAAATGTCTAACACGTTTAGCATGGAGTTCGGTAAAAGTAAACCACCAAAGCAGCCAAGCCTATCTAAATATAGTCGACATCAGAATTAAGCCATAAATTTTAGTCTTTATAACTAAACATGATAGTCACAGCTTCTTTTATACACGTGATATAACACCATCAAAATGTCATATTGTGAAGCCATTACACACAACAATTATTTTCCAATCAAAACATAAATATTAAGTTTAAAGAACTATAGAAATGATTGTTAATGGTTGAAAACTTCATTAAAAGTAATTTTTTACACGCAAAAAACATAGTTCTTTGTTCTCTTTTATTATCAATTAAAAAGGAGTCACCAAAAATTGTCATTGAAAGTACCTTTTACTTTCAATGACAATTTTGGTGACTATTTGTATATAAATGTAGGAACATCTTCCAGAAGAACAAACGATTCAAGTTCTGTCCAGTATGGTTGTTTTGGGGGTTTTTTGGTTTTTTTTTTCATTTTCAAATTAAAGGAGTTGATGTCTCTACTAAATATTAACAAAAGTACAAATTACAGAAATTTGAAACCACAAAATTCACCATTCTTTTGATGTTCTGCTCTCATGCAGATGCATGAATTAAACGTATCTACTAGCACAATTCTTAAGTTTTACGAAATGATTTTTCTACTATATTTTATATAATGAAATGTAAGTCCAATACCCCCCTCCCTAAAAGAATGAATATTTTAAGTCAAAGTGAGGACAGCAGAACTTTACAAAGTTTGTTATTTATATATATGCAATAATGATTTGTTAGTCAATATAGAATCAGAAAGATTGCCAAGTCTTCTCGTCAAGGATTCGACAAATTATATATTTTCTTTCAGTCACACTGACCCACGGACCGGAATACATGTACTAGTACTGGCCATCATCTGGACTGATGATATCACAATATAGGATTGACTCGTTCTCGAAAAGGACATTTAGCAACAATATTAATGAAAGAATCAATTAACAGGATATTAAGTACTGAGTACGTATCATACTAAAGTTGACATCTATTATAATAAGCCTTTTATATTTTCATAATGACGAAAATGTGCATATTTCAACCGGCGCAAAATACTTGAATAAATCATTATGATAACAATGCACGATACCAGCTTAGAGTAGCAAGTTTAAGTCTAACCCAGGTTAAATTTAGAGCACCTGTTATAACACCTGTTCATGGAAACCATAAAACCACGCCTTTCTATATATAGATCACATGAAGCTTATATCAAGTACTTTCAACCAATCTACAGACTAGGGGCTCGTTTCATAAAGGGGTCGTACGCCCAGACTTAGCGCTACGCCGGTGTAAATACGGGACTAGTTCGAATATTTGCGTTTCATTAAAGAGCGCATCTTTACGTCCGACTAAAGTTAAGCCAAAATTTTACGTCTACTCATAGGTAGGCGTAAGTTCGGACGTAAACATAAGTAAGCATATATATTATGAAACGACGATTGTATTTTATCACTAATGCGATTTTAGTTACATGTATCGTCACATTTGGATACTGAGAAAAAACATCTACTTTTAAAAATTCATTTAAAAAACAACGCGCCTTTCTTTCTTTCTTTCTTTTTTTTTTATATACTTTTCGACATATCTTTCACAAAGCATGTTATATACATGTTATCAAAGGCCTTTATGTAAGATTTTTTATGTATTGCATTTTATAAACTTAAATTATATTTTTTAACCATTTTTTTCTTTCTTCAACATTTACCATGAACAAGTTTACATCACATTTAGTAATAACTTTACCTTTAAAAAAATATTTATTAAAGTTGCTTATATTTGTTGTTTTTGTCATTCATATATGAACAGTATATATTTTTTTTATAACCTACGATGTATGTACCTGTAGATGCATTAATATTGAATGCAAATAATACTGAAAATCGAAGCCGATTAAACTCACTGCTACTGATGTACACAATCATAAACTTGATTTGTGATTTTCTTTTTAAATTGAATATATATTTATATATTATCGATACAGGGTTCTTAACTACAAGAATGATGACACTGATTTGACAAATACACTTAATATTTTTTTCATACTGGATACAGAAAGTGTAACTTATTATAATACATGTCAATATATAATAATGTATTATATTGCGCTAAAATACAAAGCATGCGCGGATTCAGAAAAATTATTTTTCCAGGAAGGGGGGTGGGGGTCCGAAGGATAATAGTGTTTGCGGGGGGGGGATCTGAGGCATATTTGCGATAATTTTACAATGTAAATTTTTAAAAATTTCATTTACCCCTCTAGATCCGCGCATTCAAAGCATCCTGAAGTGATTGAAAAAAAGAATTAATTTTGTTTTAGAACCCACGAAATTCATTTTAATTGAAATGCACAATGACAAAGTGTGACAAAGGTCAGAAAATTGGATTTAAACATAAAAACAATATGACAAGTTGCAAATTTACACCGACCTACTAAATTCAAAATTTTCAATATGATAAAAGTAATAATCAACACATATTTTTGAACTTCCTAATTACTTAAAATGATATATTGATAATTCTATTGAACACATTACACAAGTCATTTACTTCAACCAAAATAATGCAGAGTAAGGACCCGCTTTTAAAGAAAAAAAAAGGATTTTATCATGGTGCAAAATTTAGCAGACAATGTATAAATAGAAACAATTCAGGTCAATAATTTTAAAAACATTATTCATGTATTATATGGATAATTCATTTAAGATTTACACGTGTGTTTGACACTAAATACTCCTTGCGCTGGTATTCCAGAAAATCATATACACTATACCATTCATTGGTTTCCGTTAAATCTTTTATCTATCTGTATAATTTAATTTTAATATTATGTGCTTTTTGTTTGGCTAATTGTTGAAGGAAAAGAAATATTATTTTAAAATGTTAACCTTTGTATAGTAGTTATGAATGCGTCTTTGTACATACTGAAACAAGAATGTATCAAATCTTATGTATATATTATAAGTAAAATCATTGCAATTGCTAATTCCTCTAAAATTGAACATATTTTTACATGCTACATACACCTGTACATATCAGAGTAATAGAAACAATTTCATGCATGTGCAGTGCTGCGTTGTCAAGGACTTATGCCAAAGCTAGTTAGTCTAAAATTTACGCCTCTAGTTGCGCCGTATTATGAAATGCAAAATACGCCCGACTAAGTTTCGGTGTAAGTCCTCGGACTAGACTAAAGTTAGGCCCAAAATTTAGGCCTCTTTATGAAACGAGCCCTAGATATGATCCGATCGAGTTTCCGTAGTTAGTACATTATAGAGTCACTAGGTAAAGTGAGTATACCGTGGTACTAACACTCTCGATAAAATATTCGTATCTCTCTACATGTAATATGACCTCCACTGATGACAACGTTAATATTAATGTTTTCGGTTGTGGTAAGACATTAAAAACATTTTTTTTCGGCGAAGGAATTATTTTGTTTAAAATAGCCGTTATACAGGGTTTACAGAGTTACCTCACTTTATATACGGTTTTTGCATTGACGCGCCACTGATAGAGATGACCCCTGCCAGATATTATTAGAGAAATACGAAAGACAACATGAGATAGCCTTGAACAAAGCAAAATAGCGTATCCCTTGACCAAGACTGACAGTCCCCACCCCACAAAAATATTTCAAAATGAACATTCTAGTTCGGGGACTGCGGAGCGGTAAGTGTAAGTCAAAATAAAATAGATCGTAAATATTACTATTATAGTACTTTTCGTTAAGCATTTGACAGTTTATAACTCTTTCAATGCCCCACTGACCCCCAGACAGGATTTTGACTGATGATGTCACAATAGGAATCGTATGAGTCTCATTTTTGAATCGGACCAGTGAAACAATCGATTTTAATTAACTGTATATTAAGCATCGCGTCTGTATTATACTGAGAATTAACCTATTTTATAATGAGCTTTAATATTTTCATAATGACGGAAATTTGCATTCCAACCGGCACAAGAAACTGATTTAGTACTAGTATAAATTATAACTATTCACAATACCAGCTTAGAACAGCAACTTTAAGTAACCCCGGTTAATTTTAGAGCACCTGTTCTACACACGAGCACCTGTTCAAGAAAACCTACATTATGGTACGTGTCATTAGGTGAAGTGAGTACAAAGTAGTACTTACTCTCTCGTTTAATTATACCTTAATCTAAACTGTATCTCTGTTATATTTCACTGATGACAATGTTGATACTTATGTTGTTGGTGGCAAAACATTTACAAACAAAATTTTTTTTTCGCCCACACAAATTACTTTGGTTACAGTAGATATACAATTATTAATACATGTACTGACAGCAATCTGTTTTACAACATAGAAAGACTGATACTTAGTCCGAGAATTTTTTAAATCTTCTTGTACCGTACCTGTGAAAGCAGTAGCCAAATCAACTGTCCTAAGATGTACGTAAATCTATATGATCTGCAATAGATCTGCGATATTGCATCATGGGAATTACTGCTGTAGTTCATGGTTCCTGCAAAAAGTTGTTCACTTTTTAAATTTTTTTTAATAAAACCCTTTGTTTTAACTTGAAAGATATTGCATTTTTTAAATTATTAAGTAATTATTTTTTGGAGAGCTTTAAATTGACTGCTGCACAATCCTTTTTACGTACATGTATATACTATACGTAAATGATGTTTTAATTTTAAAAAATTGAACTATTACCCAAAGAGTTGTACATGTAAACACATTAGTATTCAATATATCAGTAATAATGATTCCCAAAAATATTTTCTGTCTAAGAAG
Organism: Magallana ariakensis; assembly: GCA_020458035.1. Classification (NCBI taxonomy): domain Eukaryota; kingdom Metazoa; phylum Mollusca; class Bivalvia; order Ostreida; family Ostreidae; genus Magallana; species Magallana ariakensis. Next base: position 70,063,009 of record CM035812.1, on the reverse strand, counting down.
GGTGTATATCTAAGGTCGATATAAAATTGCCAATTGTAGGAACATGTACATGTATATACACAAGTATATTTTTTAGCCATTTGATAGGAACAACACATCTTTACTTGTTTTCACCAAAATTATAACATATAAAACACTCAACACAACCTGTCGTTTACCCAGTTATCTCACTTTGCATGCAATTTTTTTTCAGTGACTTGGTTTTTTATCCCAAGGTTTCGACTGAGAGAAATAACCTCATAGATTACAGAAATGTCTATTTATGACAAAAGACAACACGGGATGACCTCTAACACATCAAAACACCGTGTCCCTATAGTCCAAGACAGACGTCTGACTGAGACAAGTCACCCTGTCAGATGTATTTATCAATGAACAAACAAACAAGATGACCATGAACTCGCTGTACAAAGAAAGTATTGTTTTTCTGTTGGTAAAATTAAGTAAAAGACAAACAGAATAGATAGCTCGAGAGGTGCGAAAACTCAACACAGGAAAACAACTTCACGGTCAAAGAGATAAAAATCAGGTTTTTAAAAGATGATACTATGTAAATAATCGCGACCAGAAATAACGGTTTATTATTCAATAGATTTTATAATTATCACGAACTGTTATCATTTAATATAGATATTAAGATACAAATGGTTATGTTTTCATTTTTATCTTGCTTTAGTTTTAAAAATTTCAAAAAATGTAATACGTTTATTGTTCGTATTTTCCCCCATCTTTAAAATATATTGTCATATTTCCATCCACAATTGTCATATTTGTTTTGACATCTTTTCAGATGTCTTAATGCAAATTTTGAGATTTATGTACAAATCTACATTACAACACCATACACAGCTATTCTCTGTTGGAAAAATGGGGGATTTTTTTTTGGTAGCTGTGGGAAGACGAATTCGCAATATCCATACACTGTCTATCTTTATGCTTCTTGATTATTAATGTTATTGTGCTCAAGTCTATTAATTTTAAAACTTTAATGACATTCATTTTGAATTTATTTGAGATATTTTAGTTAGCTAGACGTGGGCATAGGGTGATACCAAAATTTCATTGTCGTCATTAAATAATAACTAAAACAGGTTGGAGAATTGTAATGACATAAAAATAGTGCTTAATATTTTTCAACATGTGTTTTTACTACCAGTGCATGCTTTTCCATAATTTTACAAGAATTCGCGTCGTTATATTATCTTATTTTTAGACATTATAAGTGTACTAGACAATATTATATTATGTTTGGCGTGTTTTCAACCCATCTTTATTGTTGTATGTATACACGTTTGCCATATATATTCTCTTTTCATTTTGAATCCTGTTTTTATTGTCTACTTCGTTTTTCTGCCAAGCTTATCGACTTGAATTCTAATATGAACCATGTATCACATTCTACGTACTTGCATTGCGAGTACATTTGAATACAAAGGAAACAATTCTATGAAGCAAGGATGATTTCATTTTTCAGAAAGATTCCTTTTAGATCTAATTTATGTAAAGTGTTTATTAAGACGTATTTTTTTTTTTGGGGGGGGGGTGTAAAAGCGAGTACATAGCACGATGCATGTAGTAATAAATGTATCTATAAAATGCATTTTGTTTTTCTTCCACATTTGGCATATGCTATTCATAAAATGGCTGAAAATTCTCGAACACTGTACGTGCACAGAAATGAGTATCGCCAATCAAATATCAATTAATCAGTCGATTGCTATCGATCAATGAATGCTTTGTATACATTTGTAAATAAAAATAATAATACCTCTATCTTGATTTCTTATGTTTTATTGCATTCTTTACAATTAAACGATTCTTTAAAACTTTCAATCCGACGAATATTTCATAGACATGCATTCAAACTTTTCTTTATATAAATCAAAGTATAACCCTAGATTTATAAGAAACAATCAAGTATGATTTATGCATGATTCTGAAATTGTACACCTATTTCCCTGGTGTCAATGCTTTTACAGTTCATACTTTTTCAATCAATAGTTCAATAAGAACAATATCCAATGAACTGTTTTCATTTACTCCATGTTTGATAGCTATCGATCTTCTTCTCGATGCATCAAGCTGATTGATTTTGTAATAAAAATAAATATATCGGATTTATAAATAGAGAAGCTTATCCAATCGGAAGGCTTAACAGTATATTAGTACACATAATGTGATACATTCACTGATTGGATTAATTTTTCTGTATTTGATTTGATATTGGCGCTGGTAATTCGATCAGCAACCAATGCTTTTTGAACATAAATCATATCTAATACATTATTGCTGCACATAATATTGTATATATACAGGTGCATCATCTTGTGTACGTGATCCATCATCCCTTCTTTCCGTACTTACAATTCGTAAGACAAATGATTCCGCTATGAAAAGTTAAATCCAATATATTGTATTTCTATGATTGACATTTAATTAAAAAAATGTAGGTAACAATCCATCAGTTTTTCTCGATTTAAAATAACTATTAATATTTTGTAAAAATTCTTCAGATTTGGTGGAAAAGAAAAGTTAGTTTTAAAAAAAAAATTGCATGTTCCCCTGTCTTGTTTTCTTTATGTCAATCAACTTCAAACCGTACTGTAATTCTTAAGACATTTTTTTTCATTAATTATCAATTTTAACCCATTTAAATGAATCTTAAATTTCCTGTTTTGTACGGACCGAGCGGATATCATGCGACCTTTACGCAGAGAGGAATTCAGAAAACTTTCGTAAAAACACAATATTAATTTATCTGTATAGACTAGGCTGACGGCCGGTACCTGTAAGGAATATAAACCGCAGACCACAGGTAACCATAGACAACATTCCTAGTCCCTTCTAATCAATCCGTAAACCCGCGTATCGTAATCGGTCAACTGTTAACACCAGAAAACAATTTCAACATTTGGAAGAAAAATGCTACGATTTCATGAATGAAATAGAACTGTTTCGGCCAAATAAGCAATTTACTGCAATAAGCATGACCCATGATAAAAACGGTTTTCTTTGTTGACTTTTATCATTGCTTTTACCGTTAATAAAAGCTTGTCAGATAATGGTCAGGAATTTAATTCAGTGCAGAATCAACTTTTATCACTAGACTGCATTTAATGTTCATTTGTTACCGTTTGTAAGTTTGTTTTTGCGATAGGTAGGTCGTATCAATGATTTAAAAGTCATTAAGGAATGTTAATTACGTTACTGTGATAACTCAGAACTAAGCATTCATTCAGAAAGCTTTAATCAAGATGACCGGTTCCTATTGCATTACGACGTAATCTGCGATTTTAAAATCTTGATCAAGACCTCTTTGTTTTGTTGAGATTAAATATTCATTTTTTTAAAAATTCATTCTTGGTACATACTATCAATCGGTTTATTAATTTATGACAGCTAACTGAAAAAAAAAATGCACCCCTTTTCCTTTAATTAAAAAGTAAAACAATCGAAGTTTATTTGTATAACAAGATCATAATAATTTCCCCCATAATAAGTGTCAATCAAGTGACATTCGGAGTTTTTCCTCCAAAATATCAGTTACAATTATTGAAAGGAAAATCAAAATTCCTATATATGATATAAATAAATCCAAACAGCTAAAAATGAATCAGGTTTCAGCTCACGTCTTCTGTTTTAGGAGAATCGCTCGGCTATTTTTGTTATTATGACCCGGGTCGGAATGCCAGTAACTGTTATATGTACGTCATTACATGGAAGCTTGGTACCATCCTCAGCTAGCATTAAATTGTCTATATAAGGTACCATATAGTAATACATGTACGTTTGTTCCAATATAGGTTGAAAAAATTCTGCAGACAAACATCATCAGTTTAATGCACAAGTAACACAAAGTAATTGCGACCTCCAAAGAACAAAGATCGTTTTCATTATCTGGGTTTTTTTTCCGTTTTAATTGCTCGTCTTTGAGGAAAATATTGTCTTTCAACATGTAAACACGTTTTGCCTCTTGATTTCGCTGAGACATTTAGTAGATTATGGTGGTGAGAGACGTTTGATCTGGGATACATAAATAGCCTCCTACACGGCCACTTTCTCTTTGTGTGGTATTCCGTTGTGTTTTTAACCTCTTTTATTGCCATTTCGGAAGACAAAATGCCAAAATCAGTTGAATCATACAAATGATTGCAAAAAATGTATAAACAAGTTAAGCCTTAAACTGTCATTCTGAAATAAAAAAAAAAAAATACTTGTTTTTTTTAATTTGAAACAACTTAGCTCCAGTTTTGTGTTTTGTTTGGCTTATTTGAAGATTTTTTTTTTTAATTATTAAGGGAGGCAAATTTTTTCTTTACCCACCACGAATTTCATATCTTAAAAACATTCATTTAACTCTCAAATAATTAACAATATTCTTGGAGGAATAGATAAAATCAATTTTAGAATTGATTCTCCCTACTTAATGATATGGACCACTACAATGCACCTGTATCCACTTTTACCCCAGTGTCACTGCATTACAATGCAGGTGACAATGTCAATATACCTCCGGAGAGATACCTCCAGGATCGAAACAGATAGGCCAAAGTCATAACGATCAATCGACTTTCTAACATCAAACAGTTTTGAATGGCGGCCGTCATTCTTAACTTCTCTCCAATACACAACTTATATAGTTGAAAGATACTCAAGAAAAAATCCCAATTTCATTGTTTACAAGATCCCCTACAGAAGACCAAAAGAATAGACCAAACATATTTCAAGTCAAACATTTATCATTGTTGTATTCAAAAGGCAGCAAATGCAGATCTAACCTGCACGAAAAAAATCAATTAAGAACAGTGCAATCTTCAAACACTCTTACAAAACAGGTGTCTAGTGTACGTGCTCAATTCTACGGTCACTATGAGACCCTGATAACAATAACAAAATACCGGGTTTTTTCTCTTTCTTAAAGCTGAATGACCGAGTTTAAATTTATTTTCACAAAATGTACTATACCCCCCACCCACCCCACACATACACACAGACATGGAGCGATCCGTGAGTACAACCTTGTACTATACACATATATATTCAATGCTTTGACCGTTTTTGAACTGTCAAACATCGCATTCCATATTTGATGTATGTACAGTGTACTAAGATGGCACTTGAAGTCTGGTCTGTACTTTTCGTGGTACTCAGCGCTATTGTTGTTGGTACTTTGCATTAAGTTTTAACACTAGTGACCTCAACTGTCAAACTGTATAAACATTTGCATAAAAAAATCAAACAGGGAAATAAAAATGATCATTTAGAAAGATGGTCAGTTTTTTTAATTATGAAAAAAAATAGAACTAGATTAAAACAATACAATACAATGCTTTTTCCCTATTGAAAAACAAATTTCATTGATAGGAAACCATGCAAACAAAATAAAAATTGAAAAAAAAATGATTATCATTCATTCCGTTTTAAAACGTCTGACAGTAATAGTCGCATTTACTTTTCTTTGCGGTCCGATAAAAACAAATTAGAGATTATATGTTGAATTAGCGAACATCAAAACATTAAATAATCATTAACGAAGAAAGACATAAACTTTGGTCAATGTAGGAGATGTCATGGGTCATAGCTTGTTTCAATTTTTTTTTATATTGTTAAACATTAAATGAAATTAGAATGATGAAATATTAGGGGGAATTATTAAACAACATTTCTTTATCATTACTACAACAATCACGTTGAAATCAGATCAAAAATACATTACAGCACAATAATATCTACTTATTAGTGTAATTGGCACTTGACAGTCCATTATTCTTCAAACGCAGCTCCGACGTAGATGTATCAAGCGCCTCTTAGCTCTAGTTACATTTATTTATAAACAAAAATATATATTCGGCGCCACAGTTTTCAAAATTCTAATTTTAATAAGCCGACCTTTTGTTCTCTGCAATAAAAACCTGCAAACAATGGTAACTGGGTTTAAATGAATATCAAGGAATAGTAAGAACATCGGTAACAACTTTATACCTTTATGCTAATTCATTAATGTTTGCATGAAGATGAATTCTAATGCAGTGTTCCCAAGACCTTTTCCTAACATACCAATTTATTAACTGATAAAAGAGACACGTCGTCCATTGCCTTGGACATGCTATAGAAAAAAATGTTTAACTTAAAACAAAACACCAAAAACATCAGTTATTTCTATATGAATACAGGATGTGAGCTTTTATATGACTAGCTCTAGATACTAAACCAGGCAGCAGATTCAGACTTCAGCCAAAATGTCAGTCCGCCATAAAATGATTTTTTTTATCATAATAAGACGACTGAAATTTGTAATTAACAACCTTGGAAATTGAGACAGTGTACAATTTTTTCTTCGGTTTAAAAATGCTTCATGATCCTTGAGCCAGATATCAACATTTATCATTGTTCAGAATGTTTTTGTTTAAATTATAAATGTTGGTGGTTTTGAAATAGATTTGATAAACAGCTGTGAACTATTTTCAGCTTCTTCGCGAAACCCAATTGCATATAGTCTAAACGTATCTGTCTAACCTTTGGAAATAGTTGTACCATATTTGTTATTTAAAACATTTTATTTTACCATTCAATTTAGTTTTTATGATGGCAATTAGTGAAATTAATGTCTGTCCGAGCGCAAAGTATGTAACCATCACCAAGATGTTGTTAAATAAAAGTCTAATAGATAAATGAAAATGAGAAGAATAAATAAGCATACTTGAATAATGAGGAAATGCTTCACTTAACATTTCTCAGAAAACAAAAATTCCTAAATCGCTTTGGTGGCTATTTGAAATTCAAATCCATTAATTACATGTTTTAATTACTAAACCTTAGTTATATGCTATGATTTTATGTTTAATATATCCTTAAATGTCTTGTTTATTGCATCACCCTAGTATAGATCAAGACGTTCAGTAAGGCTACAACTATCAAAGCAAAAAAAAAAAAAAAAAAAAAAAAAAAAAAATAAAACAAAAAAACAAAACAAAACAATACAAAACGAAACCTTTTCATCTATGGACATTCAAGCCAGTGCCAATTTTCTACTTTTAAAATTATTATCTTCCATATCATTCTCTTTATGGCTCCAGAACTTGAGAGAGAAAAATAATACAAGTTGAAGAACCTGTTTGGTAATTAATCTAGAAATAAAGATTATACAATTTCCTCTCACGACAGTCTCAATTGGCCCGTGTATTTTCCCATGCACTGTTTTATTTGTTGAGAGTGCATCTTCCCACAGGTCTGGGCAAAGTATTGAGTCTTTGTTTTTGGCTGCAATATGTCGGTCAGGTTAGAAAGACTTGCAGTGAGAAAGATCATAATGAGACGAAATGGTTGAAAATGCACTAATACGAGTTGATTTTCTAATCTACGGAAGACTATCAAATAGTCGTCTTCTATGCACTTAAGATGGGAGTACAGTTTCATAACAGTAGACTGTGGCATCTTGCGATCCCCAAGTAAACAGTCACAAGTACTTTAACATTGAATCACCTTAATGCGCACACAATTTTAACTATGCTGGTTTAAAAATCTTTCAAATTGTTTGCAAAATAGATAACCACCTAAGTGATAATCTGATGAAAATTACGTATTTCAGATACAAATTTTATCACATAACTTAAATGTCTGCAAAAACAAAGAAAATATGTATTTTATCACTCGATTTGTAGACAAATACACAAAGCAATGTTGTTTGATTATATCATGATTCAAAGGCATAGAGATTTTTGAAATAAGATATCATTTTAACAAATAGAATAAAGATGATTAATAAGATATTGGTGTCTCGGTGTGCACCGATCAACAATATGCAAGCACCATTCCAGAGAATTCCTGTGTCTGCCTATACGAGTAGTACATGGTAACTCAACCACCGACTCTGTTGATCGAGCATTCACAAAAACAAGTGTTAAACCCCCCTAATAAACAAATTGTTGAATTGCTATTGTGTATTGATTATCTTGTTTATGACTGTCTTAATGAGATGGGCATGTACTGTTATGCTTTAAAGAATGGGCACACTTTAAGGTTAATTGTGAGGGCTCGGTATTGCGAGAGATTATAAACAGTGCATGAACCTCGTGCTTTGAAGTACTGAACTTATTAATGTTTTTATTCAAAATCAAAATGTAGACAGGGTAGTATAAGCAATATTTTGCAAAACATCTCAAAGTACACGATCGCAAATAGGACTTTATTTTCATAAAAAACCACCATTGTAATAATGCTAGATGTTGACTTCTTTAATATGATTTGTATTTCAATAAAGTATTTCCGGTATCTATGCAAATTATAATTTATTATACTAGTATATCTCAGATGACAACCCGTCTGTAGATACATATAAAATTTCTACATTTTATGTTCAACAAATCTGGTAGCAGCAAATCAATTAAATATTAAGACTGAATTAATTTGGTTACCTTGTAATGAATTGATTATTTTACTTTCTACACATGTACTATTTTCACAGAACCATGTCTCTTGTAGTAGGTATTATCAACGTCACATTCCAGGCGTATAATGGTGGAATTAGCATAAAATATTCAACCGTTTATGAATGATTATTAGCCAATTCTTTCTGATTATCTATTCAATGAAAGAATGATTATATTTTTGATAGCATTTTATATTGTATAACGATGTTTACTATTCGTGATAGTGATTTTTTTTATTCATTACTTTCGTAGGTTTTATTACAATATTGTTTTGGCCGAAAGCATTGGTCAGGAAAAAGTTAACTTTTTTACATATTCATATATTTTTCATACAGGAACTGTCACAATAAAAGCTCTGTTTGGTATTGAGAGCAGGAAATACTGTCTTTGGAGATACACAATTTGCTGAAATAAATGAACATATTCAGATCAACAGATATGTAAGCCTTCTTCTAAACGTGACGGCAGTCTATTGCATGGAGAGGAGTAACAGCAGAAGTAAAGAAGTCAGAGAAAGAATAAAATACGATGACATCTCATTTTAATTAGGTCCAATAGTTTTACATTCAGACCCCAAGAACACGATTTTTGTTGAAAATGACATGCAGTTTGATAAATTATTTAAAATAAAAAGTTTATAAGCCATCTGTATCTCAGAATTTATTACCAACGTGGAATGACCTTTGAGTTTTCTCTCAAGAAATGCTAAAGCCCTTCAAAATGTTTAAGTATCATCGAGTTCGTCATCTATATAATTTTTAGTTGTGTCATGAGACAATTTAGGCTATCAAAGGGAAGACTTCCATTCAACGTTTTATGGAATGAAAAGTCTGTTCCTATCAATGAAGAATATACTGTGTCTTGAGTGTGAATAAATCAAACCAATATCATTAATTCAATGGCAGACATAGAACACGTTTAACAAATTAAAAAACCATAAAAAATTTGATTTTTTTTTTTGTAAAACAAATACGTTATGTGTTCTAGCTTGTCTTCAGATACCAGTAACCATGACAAATTATATGTGGTCTACAAGTTATATCATACTTTTCGTAGTTTTTTTTGTTATACATGTACATGTATATGATTATCGTTATCTGATTTTGCAGTTAGATAAACTCGGTTTAAAAAGGCAAATTCTATCTACCTTTAAAAGTTTCAGTACAGATTGAACAGGTTAGGTCCTTTATTCCCTTAGCGAAATATCAATTTCTAAAGAGAGTTGAATTACAGTATAGCAATTAAAACTATAAAATGACGCCATGATTGGATAAAAGTACTCTTATTAAACGAAAATCTCAATAGGTCTTCCTCTTATGCGCTTTTTTAGTTGCATAAATCCCTTGTAATTAAATACTTCAAATACGAAGGCACACAAACTTACTAAGATAAATGTATTAAACAAACATAAAATCAATATTTTAGGATTTTATTACTTTTAACAAACCAATAAAAAAATCAACAATTGTATATAAAATAATCGACAGAATCGATTTCATCTTCTGACTAACAAATACTGTACATCATAAACAGTCTATGGAATGGTACATGTACGTTGTTTTGACGAATCCTTGTTAACAGCTCGGTAAGTTCACCTTAATGTACACATTCTCTCGGCAAGCTGTGTTACATAAGCGGGGCATGTACAGCTTTTCGTGCCATTAGAGCGACTGCCTTCACTAAGAGACAGATTAAACTGTGATATATGAGACAGGGGCACTTCAGTTTCACCTTCTGCATTAGCGACACTACGCGGACGGCTCATCAACTACTAATTACAGCGCTCACTATTTCCTCCTTCGGATGCAGAAGAGTTCTGCAACGATTTTTTGCGTCACCAGACGGCGCCAGTAATAAGATCGTCAATCTCCGGTGCTGTAAGCACTATCTAAAGATTCCTGAGAATATTTCCACAATTTGATGTTCTTCATTAGAATCCCATGGTATTTTTTCTCGTCAAGGCCATCGTGTTCTTCAGGCAGAGGCCTCATGAAGTAGAGAGACGTTTTCCTGACAGAGCGGCGGCTAGAAACAGCCAGTGGTGGGGAGTTGGTAAAAGATTCACTGTCACTATCATTATAGTCAGACCCAGCTAGATCTTCATAGCTACTGTCGATTTCTGAAAAATAGCAAACGTTTACGGTTTACCTAATTTGTTTAAAAAGATCTTAATAAGTCAATTGATTCAAAAGCTTATGTATCAAAATGACACGAAAAAGACACTCACCTTCCATGCTAGAGTTTAAGGAGCTGCTATGGGTCTGCACAGGTTCGCTGTTGTGTCTTGTGAGTACTTTTCTTGTGGTGCAGGCACTGTCTGAGCATCGTCTGTTTTGGTACGTGTCTGGGTGAGCTTTGTTGATGACGCTGAAGCTGGCGCTTCTGTGGACCGGGAACGCTGGTCGTCTGCTACTTGAAATGGAGCTGATGGTTGTGTTAATGGCAATCAACTGCTTCATCAATTGGACATCTTGACTTCGCATATCCATCTGCAAAAAAGTCAAAAGTATTCAATGAACTACTGCATGAAAGAGTTGTGTAAGAAGACACAACCGCATAAATTACAAAATGAATAAAATCAAAACAGGTAAACGAATAATTAGGTTCATACCAAGTCAGCTTTCAGTGAAGCCAGAGCAAGACTGATCCTTTCTTCTGAGGAAGCCATATCCATTAAATGAAAAACGGAGCACAACAGAATATCTTAAAACTAGTTCCAGTGGTAATTGTGACAAATTTGAAAACTCTTATAAGTGTCAGACCTCGCTACCTGCTGCCTTTATAGATCTAAGCGGCGGTGTTGACACAGCGTTCGGCGAATGAAATGTCTATGACACGCCTCCCGTCCTATCTGTTATAACAGTTAGTAAGCTGTCGTGTGATATATACGGAAGATGAAAGATAAGAATATATCAAATCGTCACCGCGCAATGGAAATTAGTTCATGGCAACTATACGCTAACTGAAATATAAATTCATCTAGCTATAACAATTGCGAACGGCATATGTATTCAAGCCGTGTCTCTTTTAAATATGCGTCTTATTTGATATAAATTGTTTGATATTGTTTTTAATTTGATAATTAAGATTTAATCAATTAATATTTTTTGAATTTTTTTTTCGTATATAAAATCATAATAACAAAATAATGAATTTATTTGAGACAAAGCAACAAGAGACGATAGTCTTGAGAAAAGCCAGCTAATTTTAATCAAATAAACTTTAGTCCTAGAAAGCGACCAATCAATTTGGTCGGTTTAAATGATGAACTACATTTATTTACTAAGTATAATAAATATACTTTTCACTGTAAAGAATTATTTGCTTACTGTCCTGCTTATACTTACTTCTTGTCTTGTCTACTTAGCTACTTACTTACTTGCTAATTATTCTCTGATTTATCTATCACATTTTATATATTGAACATTGTATTAAAAATATATTTTATTGTACATAAGTTTTAACGATTATCTGGTTAGAAATTAGAAAATGAACAAATGGTCATTTTTAAATTCCAACTTTTGAATTTCGTAATTCATTTGAATATTATAATGCCCTTCAATAACATGTGTTTCACCGTGACAAAGCTAAAATGTTCTCTCAAGGGCAGCAAGCACACCCAGTAATATATCACTGGCCACTAAATGCTCCAATACTCTTCATATTAATTCACTTACTTCCTAATCTATGTTACTACACTCGTCGTGTACTGTAATAAAATGCGTTATCATTGTTTAAATCTTTTTTATGTTGATTGATAAGTTATTAAGTCAGTTTAAATACTGCAGGCCTTAGTTTAGTTCAAAAGCACAGTTTAAACAGTGCCTTCACAGTTATCGCGCCTGAAATGTCTCACAAACAATGACCGATATATTAACAAATTCTGTTCATATATTTTATGGCCTTAAAAGAATAAAGAAGGATTTATTTATTCATTTCATAGTTCAATAATTGATTGATGGCAAATAATGTCAGAATAAAAATAAATTTACGAAAAATCAAACCTATATTTATTGTTTGCGTAAGAAAGGTACATGTATAAGATATATCGCTACACAATATAAATGCAAAAGCTGTTTATCAATAAATAATCTTTAAATTATATTCATACCTATATTTCATTAAATACTTATTCAAGTTTCAGCAAAGGCGAAATATTAAATGCAAAGATTCAACTTGATATTGCAGCGAACTTGAACTTAAAATAATATGTCGAAAGTTTCAAAATGTCTACACAATGTCCAATTTATGAATTTCCTCTGAATAAATGTGAAAACTTTACCTTTGAGGTTCTCCGATCCTCAGCCTCATCATAAATGATATTTTTCTTTCAACCTTTATAAATGAAATAAAATAAAATGAAATTTTTAGATAGTATCCATGCATTTTACAAAGTTATTGCAAATTTGCCTACGATGGATATAATGGAATAAATCAACAAGTTAATAAAAAATGTTCCGGTGCATCGATGGCTCGAAGTCTATACCTTTATATATAGAATTGGTAGAGCTCCGTGGATCCACTACGCCAAGCATGTAGTTGTGTGGTTGATGGTTATACTAGCAGCAGAATACTAAACAAGAATAGAATTCCTGGGTCCCCCGCCGTTCAAGCAGTATATTAGTATACTGTACTGTGGAATCATTAAATTTCGTGGGGGCCAATTTTCGTGGATTGCTTAAATTTTACAGGTTCGTGGGGACGTAATTTCGTGTATTCTCTAAAACCTACAAAGGAAATATGATTTTATTACCCTTATTTATTAATTCGTGTAGGATGTTAAATCGTGGATGAGAGGTACCCACGAATTCCACGAAAATTGAACCACCACGAAATCTAATGATTTCACAGTATATGAAATTGCAATATTTTCAAACATTCAGGGCTGTTCCAGAATTAAATGTGTGGGGAGGTTGGGAGGAACATTTTTTTTACCCCGACCACCCATTTTTTCCAAATTTTGTAGGCATGAGATCGAGCGCTTACAAGGTCAATTTTTGGATAAAACGGAGTCATTATTGTGGTCAGAGTCCCATAACTCCAGCAAAAAGTATCGACCAATGCTGATTTTCGAACTTGACCAAGGTAATAGGTGTATAAACATTTGGTATAAATTTAATGAAAATCCGTCAAAATTTGTAGGCATGAGAGCGCTTACAAGGTAAATTTTTGGATAAAACGGAGTCATTATTGTGGTCAGAGTCCCATAACTCCAACAAAAAGTATCGACCAATGCTGATTTTCGAACTTGACCAAGGTAATAGGTGTATAAACATTTGGTATAAATGTAATGAAAATCTGTCAAAAATTTGTAGGCATGAGAGCGCTTACAAAAAAGTGTGACGGACGGACGCACGGACACACGGATACACGGACCCACGGACACACGGACACACGGACCCACGGACACACGGACGGACGCCCGGCATTTCTATGTCCCCGCTCCGCGTTGCGGCGGGGGACAATTAAAATTGTCTGTAAAAAAGTCAGATTTATGGTACGAATAAAAGAAATCCGGATAATTTAGAGTTATCGAACATTGCTGATCGTTAAAACAAACCAGTAATTAATATTCCAGCGAAACGTAATTCTCTTTGAATACTGTGGCTGTTTCCTAAAGCACATTTATTTAGAAGATTAAATCTTAATTCACTACGAGTTTCAGAATCATTGTATATACCGAGTACGCCATTGTAGCATTATTTTCATGTTGCAGACATTTTAGATTATTTATCACTATCTGTAAATAAAAACCATATACAAATGTATACAAAAATAGCATGTGATGCGCTACATTTTGAACAATTGTATGTCCTTTAAAATTATCTAACATACAAAATAATCAAGATATTCCTTTAAAACTGCACTATTACATTTATTGGTTCAAAACAAAAATGAAGGCAGGGAGGTATAACGAGACAGTAGTACAAAGATTTTTAAATTTGAGACAAAACGCTTTTATTGTGTTATTTACATGGGTTTTTATGGCGACGTTACTATAAATAGAAAAGTGCATAATAATTAATTTATTATAATAAATGTGAATGAAGCATACCCATTGACAATTAATGCGCCGTTTACAACAATTTAATTGATTTCATGTATGACAAAGGAAATGCCCACAAATTACGGTCAAAATTATACATATTTGTCAGTAAAAATCAAAACGTTCATTATTTGGTGAAGTTACTGAATGAATGGAAGAATATGATACATTGTTAAATGGCCCAAAGGAAGTCATAATTTCTAGAATTAAAAGTAAGTGGTATGATGACGAAATTAATTGATGTGCATTGCTTTTTATGAAAAGTACAGAGATTAAAAGAGGTTAATGAATATAGACCATTGTGATTCATCATATATAAGCCAAGTCTCTACTGATGTGTCCTCATCTCGACAATCATTGCTGTTACATTTTTAACTACAGTGTGGTGCACTGCTGGAGCCATTCGTTCCATCGTGTATACGAAAAAACGGATACGGAAGGGTGAAAGCGGAATAAAACTCAATAATGTCGTGATGACGAAAGAGCAATCAGCGGAACTAAAAAAAAAGCCTTCGTATCGTAATACTATGCATGAATAATTACCAATTTTCTCATATAGTTCATTACATACATGTTAAGTAACACGAAACAAAACGCCAGAACTATACTTTATCTTAGATTGTTTCTAAGGACCGCTGGAGAGAGAGAGAGAGAGAGAGAGAGAGAGAGAGAGAGAGAGAGAGAGAGAGAGAGAAAGAGAGGTATATACCCATCATGAATTTGTTTGATAAGGATACATTTACGCCAAAAATGTAAATGTTGAAGTGTAAATACACGAATTTTCACCAAGTGTACCCATGAATGAAAGTAGGTTAATCATCAGAACCATGCGTAGAAATATTCAATACCACCAATAAAAAATCAAACCAGAAATTAAAAGTCTTTATTTTCAAAATCAAATTCCTTCATGATTATAAATATATTCACGAAAATCTGAATTTTCATAATCAGACAGTAGTAATCGCCAAAAGGTAAAAATAACTAAGAAATATAAAGAATTTTAGAGGAGAAAATAACTAAAGAAAATTTAAACGTGAACATGTATACATAAAGACTGATCTCGAAATCATAAGCCCCCTTCCGTATTAAAACAGTTTTGTGTAGTTCTTTTTTTAAATTGAACATTAGATTAAACCACCCCAGTCCCCCAACCGCCCAACCCTCATTTCAATATTATGAAAGTAAAATTGTATTTAACTATATTCGAAGAAAATCGTAACTACGAAATAGTTCGAGAAATTTTTGTTCAGATTTTGAAAAAAAATTGAATGATCCTTTTTAAAAATATATACCTTTCATTTATAGAGCCAAATAGGTACAACCATGTATTTAGAATAAAAAGATGATATACATGTATTCCGTCCTTTTTTAATTTTAGCTTTAAATAAGTTGCATGAAATTTCAAAATTTAACTTTAACCTATTTTTTTGCCCCTCAAACAAAATTGATTTTTTTTTCAAATTTCCAAAAAAAGTTTTAGTAGATTGTTAAAAATACTTTTAATATGTACAAGTCAAAATTTGTTTATAAAGATAGATTACGCCAAAAAGAGCCGAACGGGTATACTAAAGAAATCATATCATATGAACAACTAACGAAAACTTTAGTTTTTTTTTTGACCATAAAAATTAAAAAAAAACTATTTTATATAACCAACCCACTTTCCTACCCTTCGTATCCCACCCCTTCCCAGAACAAAATTGCACAATTAATAAATATTGCATCGATCCGTCATTGGCAGACTTCGTTGTATTTTATCTTACGTTACAACTAGCAAAGAAAAAAGACTTTGCTATGGTATAAATGGACATGTACAAACAATAATACTTTAACAGACAGACACACATACACATGTAAAGTACTCTTCACAACTGAGAATTAACTGCTGTGAGCCAGCGCTGGCCTTCTGTCATTCGCCTTCATTACGAAACCCAACTTTCATCAATGAAGGGCGATGAGAGAAAACTCAGACACAAGAAACGATGATAGACACAAGTCCGATGAAGACGATTCTCTAAATTCAGCGTGAATTTCCTCCAAACTGACTTGTCGAGGAAAGGTGTTCTTTTGCATCAGTTTGAGTAGAAAAACACAACTTTCGTCGGTTGAGGTAATTGTTGATCGGGCAGAAGGATCTGTTTATTCGGAGAAGATCTCGGACTCCGATCCCGAGCTTGATTCGTCAGACTGGGAGTATTTCCACATTTTGATATTGGTAAGGAGAGTGATTTCGTCCTTCTTGCTGAACGTCTGATCTTCATCCTCGATTTCCGCCAGGGTGGGTTTGCGGGAAATTTTGCGTGTCATCCTCCTTGCACGAGATTTGTCGCCCTTCTTCTTGGACAGTCTCTGAATGGAGTCATTGATGCTCAATAACTGCTTCATCAGACTGATATCTTGTGTTCTGATTTCCCTCTTAAAAAAAGTTTTAAAAAATCGCCATGTTTTAAAGATTTTCAAATATTAAAAAAAAAATGTACTTAAATCTTAAATTTAAAATTGTACTTAAAACTTACGCAACGTCGTATAATTATATAATTCGAACAGTAATATTGTAAATTGTCCTTACCAACTCAGACTGCAGTGTGGCAAATGCAGCGTTAACTCTGTCAGTAGCGGAGATAAATTCCATTGTCAATGTTAATGTAAGAGGAACAGGATTCCTTGTCGTTTGACTCTTGTTGTTGTATCGCGGGTTCTGGAGATTGTTTCTACGGTCCCACAACTTTATAGATGTTAGCGGACAAACCCCAAATCTGATTAGATGTTCCTACCACTTAAAAGTCCAATACACAATGTACAGCCCAGTCTCTGAAGTAAACAACAATGGACTTGAAATTCTTTTTCACCGTTTAGTTATTCATTCTCGGCGCTTAAAGTACGCGTTGAAAGGCCCTTTTTTGCTGTTATCTCATAAAGCGCAGCTTTTCTGTTTTTGGACAAAACACTGTTTACAAGTTGTTGACAAGAGGGTTTGACTGACATGTAACAGTTTTGAAGGCAAAATACTGATTCTGGAAAGATAAGATGGAGCTGATCGAATACAATCATCTCCAATCGCTGATTGGTCTGATAATCTTTGGTCTAAGAAACGGCAACATTCATATTATTTCTTACGACCTTATGTCTGCAACCTTCTTTAAACGTTTTAAGGTTTTTGATGTTGCATTTTGTATTTTAGTTTGTGAATTTCAATCTGATTACAAATACCGATTTTTTGTAAATGGAGGCCATCAGGCTTGTTTCATGGTGTTTTTAGTATATGGACCACAAATCCACAGAATAGAGCATACATTATATGTAGTGCTCATGTACGATGAAATTTAAGTTTATAATTAGAAATGTTACACTGAAGTGTTATAGCGGTCAAGTCAATATGAGAAATAATGATCGATTAAAGAAATGTTACATCATAGTTCAATATCGATCATTTCAGTTCAAGAAATGATTGATTCGACCTATAATTTTATAACGTTACATGTACATTCAGGTAATTAACAAAAACTTTGGTTATCCATCACAACGTAATTTTATTTTTTTCTTGAATACGATTTCTTTGATAAAGTTTAATTAAAATGAATTTACAAAAAAATCTGGAAATCAATTTCAAGTTTTTAGATTAAAATGTAGCTATTATCAGGTATTGACATATTAGAATGACATTCTCAAATCATGAAATTAAAAAAAAGTATGCCCTTGATACGACGCCCTTGATTCAACGTGATATATCAAAAATCTCTATTATAGATCAATTTAAAGATATATATTTCAAAACGCACAAAGAAATCATACTCTATTACATACATTCAATCTTTAATTGATATGATGATCAGATATATTGAAATTAGTGTATACCTTCTCTTATGATAGTAATCATGTATATATCAATATAGACATAAAACCAATGAATATAATTATAAGTTCAACCAGTACACCATTCAAACAGAACTTATATCTCATCGTACATACATCCTCACATATATACAAATTCGTTTCTTATGCTGCACCAAGATCTACTTATAGACTTATTTTGTTCATAATCTTCTCAGACTGTCTATTGTGTATATGTATGTTTTCCACGATAACTACCGATTCATTTTAAATTAATACAATTTTTTTTTCTCATCGATCAACAAATAAACAAAAAATGAATTTGCAATTTTATTTAATCCAAAATTACAAATGTATATGTTTAGTGTATATGCTAGATGATTTATGTTTTTGAATTCTTGTTTGAGTAAGGAGCAAATGAGATTGCACGAGTTTATTAAACTTTTGGTTTTTGAGCTGTACTTGTAAAAATATGAAAGCTACATTTTCAAAATTTAAATGATCGGTCAATTTCTTGATTAAGTATAAATCTATTTTAACTTGAATTGTTCATTCCTGATATATGTCGTTTGTTATGCATCTAGGTCTAAAGTTTGTAACTTTTGTCCATGTATTTCACAGTCTTTTGGATGATATATAATACTCACGAGTTGCCCGATCGTATTTAGCAATATCATACTGACTCGTATAATTGGCTGGTATATAATGCGTGATCTGTACTGAAATCACCATGCCAAGGCTCGGACTTGATATTGATAAGGGTTTATTGTGACAGATATTCATTGTTCAGAAAACCGACCAAATCATGCAGGTAAGACGGTTCACTAGACCCTTTTAAAATCACATTATGATCAACGAAAATTAAATCCACAGACCCCTTTTACAAAGTTTCCTTTGCATACTGGTTGATACATCAAAATTTGGCAAGAAGGCCTTTTGGTTGTTTCCCTTTTTATAATTAAACCCAAGGTCAAACGGAAAAGAAAAAAAAATCCTCTTATTTAATATACCAAACATTAATCAATTAAAAGTTGTTTTAAAACATTAATATATTCAGGTATGGGTATCCAAAATACTGGACAAACAAATATGAGTTGAAAACGGTTTTATTATATATGTCAAATGACAAAGTTATTAACCAAAAATGCTTGCAAACCATATTTTGAATTTTCACAAAAAACTACGACCGAAGAAATAATTTTTGGGCTGTGAAAAATCAAGTTGTAGAAAAAGTAATATCATTTAATCAAATTCCTTGTTTATACAATATGCACTTTGCGAAAAAACCCTCCGAGCACCAAAACAGAAGGTACACATGTAGAAGGAAAATGCATGTGTATTCAAAATTTATGATAAAAAGTGACAAAAAAAAATCAATAAGTAACCTACTTCGTAAGTATAAAATTAAGTACGTAAGAAGTTTAAGTTCAATGACTGTTAACTTGTTTTAGTTCTCTGTTTACCTGTTTTTCCTCGTGGTACTTACCGGAAGTGTGTTTGGAAGTGACTTCTGCATGGACCACGCCCCCTCGGGTGCCGTTGATGGATGCAGTGTTCCCCTTCTCCATTTTGACTACGAGGCCCAGTTCACGCCTTCCTGTAATAAACATGATGTCTGCTACGATTGTGTAAGAACACTGTCCTAAAAGTTTACTATACTAGTACATGTATACTTAAGACTTGAAAACTGTGATGCAATTGTTAACTGTTTATATCTTTCAGAAACATCATTAACAAATTCATTTTTTGTCATCTAAATATAATTGAAAAAGTGTTTGAAACAAAGATAAACCTTCAACTTTTTTCAATAACAACTTAACAAGTATAATGTTCTCATTTTAAAAATATCTTTATTATGCTGTATCTAACAGGGTCACCGGTTCGGTTATGACAGAGCGGCCTGTGACAAGATGTTTTTGAATCATATGTTAGCCACTTGTACTGGTAAGAAACGACTGGTCAACTGCCAGCATTCAGCAGAGATATTCTGGTCCGCTGTAAGGGTCGGGGCCTACTTCCACTACCACGAGACAGCACCAGCCTATTGCTCAGAACCCTGGATCAGCCAATGTCTGGCATGAAAAATTGCATGTACTCAAAACTCAATCTCCGTTAAACTTTATATTTTACTTACAAATACATCTACATATTTCATCTAGTTTGGTTTCTTTTTTTCAAATGGTAAAAATGGTCTTTAAGAAATGTTGAGTATAAACTTGAACATCAACATATTCAATAAAAAATAAGATGATTGAAAATATCTTATTGTATTCTACATCAATAAAGTGCTAAACTCATTTGTTTTACGTACATTTTTACCACAAAGTATTTTTAAAAAATAAAAAAGATATATAAAAAAAGATGTGTTTTTAAACATTTCTATCTTTTTACTTAGTTATTTCTATGTTAACGCCACAATCTATGTTACTGTGTTTGAATAGTTGGTGATAATAGTAACAATTAACTATAAACAAAATGTCCACACAACTTACTGGCCGTCTGATTAAAGGTAAAATATGAGGACATTTACAATTAATAACTGAATACATTTAAGCAAAATTCAACATAAGATTTGGATCTAAAAATTCAACAAAAGATTTGGATCTAAAAGAAATTACATTAAAATTCGTTCGACATTGTAGACAGAAAATCAGTTGTCCATAATATTATATTCTAATTTCTAAATGATAAAAGCAAGGTAATCTGTCCACACCTTTAACCGAATATGACATCTTAAACACTTCTAGGATTGTGTTTGCAGGTCATCTATCAATATTAATATAAATTAGTGTAACATGTCAACTAAACCTTGCTTAGCCCTTTATATAACACCATTAAGTTGTAATAATTAATAATCGTTTACATTATCTTCATCCACACCCTCAACCGCGACCATAAAACATGCTAGGCTGTCAACTAATGACATTTACAGCCCAAAATCCAATTCATCGATACACAGAAACCTCGTGTCGATGTGCTAATTATTAATTTCGTGAAGCATATTTCATTAAAAAAGGACAAAAGGAAAATGTCTTATGTAATGTACATGTACGTCTAAACATGTGATGTTGTATCTTGACATCTTACTTTTCCAATAGAACTATTATTATTTTGTTGTTGTTGGTTTTGTTGAAACATTTGCTATTTAAGATTATACTTTTTTTTCTACTTAAGATTATTGAAATAGTGGCATTAAAAGCTTGTAGGTAGTATCTGTTGAAATAAACTGTATATGCGTGTACTTGGATACCGAACTTTATGGCCCCTCTCCCTCCACAAGAATAAGAATAGAAATACATTTACCTGTAAAAAATGGAAAGGGGCTTATATATATATATATATATATATATATATATATATATATATATATATATATATATATATATATATATATGCATGAGGTAAATGTAAACATATGGAATCTAGAATACTTTGGAGGAAATTAATTATAAAATTGGGTGTTGTTCCATACACATGTCAAACATATCACCTTCTCTGTGTTAAACGTTCACCTAAAAGTGGAGACGAACTTGTTTCAATTAAGATCAAACAAGGGCTGATTGATTCCATAGAATGTCAATCAGGAATTACAGAAATGTACAGAATCGGGGGTTTTATAGACTTTTTTTCTTAGCCTACTGTAAAGTTGTAAAACTTTAGTTAAACATGACAGTTTTGATGATAGTATGATTGAACAATCCAATGCTATAATCCTTGACCTGAACGAAATATATAAATATGACGCACGCGGGTTATACGAGTTGCGTTTTTTAATTTATTGAAGACATAGAAAGATGAAACTGTGCATCAAAGGGTTTTAGAAATGCACACAGATTATGTGTTGCTATCAAATGTTGTATTAGGTGAAGTTGATAAAATGGAAACATACTTAATAATTTATTCGACGTGCAGCCCAACTTTGAAAAACAAAAAGTTAAAATAAATTAAAAATAAAGAAATAAAACCTGTGAGGAAGGGCACTTTTCGGTGTACTTTATAGTTGTTGACACTTGAAAATTCTTCAAAAATCTTTTAAATACAGAGAAGAAAAGAAAACTGTCGACAGAACAGATCTTTATTTAATTATGGCGAATTATTGATCATTATAATTCCTTCATTTTAGATTACATGTATAATAATTCAATATTTGTATACCAGCCATACTAATTTAATATAAAATGTAGGCCATGTCGTCAAATGAATAAAAGGGAAGCAAGACAAACCTTTATTATAAAAACTAATATAGCAGTCATCGTAATACTATTTGTTGAATACATGTAGCGACTCTTAGAATATTTCTTTATTAAAGGATAACTGGCGTTTGTCTGTTTTTGTTACTTAAATAAAATATGCAATATGTCCATTCTTTAGTTTTCATTTAAAGAAACAAAGTCAAATAGCAAAACGTCTGGATAGAACGCAAATTATTTTTTGATATTATAGCTAGCAAAGCTCCACTTTTATTTTAATACTTCACACAAATGCAGAACGAAAGGATTATCAAGTTTTTGAAATAATTGGAGAATATGTAATGATTTATAATTTTAAGATTTTTTTTTAGCTATTACTTAACTCATAACATGAGCTACCAAATCACTCTTTTGACCAAACTCTTTTTCGGTCCGCATGCTAATTAAAAAATAGAGAGTCCTCTTTTAAAATTGTAGCTTGTCTGCGAATTGCGAATTGCTGCTGAGCAAAAGAGAATAATGCTACTCAAATAAACATACAGTTAAAATTTAAAAAAAAAAACGCATGCAAATTCATGCAAAATTTATTGATTCCCAATCAATAAAATTTCTCTCTGAACAATGCCAGTTAGTTCCGTTTGTTTATTGTTAAGCGTCTATTGTTATTTTTATCCCAACGCCCTTGGTGTGGCACTTAAACACAAAAAGTTAGTAGAGTAATAGATCATTGGAAGGTTACGTTTACCTTTGTTAAGTTTTATGAATCAAATATCAAGGTATCAATCATGTCGAAATTCTTCGAGTATTCTGATTGGTGAATGTCAACAAGCATGAAACTTATTCCAAGACAAGAAGTATAAAACAGTCTGGAACAAAAATAACTCCAGACTGTAATTCTTGTCGAGAAGAAATCTTGACTTACAGATTAATATTCAGTTTCATCTTTCAATGTATTCTTAGTATAGCTCTTAAAATTTTATTCATAAAGTAATTTCACTTGTTCAAAAGTGTTTAAGTACCTTAAAACAACTTTTATTAAATAAATGTTTAAAAAGGGATGTTTAATAAAAATTATGAATAAATTCTGTTTTCCATAATTAACATGCATCAAAATTGTTTTAAAACCTCATTGATCTTTTAAAAATTTCTTTTATATTAGAATAGAAGCAAGTTGTACAATGTTAAAATTGTTTAATGATACACGTGATGCAAGAAAAGTTCACTTCCTGTGTTATAAAATGGCATGGGGTTTGAGTATTTTCAGAAATATCGGAATGGTATTTGAAAAAGATCTGAAAACTGCATATTAAGTTTCAGAATTATGAAAATTGTCAATATTTCGTTGAA
Organism: Magallana ariakensis; assembly: GCA_020458035.1. Taxonomy (NCBI): domain Eukaryota; kingdom Metazoa; phylum Mollusca; class Bivalvia; order Ostreida; family Ostreidae; genus Magallana; species Magallana ariakensis. The sequence goes on along the minus strand of CM035812.1, from coordinate 70,039,166 downwards.
TATAACAAGTGATGGTAAAATAATTATGTAATAGAACTGAGACTTTCCAGTTTTGTACATCACTTTGAGTTATAAAATTTTTAAATTAATTTTTATTAAATATTGTTTTGGTATCCATTGAGTGGAAAAGAATTTAATTTTGTGATTGTGGACAATATCTTTTATGTTTTTCTATCAATTTAATTGTTTTGTTTGTAAAAGGAATGTGTATTTGTCTATCAATCAAATCTCAAGGTATAAGTCTTATGATCATAAATGTACATTAACAATCTTTTGATTGCAAAATGCCAACAAACATAAAGCACATTCTACGATCATACCTACACAATAGTTTTAACACATGTTTGAATATCGTTTATAACTGTTCAAATATTGTTCTGCTTTTTGGCATTAAGTTTTTTAAACAATGAGACACTGGGTAATCTTGTGGACTTGTCCTGTCATACTTATCAGGACAAACAAAAATTTTTTAGTTGAGCCAAGAGACTTTTGTATCGTTAAGTCCATGCATACCAAATAACAAACCCTCCATAAATAAAACTTCCTTCCATACGACTCTGAAATTATTAGAAGGGCAAGTATGAAGCAAAAAAAAAATCAAGAATAAAATTACTTAAAATAACGAATTGTTATCCAGTTATAATATAAAAATCTGGGTCTAAGCTATTGCTATGAGTACTTATGAGTATATTGTATCTTTTAAAATAAAAGAACTGCATCGAAGAAATCGACTGAAAGCAAATAAATAACTACTGGATTTATATAGTGGACAAAAAACCTAACTTTGAAATTATAATTAAAAGTTGCTTACCGACCATTCGTCTCCAGTTGACACTCGTTAATTAATAAAGAGAGATAACTTCTAGAATACTACAACAACCAGTTAAACGTTAACTTAGGTAACTTAAAGTTCAAACTATTTGAGCAACAACAAATTACCTTGAAATATAAAGCCAATTTATAGGGGAAACATACTGCCTCCCCTTTGCTAATTTTCATTGTTTGGGAGTGACTGCTCTGTAGAATATACGAAACAATAACTGGCTATTACTTTACATAATTGATGTCTAGATATCACGAGCTACCAATGTTTTACTTAAAGATTTGTGGACATATGCATCCACATCAATCCATCACTTAGGGACATGGAATCTAAATACACCGTATATTTCTCAACTTATGAGAAACTTTTTTTGATCTCATATTAACAGTTTGATTAAAACATTTTGCAAAGCACCATTTAATCCCGGGTTTCAGTGATTATTATAAATCGTCAGGAAAGTCTATATATGAAGTACTTGTAGAGATGATATAAACTACGTCAAATACCGACACACTGATGACAGAAGAAACAACCCTAAGCCATAAGACAACACTAACAGCAAAAGATTCATGTATGACAACAAAGGTCTAGCACTTCTCAAGAAGGACTGTCACAGCATTGCTTCCAGTAGCCAAATAGTCCCTTAATCATTAACAAACGATTTTACATTGCATTAACTATAGTGATCCAAAGCTCCAAAAGGACTTCTTGTCTTTTTCTAGACAGTGCTGCAGCAGCATATCTTCCTCATCGACACCAAGGTGTAGCTGAATTTCTTTAAAATTTCTTTAAAAAGCTTTAGCCGAAATCAGATCAGTCACTGCTTACATTCTCTAAATGAAGTCCCTGATATGTTAGCGTCAACAATGCGGTTGGTGATCTTCATAGCATCCATTTCGTAAAGGGTTGTTCCAAACATTTCGCAGTAGCCTAAGGTAATACTAATAGATAACATTTCGTCTTATGCTTACCAAAATCAGTTCATAGTTACTGCCACATCTTAAGCTTTTATTCGGGTTATGACTTTCAAACCAAATTGATCGGTTCTTTGAAACTCTTGTAAGACAATTATATTATTTACAGAGTAGACTTTGTCTTAGGCCTGAAAATCAAAGAACAAATTGATGATATCCTCCAATATTTCAACAAGAGTTTACTAGGGACAAAGTCCCTCATCTGCGACCAAGATAGCTTCTTTCACATGAATCTAGTTACTATACTGACCCAGACCGGAACTAATTGCAACACAACACTTTCCATTGCATATTAAAGTAAACTCGCCTAAACTAGAGGTTTTTCAACGCATAGCTACAATCGAGGTTCTTTGAAGGCGACAATTTGACTACCAGCAGAACTAGCCAAAGGAAAGACCTACATTATACAACTAGTGATAAAGAATAATGCCGTTCTGCAGGTCACTACATTATAATTCCTCGATAAAAAACCCATAAAACCTGTCCCAAATGTCATTAATTGACTAAAATCTTAAAGGAATACCAATAACGGATTAAAAGTTCGGTATGCTTTTGTATCGCTAATTTTCGTTCGGTGGGATAACTGTAAACATCTAAGACTCGTTTCAAAAGAAAATCTTGAATAATCAAATAATCATACATTCTTGTACAAGTAAGTTTTTTTTCAGTTTATGTTCAATCAGATTTAATCTGGCAAACTTTTTATGCCATTTCAGCAATTGCAAATGAAAAATGAATCTGTTTTGTCATCATAATGTTTGAAACAAATAGAAGCATGGTTATCGGAATCATAATCTTAATTTTAGTTTAAATTGATAATATAGGGATATGGGTTCAAAATCATTATTAGTTCATGAATACAGAGAACCTCACATAAACGTGCTTCCCACGGCCTGTTTTGATATTTCTGTCTTAAAGGGTTTAATTTAATTGTCTGGATAAACACCAAAACGGGGCGAAAAATGAGAACAGTTAAAATCTAGCAAAAGAAACCGTCCTTGACAGCTCCAATATTACGATCTGAAATTACGCAACAAGGTTGCGACGTTGACTTCTATTTTGAGCTTGCAATTCGGTTGTACAGAAATTGATATGAAGAATGGAAAATTGGGCAGAGTGAGTACTAAGTATTTAAAAATTGAACCCAGTAGAAATATCAATTTATCAATTAAACAGGAAGTTATCACCATGCACCACATGGCTGAACGCACCATCGCCAATTGATAGTAATTGTTTTGTATATCCCTTAGATGACCTTTTTTTAACATAAGAAACCTGCAATGGCCACTTAGTAAGTTAGGATGTGTGTTTGATATTAATTAAGACAGCATTGAGTAGCAGCGCCTATCATGACACAATTGCCTTGATGCATTGGCAAACAAACAAAACTTATTGTAGACAGAATACTTGAATTCAAGAAACTATTTTTTTAAAAATTGCTAAGGAAATCGTGAGCGCTTAACCCTAAATATAACTAATCTTTCGATTTAATGAGTTTTTTAGGGAATAGATGCATACATGTAGTTGCTTAATGAGTAGTTATTGTATTGAAAATCATTTGTAGACAAAAAAAATTAAAAGCGATTTTATATGCATACCCCTACTTAAATTAAATAAATGCTGAATCAATACATCAGTCACCATTACAATGTAATCCAAAATAGGTTATCTTGCTCTTTGCCATTACCGTATCAGAGTACATATTGGGTCAACGTCTCCTATACGTGTAACCCGTAATCGTGATCTATTAGACGACATAGATTAGGGACTCCTCCATAATTATCGGATTAAACCTCATTTGTTCAGTTTAAAACGGCCGGGTTTTCTTTTTCTCTACCGGAATTAAAGTGCAAGTCTAAACATTTTTATTATTTGTGTGGAGATCTCTATCCTGCAATACCAACTCTCGCCAGCCTGATACCCATTACACAACACACTTAATTAAGGGTGGGAAAGTCACATATATCCGTATTTCTTCTCATCAATTACAAACCATTAACTTTAATTACCGGCTTACATTGAAACCTGTGCAGGTAATTTAATATGAAAGTGTATTTTACACCTGTCAATCAAAGAGAATCCAGGTGCTATAACTATGCGAGCGCTTCTACTGGTGGTCCATAACGCCAAACGTAATACTACAGGTGAAATCTAAACACACAGACGTATTCAGGTGTAAATGGATGATCCTCTATCTATATTGGTGTATGGACATTGTTGATAATAATTATTTTGTTCTTTGATAAACATGGATTCGCCCGCTGACCGAATTTCTTTGTTGTTGGACTCCTTAAAATCAGATTTGGTAAGATGCATGTACATTACTCCTGTGACTTGGTTAATGGTTATAGTACGTAAGATTCGTACACTAACTTTCATAACCAAGCTTATCGCTTATAACAAATAATACGGATGAAAAGGTTTTGTAAAACAGCAAGTACATTCTATAGCGGTTAATAACATTTTATTGGTGTGTGATTTTGATTATAACATATCGAAAGAGAACTTTTCTTATTCCTTTTTTTTTTTCATTTTCAAAGCAGGAAAACTAGTGTCATATTTTCTGTTTTACAACAATGCTTGCCAACAGATAATACTACTTTATCATTCAGACTTGTCATTCAATTCTAAACATTATTACATAAAGTACTGAACATAGCTTACTGATAAAAAAAAAAATATGTCGAAACAAAGGATGTCAAAACATGTATTTGAAGAGTATCAATTTCTGAAAATTTCCCTTTAGAGAAGGTCTTTTGGTTGTAGAGATAAAAGAACAGCATGATAATTGCCAATATCAAGTTTTAACATAGTGTCGTGAGACAAAGTATTTTGTATTGACTATATTTTTAAAGTATAAAGTTGCGTTACAGGAGAAAACATAGGCATACTGCCTGTTGTTCTATCTTCTTCATTGTATTAATATACGTGCATGTACTTTGATAAAAAAAATCTTGTTAAATCAAATAAGTTGTGTTAATTATTTAATTATGTAACAATATATTAATACATCATGTACGTTGAATACGTTTTTGAAGTTAGTGTCTTCGAATTCAAAATTTATGTATGCCATAAACTTTTTTCTTATTTTTCTTAACGTTTTTCAAGGTGTTTAGAGCTATCTCTGAATTGATCTTTGTGTCGAGTTATGTATTTAATCGATCATCAATGGAAATTTCCTTGGGTAAATAGATTCTGTGTGAATAACCTTCGGAACAAAACGTTTCTATATTGAAAAATCACAAACATGAATCAATTTCTTTCATTTTGAGAATAGTTCAAAATTAATTTCTCACATAAAGCACGACTGTAGCGCTCATAAAACCGATACACAGTGTTAAAAATGACGGAGAAAAATTGGCTTATATGCCTACACGCAGTGTTATTAAACAAACTAAAAAAAATCCAATATAATATTCTACGCACGAAAACTTCATACTGTTTGATTTCACTTCACACAAAGTGAACGTGACAAGAGTTTTAATTGAATAAAATTTGTCAATCCAGTTACGCGCTGTTTAGATTTTAAAAAATAAATAAATCAAAACACAACGTCAATGCGTCAGATTGGCCGCTTACAATCTATAACTCGTAAAGCGCTATTTAGGTTTTAAAAAAATAAATCAAAACACAATGCAAACGCGTCGTATTTGGCCTATCACAGTCAAACTCCAAAACGTGAAATTCAAAATCTTGTTAATCATGCTATTTTCATTTAGCTCTATTAGTCTACCGTTGTGTTCGGTTTGTTATACATGTATATCCCTATGTTAGATTTCATTACATGGGGGTAAACATATTAAAAAGAATTTTCACCAACAATTTTCTCTTGCAATAATCAACATTCCAGGCTAATTGTCTGGGCCGTTTTAATACTTTTTTCATAATATGACACCACATATTACTCCACGCTAGAAAAGCAAGATTCATGCAATTTCCTTGAACAAACTCATGGAATTAAATGTCTGTCTTTGTCGTGTTTCCGTATAATTATATCCAGATTCTGCATTTCACCGTAGATTTATTTATTGCTAATTGAGTCAGGCCCCCATTAATCATTGACGTTTAAAGTTAATAATGTCTTTTGCAATAATATCGTTTACTTCAATTGTTATCACCTTGGCCAGTGACTGATTAAAATAGATCATCACTTTAATAATCAGTTGTTTGCTAGAATGGTATACATGCTATTGCGTTTTAGGAATGTATAAACAGAACAAAATCATACAATTAATTTTGATATGCCTAGTTTGATGTAGTAACGAAAGCAAAGAAAAAAAAAAATAGGAAATCAGTGTTTTGCAAGCGTCAGCCAATGTTAACTAACATAAGAAAATCTACGTACATGTAAAACGAAATATCGGGTGATACAGAAATACTTTGTTCACCTTAATTTGGGGAGATTTGTGCTGTACAAACCTTCCCGTTTCTGGTGCACTGGGGGATCACTGCCCATAGCATTGAGAGTGTATAAAGAATACATCTGTCAACAATGCACAATAACATCTGCTGTAAAGCGGCCATTTAAGACCAATCCACGAAACACCCCCTTCCTATTTTACTTCACAACCCTTGAATGTCCTTGCTGTTTTTTCCATTGTTTTACTTCACTCTAAAAACGGATGTTAACATTTTCTTTTTGGCGAAGTTTGAAAGAAAGACTCCTTCTGAAGTTAAAATCATTGATTTTAAATAGGGCTGTCATTAATTATCAATTCTGTGTCTGGTACCAGAGTAGTGTATACTGTACGCACATGCATGGTGCAATATTGAACTATGTTCAGTGTAAAAATACACGTGCATATTTTACATTGTAGAAAGCGATGAGAACACAAGATGTTAAACTAATGAAACAGTTGATCGGAATTAATGAATCTATCCGGAATCTGACTAAGTCCCGACAACAGCGGACCAGTACGGGGGCCAGAGTCGTGTCAACATCCGACTTCGCTGCCATGGCGACCCCCCTGGTCAGACAACAGAGTGCTCCGTCCTATAACAAGCTCCATCGGAACGACAGCATGGGATCCATTGAGTCCTCAGAAGGTAGAAATCAGTGACTTCATGATACGTCGTATATATTGTCAACTTAATTTGTTCGAAATCTTTTGATATTTTGTGTGGATTCAGTTTCTTAGCCAAAGAAATATTTTTTTATCGTCTTCTTTTGCTACCTTCAAGTTTATTTGCATGACTGTTGGACTAATTCCGATTGAAAACAGCTACTGTCAATAGAATGTTGTTAAGGGTCATTTTTTGTGGCAAAAATAGTTTCAGATTCATTTTAATATACCAAAATGTAGTTGATATCTGAATACACAATGAATTAACAGTGTTTATTTCTATTCATTGAAATAGAATTTGGAAGTTCGGTGGAAGACATCAACGAAGAGACAATAGAGGAACTTAAAGACTACATAAACTGTTCATCCTCATCTCTCACACCGATACCGTCAATTCCTAAGTCTCACTCTCTCGCGGTGATGACGCCACTTCCGGACGAAGAGGAGGAAGCAGACGACAGTAAATATGAAGGGATTTTGATGACAAACATTAAACTCTGGAAATGTTCACAAATGAAATATAGTTTGAAGACGTGATGGTTGTGTGTTTGTTTCGTTTTATTTGTCTCACACAGGTCTTTAATATATTATATGTGCAATGTACATAAATCTTACTTTGTTTTTTAAAGGAAGAACTTTACTATATTAGTATTGAAATCTGCCTGTCTAGTTTACCGGAAGTGATCGACATGTTATCAACTATCCCTGACATGACATGTAAATTTATGCAAATTTCATTGACGGAGTTGTAGATTGTCATGCACACGCTGCTAATTACAATTGTAAATACGCACGGTTTAAGTTGGTATAAAGGCCTTAATGCCACAGAAAGTAAGCAAGAATGACTGTTTTACAGAACATAAGTCATTAACGCCAAGTACTGTAAATTGAACTTAGGGCGAGCAGGAAGACCGGTGTACTACGAATGAGTGAATTAATGCGCCAACATATGACCTAATGATTTCCTTATACTATTTATTAAATTCATATTTCATGTGATTATCTTTTTTATTTGTTTTAATTATTAGTACTGTTGTCTGAAAACCGTGATTTTAAGCAACCATATGCCTGTTTTACTATTGACATTGAAATCATGCATTTGTAAAAACGTGTTTTGAAAATTTATATATATTTTTTTTATTAAATCTTTATCTCAAATCTGTTTTAAAACTTATCTATTTCATTATATTCTTCACTGTTGGATATTATTATATTAAAGATTATAAGCCAAGGAATCAAGACATTAGAAACACAAAAGCCAATAAATGACTTACATGTAGCGATATATTCTTTAAAAAGTAAATAGATAATATTTTATTAAAAAATGTAAATTAGTGGAAACATTTCTAATTGAAATAAAAAAAAATTGTAGTATAAAATTTTTTCGCGAAGGTAATATAATTCAGTCGACATTAATATTGTTATGACAAATCCGATACTTTCTAATTAGTATTTCTTATGTTTTAGTTCTTCTAGGTAAGTCATTCTGCTGAGTGAAATGTGTGATACATTTGCAAACAAGCAATAGAAAAAGAGCACGGAAATTACTTTATATCATTTATATTTTTGATTACAGTACTTTATTAGAACCATTTTAATTAACAAGACCTTGGACTTTCAGTAGGACGTAACTATCTATTTCTTGCATCAAAACAAGTTAAAAATTACGCTGGTTTCATACGAAATATACACCGATTGCGTAGTCTTAGCTTAAAAGCAAAACAAATCTTGTTGATTTCAAAGAGCCATGGCCAGTGGCCTACAATGAAATTGACAGGCCTACATCACATTGCTGTTTGACACAACTACCCAAAGTCCAAGCTCTTGTTAAAATGGTTCTAATTTAGAGAAAGTTGAACAATGTCAATGGTTTTGTGACTTTGTTAGAAAATTGTCGGGTAAAGAAAATATAAATTTATACGTATGATCGAAAATTAGTGATTTCGTTTTACATGAAGTTCATATGTCATTGAACAGATATTCGCCACTTTATACAGTACAAACAAACTAAACAGTAATTAGAAGTACAAAAAACTTTCGTCGTAAACCTAAAAAAATATTTTATATTGCTTCACTCAAGTCTTCATGTATTCTTATAAATATGTGCTTATGGGGCATCGATCATATTGCTTTTGTGTCGTCGAGTCGGGGCAATCCATAACCCAGACAGTAAAAAATATTCAATAGCGTTTTATTCTGTCAGAAGAATAAAGACTTATTGACTTCTTAAAGTTATTACCTCTTCTGCTTATCGGTTCCTGTCAGGGACATTTCCAAACCTCCGGCGTTATCTTTTTAAAAAATCGTATAAAACACATTCTTCCTTGGATAACAGTGTTTTCAATGATTTGAAAAGATATTGATAAAGTGTTAGAAATGCAAGTCTGTGTTTAAAAGCGTATTGCTTGAAATATCCTTGCACCTGAATTTGCATTTCCTAAAATGATTGAAAAATGTCACCTTGATAAAGGATATTCTACCACAATGTAAATATACCTTAAATAAAATTCTCTATCGGATTCCTTTAATCCAGTGCAAAACACATCATTAAAACAAGTTTTATTTAACAAGCTAGACAAAAGTGATATTAAATTTCTGTTCTATTGGATTTTACACAAGAATATTGGGTATACGAGCAAGGTCGTCATTTCGATTTCTTCTGAGAAAAAAAAACTTTGAGGGGGTAGACAATTCTCCCCCCGGTTTCTGTCCCATGCGACAATGAGAACAGCATGATATAGCAAAAATAACCCTGCCATATGTCGTTAACAGTTAAGGATCTTGACATTTAACTCTTAATCAACTATTTGACACTTCGAGGTGGCGTTTTGGTCTCTTCGGGATATTTCATTGACAATGCACGGTAAACAGGCCATGCACGACTTCAGAGGAAATTCGGTCTGAAGTGTTTACTCTCAGCAAACATTTGTTGAAAAAATTCCTCACCATTACAATTTGAAAATTCATTTAGGAAGACAAGTGTTTAAGTTTTCAAGAGAACATCAAATATTCTACTTTGTACTGCGCACTTATTAACGTATTCAATTTGATAATACATTTATATACATTTCAAAATGAGTAGAACCTTAACTTTCTTTCAAGATTTATTTTCATTCAGAAATTTGGGCCCACGTTAAAGAGTAGCTGTTATGTGATAAAAATACTCAAAAGTTTTAATAAACCATTTAATACGCAGTAGTAAATTTAAAGGAGATAGCGCACCCCCTCACCGCACCCCCTCACCCCTCACCGCACCCCCTCATCGTATGAATAAAAGAACTATGTTAGTCCCTGCGTTTTCAAAAAAAAAAAACAATAAAAAAAACTAGCTAACTAATTTCAACAAGCTAAGTTGTCTTGAATGTATGTACAATGGAACTAAGTTAACTATTGAAACTGTTATATGATTCGTCAAAACTTAATGATGCAATAATGCGTGGACAGACAATATTCTTATAATTCTTTAATACGAAAGTTTTAAGTTATTGTAGTTTGACTTAAAGTCTTTGATTTTACAGATCTTAAGAGATTATTTTTTGAAATTTTAATTAAATTAATTATGACAAGATATATAGTTAAAAATCTACTTTGATGACTCCTTATTTGTCCTAAGAAATCTTTAGATCCCAGAGGTTTGCGAGGGGCGAATCCATTACCCCCATCCCCCATTCAACATTGGTATCAATGGTAATCGGGAAAACTTCGCTTGTTAAAGAAGATGGGAGAAACACGATTTTATGTCTTTTAAGAATTGATTTAAGGATGAGGAAAATATGAATTATATGATTCAATCCCTTTGCACTGTATACAACAAAATTTAAGATTTTAATAGGACTTGTATAAGCAACGAAAAAAAATTCAATGAAAGGCAAACTGGTGGGATATGTAAATTATGGTTGATACTGAAGTTCGCAGTGAGTCAATTAGTCATGGGATTTCTGTATCAATCCTTTATAGAAGTGAACAAAGTGTGCAAGGGAAGTGTGGGGGCACCTGCTAGCATAACGCCGCAACTGATTAAAACCCAACAGCGGTAGTCTGTACTTATCTTGTCAACTTTTGAAAACCTGAAATAAAGTACTTCTTAGGTCAGAGGCCCTGAGACCTGAAATAAAAGCACCCTCCCCCTAAAAACCCAAATACAATTGATAAATATTTAAAGGACAAAAATTAAACGTTAAAGGGACATGGTCACGATTTTTGTCAAAATTTATTTTTTCGTTTTTAATGTTTACAATGCTTCAGTGAGGCATTTGTAATAGTAAACCAAAATTTGAGCAGTGTAAACAACAAAAATAGAAAAAAAATTTGACCAAAATCGTGACCATGCCCCTTTAATGCATTTTAGATGATCATGAGAGCGAAGGTAAGACCTACTCCCAGTGCTTATTACAAGGAAATCCTTCAAACGCGTCAACTTAATCATAGTGCATTGACGTTGATTGAATTATTCACAATGCAGTTTGATTTGGTTCATATACTCACTTACTAGTACTTGATTTTATTTACATGTACTAACACTAGTACTCAAAACATACTGCACTGCAAGTTAAAATATTATAGAAGCGCTTGCAGAGTTATGTAATATGAAGAATGTTTGATAACCCAGGTTCTGGTAACATAAACTTGTCTCGAACAAGCTCATAAGCATCACCTAGCTGATATAATGGAGACCTTGAACTGGAGTAGGCTACTCAGAGTAAGAAGAACAAAAAGTTCAACCAAGGACCAAACAGTAACTCTGATATTTAGTGAAAACGTCTACTTTTCTTCAAATGAAATATACCTGCGAATTTGATTGTCTGTTTTTTACATTTTCTGAATTATGACAGTTTCTGAAAATAACTTTTATACAGCTACCGCCAAATAAATTTTTAGTGGAAATGGTATTAAATATTTAAAAAAAAACAAACCAAAAATTGTATTGTAAAAATGACATGTGTCGTAAAAGCTATTTTATTAAATAAATGTATTCTATAAACGAATTTTAACTAATTGGGGTTGTACTTCTTAACTTCATTTTATGAATATGCTGTATTTATTTTAAGTTAAAATATAAACATGAATATAAAGTTAAGTTCATTAGATCTACAAAAGAAGCAAAATAATGGCCATTCACTACTCCATTAAAGCGACACTTTAAATTATCAAAATATCCAGTTAAACCCCTCAACGATTCCTATGAATTCTAAGTATGAAGACGAACACCCTTTAATGAATTATATTACTACTTGTACCTTGACCAAACAGCTTTAGACAGATTTCTTCACTAAAAGGCGACGATTAAATGTAATAATTTATCAAAATAACACTTCAAACCAAGAAAGTCGACAAAAGATTGTTAATGGTGGATTAGTTGGAACCGCTGTAAAAGAAACAAATTTCTAATATGCACGAAAGAAACAAGTTCTTGAGCCACGTCCTGTTAGAGTGTGGCGGAGGGATCATTACAGGGGACACGCTGTAAATATTCATTCTTATATATATAGGATATTGGTCTCTGTGAGTTAAGAGTGGCGCCTCGTTTTTGTTTTGGTTCATAAACTAAGATGCCTCTTCCTGGCTCAATACTAGAAAAACTGGAGGAAATTAAATCAGACCTTGTAAGTTTATTTTATTATGAAAAATTTCAATTAAACTGACAAAACTGATGAATCATTGTGAAAACTTTAATTTAAATTCTTATATACATGTGCAAAATATAAATATGTAGATTTGAGATGCAGGATTACATGTATTTATATACTTACAATCTTACTTTCTAAAAATTGGTTCATTTCGTGACGAAATCATTCATTTTCTGTGTTTGTTTTAATAATCGAACGTGGTTATCTTTTATGATTGTAATTAAGATATATTATTTAAGACACAATTCGGTTGTCTGGCACTATCATATTAATACAAGCTACAATGTAAACTATATAGTTGTAAACGAGTCTAGATAATAGATGCTGATTTTTTAAAGTGAATTAATATGGTATAATTCGACAAAAGACATAAATTAAAGATTAGAATCAATAAATTCAATACTATAATCAATATTTATACATGTACACATAGATCTCTAATTATATAACATATTATATGTGATGCATCAGCTTTCCCCTTTACCAGAGCTTTAAATAACATCAATATTTTATGTGATAAATTTCGGTACAAATATCATGATCAATATGCTTTTTCGGGTATCTTTATACAAATGCCATTCTTTTTTTATAGCTCAAACCTTTAGCTATGGTTTGCTAATATTTAAAAAAAAAACCCAGAGAAACGTACATATATTTACAACGTTCAACGCGAGATAACTCTCTATCCTGGAGAAATTACTTGTTCCAACCTCAGTTTGCTTACCGGCTAGCTATACACGATTACGCAATATACTCATCTACATTAAGTCACATTTGAAAGTTTTTTAAGAGTTTTAATCAGATTCAATAAATATAAAGATGTTTGCTTGTTGATTATACCAGGTCAAATTTGAATTTGTTTAAAGCTAACAAAAATAAATAAATAAATAAATACCATGTTTCCCATACTATATGAACCTCGTCGTTTATTTTCTTCATCAATACATTTATTAATTCGTTGCACACATTGATAAGTTTAGTATAAACTGAATATATTTCGATTTGGGATTTTTTCGAGTAATTGCAACACATCTCGATGTACAATGTACATGTACACATCGAGTGCTGTAATTTGGAGGAAATTTTGTGGTGAAAAAAACCCCGCATTTTAAGAAAGTTACATGTAGCATTCTATTTTCATACTTTTCGTAATGAGAAAAAAATACCATTCACAACTTTAGGAAGTCGAAGAAGCGCCATAAAAAAAACCCCCAAAACTCACCTACAAACACCTCAAAAAAGACCCCCCCCCCCCCCAAACAAAAAAACAACAAACAAACAAACAAAACTCCAAACACCTCCACATAATCACTTAAGGTTCATAAATACTCTGATAAGAGAGATAACTCTCTTAAAAATGTTTTTGTGGATTTTGTGACACTTTGGAGTATTTTTTTTTTAGATAATATGTGTTACATTAAAAGTTTAAAATCAAAGATTTCTAAACTTATCTATAATAGATAAGTTTAGAAATCTTTGATTTTAAACTTTTAATGTAACATTTGTATCAGAAGTTAAAAAGTTGTCTATAGAAAGCTCGGTTTAAAACATTTTAAACATTACATAAATGCACATACAATGCAAACCGATTTATTTGAGGACTGCAAAAGGGTGCAGCCGTTCATGAAGCTGCCAGTTCGTAAAATACAGTCATTTTAAAACAAACATTTTCTACTGAAAGTTCTTTCAATATTCTTAGTCTTCAGTGTGAAAGGAAATTGAAATTGAATACTTTGATATCCATTGTTTCAAATATTGTAATTTCCGAAAATATAACAAACTAAATTTAATCTTTGCATCATTTAAGCATTGAATGCATATTTTTGGATGTCGTCGGTCCTGACAAATTGAATACAGCGCATTAGCGCGGTATGATAATTTGTTTGCACCGCTTGGTGTGTTACAGGACCGACGACATCCAAAAATAAGCATTCAATGCTTATATTTATACTCATACTGATTTTATTTTTATGAAATATATGTGTATTGTTGTTGTAAAGCCATTAAATACGCTCTATGTCAGGGATATGAAACATACATGGAACAGCCATATAAACATGTTATTTAGTTCGCTTCCGCGACTAAAAATATAGTGCCAGAAACGTTGTAGAGAACAATCTTTTTTATATAGGAGTAGATATAATTTAATGATTATTTTTCAAAAGTACATATCAAATTCATTATGTAAGAGTGAACGTTTCATTTAATCTTACAAAAATAAATATACTCAAAACACGTGAAAACGTTTATATTTGTGCTGATGGCGCATGAATTATCAAAGTGTATTCATAGAAAATTGAACGTCGCAGATTTCCAATGCAAACATTAAGGGAAATATACACTGAATGTAAATATTTAGAAATCATAGCACTCTAAAGAATTGGCCAAAATAGTATTCATATTCTTATTATGAAAAAATAAAAGGTCACATAATGGAAGATTCATTACAGCTGCTGTATCTTTGTTTTCAGGGAAAGGTAACTCATGCAAAATTAACGCAAATCTCTAAGATGGAATTTCTGAGATTTTTTTTTTGTAACAAAAAGCACGACTTCCCTACATATTACACGTATTTATTGTTTTATATTCTCTTTATGCCATTCTTTGTTATATATGGTATAATATATTTTTAATTTTATTCTCTGATATTGAAATAAAGTTTTTTTTCTGATCAGTGTGTTTTCTCTTCTTCATATTATGATTATGTTCATCATCAATTTTTGCGAATATGAGAACCACACGAGACATTCAAATAAATTATTTTTATATCACAAGGAAAAGTGCTTTATGAAAATGTACATTAGAAGATTATAAAAAAAAATTGACGCATTTTTGTAGCAGAGGTTTTATGAACCTTAACAGAATCCAGGTTGTATTTTAATATACTAGTATGTGTACAAGAAAGCTTAAGGAAATGGTGTTTACTTAATATTTCCCCATGAATATCTCATAACATTTGGAATAAGATAATGAACTTATCTTGACTTTGCTCTGTTTCAGACAGATCTGCGTCGCCAGGATGTCGATTTGATGAAGCAGTTGATTGCTATCAGTGAAACCATACAGAAACTGAACAAGTCAAAGTTCCCACCTGACCATCACGTGATCTCTCGGACGTTTGTTACTAAAATTAATGGGAAGAAAGGCTATGTCGGTACGTTTTAATTTTTTTAATTATCGATCTCATCTGCTACAGTGTTAAAATCTTGTTTTTGTTTAGGATTTAGTCAATTCATTAATTTGATACAAGTATATAAACCTTAAAAAGCTTTACTACACCACTCATACAATTACATTGTATCTCTATTGTTATGATTAAGACAGTATGTTAAGTTTGTTGGTACATTGTAGGGGTAAATATCGTTCCACCTGAGTCCCTCACAGAACCCGAGGCTCCCCTGCTCCGTCGTCAGAGTGCCCCAAACATCGTCCCTTTCCACCTCAAAAGCGTGTCACTCTCTAGCGTAGAAGGTATATATGCAATTATATCATTTTCATTAACCGATGCAGTTTTAAAAAACAGAGCAATATTTCTGCAATATTGCGTTACTTTCTACAAAAAGTTGAATCATTAAATAAAATCGTTATAATGTTCGAAACTCGGCATCAAGTTAAATCACTATGAACTACTCTATGTACACTGTACTACTAATCACTAATGTGCTAAGTAGGATCTTCTTCTTTTCAATTCTAAGATGATTCAAAGAAAGACTAATACAAATGCAACTGTATTTTTTGGATTTTACAGATTACTGTACGTCAGATGAGGAATTTGGAAACTCTATAAACTCTATTAGTGATATCAATTCGTTGTCCACCAACCCAAACCACTTGTTGGTTCGCAGGCCATACCTGTCCGCACGGAGGTTTTCAGACATTGTTATGAAATTCCCGATTGTCCACAATTCTAATGATTCAGAATATGAACAGATCTTGCTGCGGAACATTAAACTCTGGAAGGATGGCCAGCTAGAGAATGATTCCGTGTTTGTGTGATCTTTATTTTTTGGAGTATTTTACCAGGTTTGATTCAGAATGACATATAGCATAGTCATCAAAACTAACCATGCGATGCCCTGGAGAAATAGAGATACGTAATCGTTCACTAAGTTCAATGAGTGATTACTGCTTAGTACAACTCATGCATATAGCAATGCGCAAGCGCTGCGGCGCCAGCTATTGTTACATTCCCACGGCAAACGCTATACACTGTACAAGAAGCAAAGGTTATAAACATTATTTTGCTATAAGTAGCAAACATTATTATGACATCGCTGAACATGATGTTTAATAAAAGTCTCAAACAGTCTTTTAAAATGATAAAATGATTATTGGAATGTCAATTAAATATGCACTGACTTTAAGGTATATATATTAAATAAAAATACAATTTGGTTAAAAAAAAACCGCTTAAAATTCATTGTAAAAAAATCCTCCGTCTTATGTGCAATATCTTTGAAAGCCCAAAAGGCTCAATATGAAACCATATTAATATTTCATTTACCATTTGATCTCCGGATTAAAAATAAGTTTTGAGAGACTTTACATCCGTTTTATTGTTGGTACAAGAACTTTTTCAGGTGAGACAATGCCTCACCCAGGGCTCTATGCAGTAGTGGGGTGTATCTGACATGTAGAACAGACCCCCGGCCGTACGGACAGCGGCGAAGAAAGCTTCCGCCGAGTGTTGGCAGTTAATCAGTCTCTTCTTGGAGACACAGGTCGCCATCATGTTATTCAGGAACTTGTGGTCACATTGCGATCTTGTTATTCCGAAGTGATGTCCCTGGAAAAAGAATATTATTTTTTTTAATTTGGTTCATTTTTTTTCATAAAAAAGCAATTTTTAACACCTTTAGTGTATTTGCCCCGATACACGTGCTTTTGAGAAGATAAGACGGCAATCGTAAGCTAGCTAGGGCTGTTTTACCATAACTTACAAGTATGAATAATAAATTTTGAATTGCGAACTGCGTTCTAGAATGCAGCTCACTTTTAGAACCATTTTAACACGGCATTGGACTTTCAGTATAGAACGTAACTGTCTATTTTTTGCGTCAAAACAAGTTTAAAATGATGCTGGTTTCAAGCAAAATATACACCGATTGCGTAGTCTTAGCTCAAAAGCAAGACAAATCTTGTTGATTTCAAAGAGCAATGGCTGAGTGGCCAACAGTGAAATAGACAGTCCTACATCACATTACTGTTTGACACAACTACACAAAGTACAAGCTCTTGTAAAAATGATTCTAAATTGCAAATAATAATCTGCGTTCCAAAACCCCATGTCAGCTCAAGACTGAGCTATCTCTGCTTCGAGCCGTTGTCGCGAGGCTTTATCGCCCTCAAAGACATCAAAAACTCTTCTAGATCTTGTGTTTGAAAAGAGCGCCAAATCATAACAAATTATAATTATAATTTTATTTAAGGGTAAATTTAATTAGATTAAGAAAATCTAAAATTCTGCTTTGAAACAAAGTGCCAAATATTAATAAGTATTAAAGGTAGGAGCTAGTGTAATGTGTATTTAGAGCAAAAAAATACGATACAGAAGCACATATCACTGAGCTGCTTTTGAAAAAATTGGTATTCATACTGTAAAAATGAAGCGGAAAAATTATATAGAATTTGTTGTAACAACTGGCTCGATAATATATATATTTCCATAAAAGTAAAAACGCTGCGCCGGATAATTATGTCAGTGCCAAGGTGGCATTTTTGCACCTGCTTAAGATGCAGTTTCGTAAAAATCCATATAAGTACGTGTATATCAAATGGTACATGTGGACCGCTGTCTAAAGAGTTTATAACCAATTTTGAATTTAGTGTGTCTTACCTGAAAGGTGAAATATATTCTTTTAAAAATTAATGTTCCATAGAAGAAGAAGAATTTCCATGGAAGAAGTAATTGTCCTTCATGATATCTTTAAAATCCTGTGTGGTTTTATAAAATTCCTTAAGGAATTTAATTTCCCAAAGGATAAAGGTATTACATCTATACTACTATATTAAAATAATAGACTCGATTTTTGGGCTTTAATACCGAGAAATCGGAACAGTACTGTCTTTTGTTTTATATATTTTAAACATCATTGGTACTTGAAGATTACCAATATGTTTTTATTTTTTCTCAATCAAGCTTCACTAATTAATAATCAACGAAAATTCCTTTTAAAAATCCGGAAATCATCTGGATTTTTTGGATTTTACAATCTTGCGCATGCGCATTACATTCACGCTAAATCACGGGAGGCTTTTTAGTTTATGTTTCCACAATATCACATTTGCATGGATAAACTCAGAAACAATAATACAAATACGTGTAAATTTTAATTGAAAGTTTGCTACATGTATATATTCTGTTCATCAAAGAAAATACGGGAGATAACTCTAACTCAGTGCATTTGATTTGAAAAATCCCGAGAGTTCCGAATGTCAACGTGGCGGGTAAATTTGAAGCGAGTAAAAATCGTTGGGGAAATAGTGTTGAATTCTTCATTAATATGAATTAAATTTTTAGATGAAATGTATTTACAGCCGCAAAATGGTTTGTTATGAATAATTTGACTGTTATTTTCAATAAAGCTTCATTAATTTTCTCAAAATCGTATCGGAGCGATTCTGCAGTTTTGTGCTACATTATGGGTATATGGGAGGCATTTTAACTGTGGTGAAGGCCTGTCCCGAGACACAGATTATTCTATTAGAATAAACTTAGATTATTCCGATATCATATGCAATGTCAACCCGTACACGCACGGGTCAAAGTCTAGTGTATCTTATTTAAAGTACTAGATGATATCCCGCGCACGCGCGGGAATTAGCACTTTACACATTTATGACAAATGTACAATGCTAAAATGTTGAACCATATTTTTTTTTTCATTTTCGTATATACTGTGTCCATTTTTTTTCTAAATTGCTTTCTTATCCTATTCTTCATATCTTTAGGTCAAATTTCACTACAATTTTTATCACTGTCTTAATGAGAATTTCAGATAAAAGACAGATCTGAAAACCCCCCCCCCACATTTTAACTTCATACGTATACATTATTTATTCATATAGACTTAGAAATAATGTCTAAGGTTTACTACCAATCTGTCGTGGTATAAAAAAGTATGAAATTCAAAACACGCTAGTGTATGCATATTAATTTGCATTTTTTAAATCAAAGTTGTCATATCCAAAGTATTTGCCCGAAGGCTAACTCGCCCTACACTTTCCTCCATAGTGTAAATAAATTAGTCAAACCGCTTTCCTGGGCACCCCCTTTTTGAAAATAAATTCTTCCGATCAAAACTAAAATTGCATCAAATTGTTCCATTTTATTTATTAACTTTTTTGTATTAACCAAAGATGTCCCATCCAAGGTATGAATATCTGCCCGCGATACGTGATGAACCCTTTTCGCCATGACGTTAATTTGTCAAACCGCGTTCTTGGTTACCCCGTTCTGGAAAATTCTATTCCATATCAAAACTAAAATCGCGCATTCAAGAAACGAATTACCTTATTTTATTTATTCAGCATTTGTCAAATCTTAACTTCTATGTATAATCCAAGTAAGTTCCTAATAAATATATTCACTGTTTACGTAATCATTTAATATTATTTCATTGCAATGATATATTTTAATGCTAACTCCCATTGACTTGGATCCGCCAAAGCGTGTCCACCACCTTACTCTCATTTTTGCTATTTCGAGCTGGTTTATCGAAAATGAAAGTAGGTTTTTAATTTAATTCTCAATAATTACTTATCAGGTTAAAATCTATTATAGCTTACGGACATCATGTTACACGTGTTGAAATACCAAGGGTATAAGCAGTTACTCTGGTGCAGGCGTTTCGTAGTTTATTTGCGAAATGTCTTAATTTATAAGTATATATAGATATATAGATATATAGATATATAGATGTTGATACCTAGACGGCTTCACGTACAATTAGTGAGGGGACATGTTAGTTTGTGACACAATTATTTATGCTCTCTTTGAAGTCTTTCACACATTCTTGTTTTGTATCTATGTCAAATAACGTTATGTTGACACTACAACGATTCAACAACAAACTGGTTGAATATTGTTTTAAAAATGATTCAATGCCTGGTATAGTAAATATGCAAATGAGATATTTAAATATTTTTGGTACTAGTTCTAGGAACACTTCTTTCATTAATTTTTAAGGAAGAGGATATTTTTGCTAAAGTTCGAACTTGTTGATGGACTGTTTATATGTTAGAAACGAACGTGATAACAGTTATCAAGTCTGTTACGTGAGGCCTTCCACCTTGACATAAACCCACTTAATGATAACACACACAATCATTGTCATTTACATCGATTGTAACATTTTTGTTTTTCCATGAAGCATAAATTAATTAAAGCTAGACAATGATAACAATTCTGATTTGATATGATCCCCTAAATCAACCTCCCAGTGATACCAAAGGTCATATTTTTTATAATTTGTTTAATTTTATCAAACTAACTTAACTAGAATGGTAGTATAACCAATTTTGTTTTCTTGGAATACACCAACACTGTTAAACAATACTCACGCAATGGTAGCAGATATCGTGTTTATTACAAGAGGGGGTGAACTGGGCCTCATATTGGAAGTGTAGGAGGGGGACACTGCAGCCATTGACGGCCCCTGCAGGGGCGTGTTCCCGACAATAATCGGAGGCCGATACAGAGACCGTCAGCAGACCCAGCAGGACGCACGCAATCTGGGTTAACGAAGCAACAACTGTCACAAACATGTTTCTTTCCGACAGAAAAAATATGAATACTAGTATACAAAAATGATTTGATCATCTTTATATAATTAATTAAAACTGAATTAAACTCTTAATTCCCTTTTAAAACCGCAAAACTAGCAGTTTACGTATTTATTTTTTAATGTTGCTGCATTTTCTATGTTGTAGCATACGAATATTTTATCCCTTACCTTCATTGTCGTTTCGTTGAAGGGAATGAACCATTAAACCTTATCAATGTCACAGGTTAAGATATATGTTATTGTCGAGAGAAATCCGAATGTTATTAACATGCATCTAGCTTGTGACAGAACAACAAGAACAACCACGGTATGTTTTCCATAATAATATGTAAAACATTAAGCTTGAAGTTAATTGTATTTTTTTTTAAAAGTTGTTAAGATGTTTACATTCAATAAAAATTCTCTTAAGGTAAACGGTACATTTAAAAATCAAAGTACTTAAGTACTGACGTGAGTTGATTTTATCGATTATTATTCATTTTAAAATCAACGATATGTTAATTTGCATGGCAAGTAGTTTCTAATCTGTATTTGAATTACGCACATTTTTATACTATAAATTCTCGAACTTTTCCGACAAGAATTTCGAGAAAACCCCATATGAATCATGTGGTGTGATATTTAAAGATAGAATTAATTCCATCAAAGTATAATGTATCAGTAATCGAAATATTTCTAAAAATTGTACACATGTCTGGATCCAAGCAATTTTGAACTCTAGCCTCGTTCAACCAGACGCTCGGCTGTTTCCGTTAATCTCCGACTACCAAGAGAGACTCTCTGCTTGTTGGAGATTTACGGAGACAGCCGAGCGTCTGGTTGAACGAGACTATATTGAACTCCGGCGTAGGAATACAAACGACTACAAAAATATTTAAATTGTTCTTACTATTTAAAATCTGGCTATTTTCAATGTATTTATAAATACCTTTTCTTGAAAAACAATGGTTCAGCATACATTACACCAAATTTATCAATTATTTTCAAGAACTAGGTCTTGTCAGCGGTGATGATTTGGGCTTAGGTCCAAACACTGTTTCACTTCCGGTTTGCCAGAGTAACTGCATAGGAGAGTTGATTAAAATCAACTCCCAAAAATGAAAGCATTTTGTGTATCTACCACGATATTTAAAACATTTATTGGTAAGTACATGTACTTTATTATAAAGATTAGGAGTAGGCTTTAAACAATGGATTGGCAACCGATTGCAAAATTGCTTATTGGTTCCGACCAATTAACCGGTTACTGATATTAAAATACACAAATTTTGGTATAATAGTGCTCTATCGTTTTAATTAACTTTCATTGATGCCACATAAATCACGACATTTGTTGATACGATTACAAGTCTTATATGATAGGACAATTAATTGTCATGTTAAAAAAATCAAGAGAAAACAAAACAAGGAGCTAACAGCCGTGAAATAATTTTCATGCCTGGAATATCGTAGTCAGTTTATCTTATGATGAACATGTTATTAATAACTTTGTCAACAGGTTCTGGAAAGCGCTTAATATAAATATTAGCTATTATTCAATCACTTCAGAAACAACTGTAAAAAACTTAGATATTGTTCAACACATGACCATTTTCTAAAAGGAAGTTTTGTCATATTTCAAGATGTGAAAACATATTCTAAACATCCTATTTGGCCGAACAGCGATTTTACGTAAAAAGGAAAAACGTTAGCTTTCGTAACTGGATAAAACGTGAAATGTTATAATTATAAATACAAAACACATTTCAGATGATAACGGAAAATTTAAATCGTAAGTCAACCTTTCAGCCGTAATCCAAAATAAAAAGCAATTGGTTCTGCGAATATGCTATAATCAATAGAGTATTTGAAAGATATGAACAAAAAATGGATTATTTAAAGAAAGATTTTATTAATATAGAGAATAATAACGTATTTCCATAAAGTCAAATCGCAACATATTTTTATTAAAAAGTCAAAAGAAAAAAAATCAAAATTCGTGTTCACAAAGTGAACAACATGTAAGTACTAAATCACTAGTAATCTTAAATGAGAACTCTCTACTTGAATAAAAAAAATTAATGGAAAAAAACCCCCAAAATATTAAGCATAATTTAAGCCCCAGTCACACTGGTCCTACGTGCTTTTACTTGTGCTATACGGGCGGATTTTAATGAACATCTTGCGAGACACGCATTTTGGAAAGATGTACGCTCCTCGTAAGCACGCACGGTGGCTTTTGGACATGCACAACAATCCCCACGGTTTCCTTGCGAGATCTGAAAACGTACGTTGCAGTTGCGCTTCACTCAAGGAACACGAAAGATTATTGTACGATTTGAATTGCACGAGTAACGTAAGGAGATCTCACCTGTCACTTTCGTTACACGTACGTTGACTGCAAGTTGCAAGTGCTTACCATCAAGATATAGGCCTAAATTGAACGCACAGTAAACGTACGTCATACTGACGTCATGCGTACACCAATTGTTCTTGGTGCGTGCGAATCTTCTCTAAACAAGATTTATACGTACATAAAAATGATAATAAAATAAATTCCCATTATAATAAGAAAATCGAGATTTCATCTAAAACCATCTATACAAGACTCCAACACATCCTTCTAGACAATTTTTTAGGACTTGGTACAAAAACTGGACATACAGTTTTAAATAAACTATCAGATAAGTATTATACGAGGGTCAATCAAAAAATACGAAGACAATGTCTCTGTTTATCATATATTTTTCATAATAGTCATAACTTACAAATTAAGTTATGCACCAACACTTATTGTAGTGATATACGAAATTTCATTCCATTTGACGAAAAGGTAGTTTTGTTACCCGATTTTAAAAACAACGTTTCGTCACCACGGCGCACGATAACGTTGAAATGACGTGAGGATGACGCGCGTACAGTTAATAGAAATACCCAATCTTTATATCACCCTGATTCTGTTATGCTTTTCACCATACAATTGAAATCGGCACTATACTTTACTGTCTTTAGTTACTAATATCTGTTCAACAAAACAATATATCCTGTAGTTATTTAATACATAAAATATGATGACAATTCTTAATTCGAGCTTTCAATATTATTTCTTTTTAAGCTTAATTTATAGAGATATTACTTTTAACATAATATGGTTTATTGTTAACAAAATACAACTTTTGACCTTGCGCCGTGACCTCGTTTTTGCAGGATTAGATTCTAGATAATTCTTAGAAATAGGAATACATTAACTTTTTGGATTTCAAATTGTTTGAAAATATTGCTAAATTATGTCTACTAATTTTAATATTAATATGAGGTTAAGTAACATAGTTATGGCAAAAGTCTTCGTGTTTTTTGATTGACCCTCGTACTAGTTATTTCATGAGTATTATTTTGGTTTGTAAACGGAATACTTTCTCTATTTTGAATATATTAATTATCAACTTTAATGACCATTAAAACTTTTTAAAATTGTTTTCATAATGATATCAAAATCAGAATACCAGAAAAGAATTTGTAGACTTTGATATTTAGAATAAATGAAGTGTAATTAAGTGGTGTCACTCTTTTAATAATAACATTTTAAAAGCAAAGTAATTCGATGAAGATTTTACTTTCAGTTGAAAGTTTCTTCAAAGATTTTTCGAAGATATTGTAAATTTCAACAAATAGTTACCAAAAACTTCACAGCATTCAAAGATATAACATTAGCCAGAAAACATTAAGCATTTGATAATTGATTTCAGAGGAATTTTCTATCTATTATAGATATTATAGATAAATTATGTTTTTAAACCATTCCTCGTAATTTGTTTCGAACAGTTTAGCTAGTTTATTCACCAAAGCAGCAATTACAGAATTAGGGTCTTTTTTTTCTTTGAGTTCTTTTGACGTTTCAATATTCACTTGCTTACGACAGATTTATTTCATGCAGTACATGACTAAACAAAAATATATTATTTCTTATTCAATATGAAAACTAATCATCTTCCGACAGCTGGCATGAGGCAAATTAAGACGTCAGTACGATTGACTTGCAAGTGACCTACGACGCAATTATTATTACTGCCGTTCGCAAGGCAAACGTACGTCTTTTACACGACGTAAGACGGTGGTAAAGTCCTACGGGCATCGCACGTTGCGAGTGGCAACCCGTCTCCAAACAAAATACGTGACACCTACGACTCCCACGTTAAACGTTCGTTTGTTTTACGTTCACGTTGCACTCCCAATCACATCGACACGATTTTTAACGCATCGATCGGTCACGGGAGCCAAGGCTAGCAAAACCCCTAGCACACGCGTGATCACCAAACATGTACGGCCAGTCGTGACTGAGACTTTTATTACAAACTTTTAAATAACATTTGTTATAATTTAAATTTAGGTAAATGTAACGATCAAATGAACAAGAATTGCAAACTGTCAAAAAGACCTAGAAAACAGAAGGCAAATAATTTTTGATTGTTAAAATGTTTCAAGAATATGGAATGTAGTTCGTGAACATGTGAATTTAAAAGTTTAATGGAAACATATTATCATTGGTTATTTCTTTGTTCAAAGCAACATACTAGGTAGAATGTCCAACCAACTTTTTTCTTTCATTGCTTATAGAATTTATAATTAGCATAAAATGTATTGTCGTATTGATAAAATCATTTTGACAAGAGCTTGGACTTAGTCGTGCCAAACAGCAATGTGATGTAGGCCTTTCATTTCATTGCTGACCACTAAGCCATGGCTCTTTGAAATCAACAAGATTTGTCTGCCTTTGGAGCTAAGACTACGCAATCCATGCATATTTCACTCGAAACTAGCGTCATATTTTTCTTGTTTTAATGCAAGACAAAGATAATTACACGTCCTACCGAAAGTCAAAGGTATTGTTAAAATGGTTCTAACATTGCAAATACAGAACAACCATAGGTAAAAGCTGTTAAAGATTCTTTTTTTCATATAAGAATGTTTTAAATTTAATGGAAAAAAAATATGTATGTAAGACTACAGATTTTCTTTTTAATACATGTACAAAAACTCACTGCAGGGTGAGTCAGTCACCCTGTACAATATTCAATCTGGAGGTAATGTACGGACACTGTAGATGTTTATGGTTTTACCGCCGGATGAATGTGAGTGGGAATTATCAAATAACTTCATTATCAAATATACATGTATATTTCCATTAAGATATATGTATCATATAGAACATGGTGTATGTTGACGTGTAGATGTTATGTATATATGTATACTAGTATGTGATGCCATAGGTGTACGTATGTATCACTACCTTATGATTATGTATCCCATAGGTAGGTTAGGAAACGTATACCCAATAATTATAAGTAGTGTTTCGTACATAATATATTTACATTCAATGTGTATTTCTAAAGCAAAGCGATTGTAATTCACAGCTTTAAAAAATTGACAGAATTGAAACCTACACGAACGAGTAATAAACAATTTATTGATTGGTCGTAACCTTCAGCAACCTAAACAAAATCACGGACTGTCCGAAATAATTATGATGAAATCAGAATCGAATTCCAAATATAAAAGACTTTTATTTTAGATCTTTTATTTAACGTAGCGATAGACATGAGCAAACAATTACTTACCTTTACCGACTATTTATGATTAATTCACTAATTAATGACAAGAGATATTTAAATATAAACAATGAAAAGCTATCTTTGATAATTCATGCGGACTATGATGGTAGCGATCATTGCAGAAACAATTTACATAACCCGCTAACGTGGGTTATGTATTTTTTAGCAATGTAGATGACATAGTCAAGGTCATTCGAAAACCCACGAATAAATGATTTTTCATACATCTTTTGTGTGTGTGTCTGTATATATATATATATATATATATATATATATATATATATATATATATATATATTGTTTAATTAAATTAAAATGAAAAAATACAGACTAGCACATTGATCCGAATTTTGTTCTATTATAACAGATGCTATCTTTTAATACAGTCTCAATTATAGGCCAATGGAGCATCAATAATTGGCATGAAAATAATATGGTCAAATTTGATTTTTAATCAAAACTTAAAATTCCCACACATCGATTAAATTATAAAAGCTACTAATGCGCTAGTCATATTTATTAGGTGATAGTTTTTTAGCGTTATATGAAAAAAACTAAAAACATGTAAAAGAACGTTTTATGTTCCAGGCACTAGTATCTTGAAAACTTATCCTTTCTCAGTACGTTTGAAGAGCATTGTCTGTAGTAGAGGAACAACAACCAGAGACATTCTTTTTAATTTCTGCATCATAGTTAACCTGACAGCCTCTTTTGATTCAGACATCTGTAACTGGCAGCCTAAACAAGTTGAATACTTGTTGACCAACACCGTTTCTATCTCATCAGGAAATTCCTTAAGGAAGCTTACGTCCTTGCCTTTTTGTAAAAGAATAATGCGATGCAAATGATTTGAAATCTTTTCGCTATGACCTGGTTGTTTTGCGACTGCGTACATTTGCCATAGGATGGTTTGTTGTAAAATGCTTAACTTCACGTATTTCACGAAAAGTTTTGGATTCTTCTTTGTCCTCTCTCTTAATTGTGTCTGACACAATTCTTCGCAAAATGCGCCACTGCGATTCATCTCGCGTATGTCCTTTTCCATTATATTTGCGGCGCATTCAATTTCGTGAAGGAAAGAGGCAAAGTTTTGTATTTTTGAAATAGTTTCATATATAACCCCGTTTTGATCGTCTTCCAAGCTACCGCATATGTAAGCATCAATGTAACTGATCTGCCAAAAACTACTCATGACCAATCCACATATTCTTAGTACTTGTCTAAGAATGGAGCCATATAGGAATTTTCCATTTTGGAAAAATTCAAACTGATTGAAAGCATTTCAACAAGCCCCATTAAAACATCATCTGTAACTTTTTGTTTATCTAAACTCAACAGGCTGTTTGCTATTCTTTCAAATAATACGTTTAACGGATCATCTTTGTTTTCCAATACTAGTATGTATTTTTCAATTTTCCGGATATCCCTTTCTACCTCTATTTTTCTTTCTTTCAAAAAAAGCCTAATTGCTTCCTAAAAAGAAATTGATTGTTTATCCTTATTATGAAATTATGTTTTGACGGATATCTACAAACAAGAATTAAAAATGATTTTTCTTTTTCAACGTACACAAAGTCAAGCCTATGCTATGCTATACATAACAACACTACCGTTTTGTGTTCTTTTACTAAGGCGGTCAAAACATTCTCTTGGATCGGAACTGAAATTTTGTTTGGCGATTCCTCACGGTTATGGAGCTAGAAAATAATGTAAAATAGTAAATTAAAATTATTCATATTTGTTAACTTTAATCAATAGAACAAAAGTCGAAAAATGTGATTTTAAAATGAATATACAATCTAAGAACATTAATGTCTTCTTTGACAATTTTGTTGTAATATTTATAGCAAAGTTTAATACTGTCTTATTCCAGTCATTGGCGGCCACAGTCAATGTTCCTGGACTTTCAACTTGAACAGAAATTGGAGACTTGCCCGGGGGTGTCAGCTGCAATAAAAATAGAGAGTTCGCAAAACGAATAAGTTCAGTGGCCAAAGTGCCATAACGGTCATCTGTGTTAATTACCACCCTTTGAAAGACCAAAGAAAAGTTATTGAAGTATTCAAGTAAGAAAAATGAATTAATGGGAGGAAAATGTTGCTTTAAACAGGCCTAGGAATAACATGATTTATGAGATATTTCGGTCTTCTTCTATTCTATTCGGTCTGAATACATTCATTAATGTGTTAGTGTGACAAATATATAGATCTTTAATGCTAAAAAAAACGTGGACCTAAACATTTTTTTTCATATTTTGCATTTATCGAGAAAAAAATATGCGGCGAATTATATTTGATCAAAATGTAATGACAAAGTTAGGTAACAAATAATCGGGTTTGGGGTTCTGATAATTTTTTTTATCATACGGGTGATATCACATTCTATTAACTGTGTGTACCTGGCTGCAGTTTATGTCGGCTGCAGGGATACAGCCCTGTACAACGATATAGGCATAGAACCTTATCAGGACTGATCCTGTGCCTCGGATAGAGCCCCGGATTACATTCCACAGATCATATAGCCCCGTCCTTTTCATTTTGTGATATACTTGTTTCGTATGCTTGGAATAGGTAATCCTTACAACTATCTATATATATTGACTCGCGGATTTTGTGATAATTTCATGCCAGTACGTATTCATCATGTATAATTTCTAAATAAACACATTCCCCAGACTGATCGAAATCACCGAACCCAAACACGTTACAGTGATGATAAACATATAATTGCTTGGGCCAAATAATCTTATTGTGTCAGATAAATGGATGAACACATGATGAATATAATGAAATGCCATAATCCAGAACATTTTCAGCGGAGGATAGGTGTCCGAGGTATAATTTTGTTTTCCTGGGGTGGGTTGGGTAGGGTAGGTCCGATGTCTATTTTCGGCAAAGATATGAATTTGATAAATTTCAATTTTCTAAGGGGTAAAGGGTCAGGATCTGGACCTCTAGATCCGCGCATGCATGTGCTGGTGTGTGTGTGTGTGTGTGTGTGTGTGTGTGTGTGTGTGTGTGTGTGCACATTTACCTGGGCAAGCCATTTTGAGAGTGTCAGCTACAAAAACGTGCAAGATTCAACCTTTTTTCAATAAATGGTTGTAAAGTTGACACCAGTGAACCTCTGTGATATTTTTCAGATTTTTAAATTTTTCAGATAAGTCTGCAGCTGCACAATTTTTAGCTCATCTGAGCTGAAAGCTCAATTGAGCTTTTCTGATCACATTTTGTCCGTCGTCCGTCTGTCTGTCCGTAAACTTTTCACATTTTCGACATCTTCTCAAGAACTACTGGGCCAATTTCAGCCAAACTTGGCACAAAGCACCCTTAGGCAAAGGAGATTCAAAGTTGTGAAAATTAAGGACCACGCCCTTTCTCAAGGGGATTTAATCAGGAATTATTGAAAAATTTTGAGAAATTTTCAAAAATCTTCTTCTCAAGAACCATTTGGCCAGGAAAGCTGAAACTTATGTGGAAGCATCCTCAGGTAGTGTAGATTTAAAGTTGTGAAAATCATGACCCCCGGGGGTAGGGTGGGGCCACAATAGGGGGTTGAATTTTTACATAGAAATTTATAGAGTAAATTTTTAAAAATCTTCTTCTCAAAAACAAACCAGCCAGGAAGGCTGAAACTTGTGTGGAAGCATCCTCAGGTAGTGTAGATACAAAGTTGTGAAAATCATGACCCCCGGGAGTAGGATGGGACCACAATAGGGGGTCGAAATTTTACATAGGAATTTATAGAGTATATTTTAAAAAATCTTCTTCTCAGAAACTAATTAGTATGGAAAGCTGAAACTTATGTGGAAGCATCCTCAGGTAGTGTAGATTCAAAGTTGTGAAAATCATGACCCCCGGGGGTAGGATGGGGCCACAATGGGGGGGTTGAATTTTTACATAGGAATATATAGAGTAAATCTTTAAAAATCTTCTCAGAACCTAATCAGCCAGGAAAGCTGAAACTTGTGTGGAAGCATCCTCAGGTAGTGTAGATTCAAAGTTGTGAAAATCATGACCCCCGGGAGTAGGATGGGGCCACAATTGGGGGTCGAATTTTTACATAGGAATATATAGAGTAAATCTTTAAAAATCTTCTTCTCAGAAACTAATTAGTATAGAAAGCTGAAACTTGTGTGGAAGCATCCTCAGGTAGTGTAGATTCAAAGTTGTAAAAATCGCAATACCCAGGGGTAGGGTGAGGCCACAATTGGGGGTCGAATTTTTACATAGGAATATAAAGAGTAAATCTTTAAAAATCTTCTTCTCAAGAACCATTTGGCAAGGAAAGCTGAAACTTGTGTGGAATCGTCCGTAGGTAGTGTAATTTCAAAGTTGTGAAAATCATGACCCCCGGGTAGGATGGGCCACAATGGGGGGGGGGGGGGGTTGGAATTTTTACATAGGAATATATAGAGTAAATCTTTTAAAAATCTTCTTCTCAGAAACTAATAAGTATGGAAAGCTGAAACTTGTGTGGAAGCATCCTCTGGTAGCATAGATTCAAAGTTGTGAAAACCATGACCCCCGGGGGTAGGGTGGGGCCACAATTGGTGGTTGAATTTCTACATAGGAATATATAGAGTAAATCTTTAAAAATTGTTTAGACTTTGGCCCCTTGATGATTCTTGGGCCTCACAAGGGGTTCAGAGTTTGATGTAGATTTAATACCATACATAAACAATTGTTTAGGATCTTTTTGAGAACTGCAATGCTCAACATGTGTTATGACTATAAAATCATCTTGTTAGAAAAGGGACTAATGATAATAAAAATAAGAATATCCAGGGGGAAAATGGATGTTTATTTAAACAGGATCTACATGTATTATACTACATTGTCCAGATAGTTGGTATTATGACTCCATTAAGTTGATTTCATCATACCTATTGTTCCTCAGGTGAGCGATGTGGCCCATGGACCTCTTGTTTAGCTGTTCTAAGCGGTTAAAAATCACTGCACATGTGTGCGCATTTTGCATGCAAAACAAAATGTAAAACCTTATATTTACCTGTATTTTGGTGCACATTTGTACAAGATGGCCGTCTTCATCAAGTTGCCCACATTAAACGTTAGACAGTTTTCTAACTCAATTATGACCAATTACTGTGTACATTTGAGAACAAGCTTATTTCCCCCTTTTAAGTTTTTTCATAAATCACTTATCATATACTAGTATATGCAGGATAGGAGAATGGAAGATAAAAAAAAACCGTAATAAACATACCGTAAACAAACATTCCACGCCGGGTTTTGAGTTTATTCCTAGCCCTCTTGCGCTTTCGAAAAACGTCTTTTCCATAAAAAAAAATTTCTCTGGCCATTTTTTGGTACAAAGCATAAAACAAGAAGGTGATCCCTCTTTCTCTTCTGTGTCCTGAACGAGAATTACTCGCCACTTTAACCGATGTGCTGTATTTGCAGTAGCTATTTTCTTTCATAAAGATATATTCACCCAAATCTGGGGACTGAATGTGAAAAAGATTGAATTCGCTTTCAATAGCTGTAAATTTAAATCTGATTCTTTCGTTCTCAGTGTCTGTCGAACTTTTCATTGCTCTTACAGAGCAAACAGAAGCAAGGGGTCTTCCAAATAGGATATTTGGATTCGTTTTTGGTGTGATCAAAAATAATTTGTCATGCAACGCTAAACGAAAATTTTGAACAGACAGACGTAGTTGCTCTAGATATGTTATAAGTTCCTCTTCCTCCGACGGGTTGAAAAATGCTAAGACGCCTACGTTTTCTAGAGATGGCAATGAGAAAAAAGCCAGAAATGTTTGTTTATCTTTTCTTTCTATCTTAATATACTTCTGCAATGCACTGACAGTACCTCGACTATAATCTTTTACTTGCAAACATGTCAGCATTCTAAAAAGTAGGATATGCCGCAAAGTAGAAATTCTTACGAACATTTTTAAAAACTCTAGACATGTACGCCAATCCTCTTTTCCACCAGACATGAGGGTCTGAATTCGGCTTTTGAGATTTCCTAATTGATCTACTCCAATGTGTATGTCAACGTTAGAAATCAAGCCTTGTAACGTAGCTTAATCGACATGATCTTCATCATCAACTGCATCGATGTAAATCACAGTTTTTCGTAATCTCTCAGCTAAACCCGCCAATTCGTATCGTATTGCATCAGATGACGTACCTTTAGGCTCTAGCGTCTTCTTCAAATCAATAAGATGAAATATGACTTTAAGAAAAAGAGCCACAAGAAGTACAACGTAACTATGAAGCCGGAGTACAAATGGGGAATACAAATCCTAACAGTCCTAGCGATTGGCCTAATATGTTTATAGCTTCTATAATGATATATTTATCGTCTCCGCTTTCTAATCCTTTGATAGATCTCCATAAAACATCTACGAGTAACGCACATTTGTCTGAAAGATCATCCGCTAAGGCGATAATGTTCGCGATGATAGAATCCTTGACTCTGCTTCCGGAAGAGGCACAAAAAGTTTTAATTTTCTCAAGTTTTGTTTTTATAGATTCGGACGATTTTTCTCTTTTGAGCATATCCATCTGTTGATAAAGTTATTAAATGTCATTTTTTAATTTAATTTTCTTACAAACATCAAACTAAGGTAGTTTTTAGATAAATCTATATTAATTGGTTTTAAACAGCCCAAATTTACCAATATTTGTATAGATTTTTTAATTTTCATTAACTAAAGGAGGCCGATTTGGGTTTTTTGCGTAAAACTACAAAAGCAGAAGTATTTTTCAACCATATGTAATTAACACTAACTCTAGTATATTTGAGAAGTTTCAGAAAATCTATCATCTGATTCCTTTTAGGGGCAATCTCAGAATACAGGTACATTTACAGGTACTATAAGAATAAATAGGAAATTGTCATTTTCCACACTTTGCGGCAGATTAAAAGAATACTACAATAGCGATTGTCCTCAAATTGTAATATGTAATAAGTAATATCAATTTCTACCTTCTTTGTAAAAATTACCAAATTTTTAAATTACCGTCTGAGTTTTAGTTGGGGTCATCTCAAAATATCGAATTCAACAAACTTTGCAATATTTTTGGAGTATTACAAGTAATGATTAGTGCAAGGGATTTATTAAAAAATTAAGAAAACATAACCGCGAGGATATCATAATTCTATGTATTAAAATTTAAAGGCATACTCTTTTTACATTTTGTTATGCTATTTCTTATTACGTACTCCTACAAAGCTTCATTTTATCATAACGTCACAAAAGCACAGTGGCCAACAGATAATTCTCTTGAAAGTAGGTTAGACGTACTGAATACAAATATTGAAAAAACAGGTATAAAGATAACTTGACAATTTTTCCTTGGAATCAATAGCATTTCAGTCAATAACAAGCAACTTTAAATATTTGAAAGATACCAAGTCCAATATGTTCATTCATTGGTCAGGGCCACATTTTTTCAAGAAAATAAAAAAAAAAAACGCTTGAAAAAATTTTGTTTTTGATTTACAAAAATGTGCTGATTTACATGTATTTAAGGAATAAGGAATTATTCTTTGAATATTATATGATTATAAAATACAGTCAGTGTGTGATCAATAACGCCCGAAGGGTTTTCTGATAGATTTTATCACGCCCGACCGTATTTATCACCTCATTATATTCAAAGAATGATTTCTTATAACCTATTTTTATAGTTTACAGCTATTTTTCAATTTAGGAAGCCGATTTGGTATTTTTTTTTTTTTTTTTTGCAGAAAAACTACAATAAAAAAACTCTTTATGTTTTAACCACATGTACTTTATACAAACTCTAGTTTATCTGCAAAGTTTTAAGAAAATCGACCGTCTTGTTCTTTTAGGGGTCATCTCAAAATATAGGTACATTTACTATAGGAATATATAGGAAATTGTCATTTTCAGCAATTTGATGCATATTAAAAAAATACTACAATAGCTTTTATTTCTCATATTATAATACATATGATCATGTTCTACCTTATATGTTAAAAAATACTGAATTCTACTGTCTGGTTTTTAATGGGGGCCATCTCAAAATATTAAAATGCATCCAATTCTGCTATATATTTGGAGTATTACAAATGTAGATTGGTATAATAGATTCATTCAAAAATTAAGGAAAATATCTCCGAGGATAGCATTATTCTGTGTCTAGAATTTCAACGGCGTATGATTTATACTTTTTCCTTATAATGCTCTCCTTCAAAGCTTCATTTTATCATAACGACATAAAAGGACAATGGCAACGCTCACCTACCGTAATACGGAAAAATCGTTTAAAAAATAAAATGGTCCTTAAAAACCTAAATATTTTATCTGTGTTTTGTTTATTGTGTTCAATTTTATAAATGATATAAAAAAAATCATAAAAAGTATAAATTCACTGTATTTTACTAGATTGCGCAAACACATGCGCAACGAAAACTAAAGTCGGCCTCCTTAAATCTAAAATTAATGTCTTCGCGTCATTGATCAAATGTATATTCTTATTTTAGTATTACCAAACAAACATTTAAATTATAATTGCTCTAGTGTTCTATACAATAAGTTTTAACGCGCTTTCGATTACACTAGTATGTTTGCACTTCAGCTTGTAATTTATTTTATATATTATAGAAAAACATTACGTTTTTAACTGCACAATACTGTATATTTTATCGATAGTCTTTAATTTTCAAAAAAGTATTATACAGCAAAGCAGATATTTTAAAATTAAGGTTAAGTACCAAAAGAAATAGTTAGTTCTTAATTATAAGAAAATAGTCAAGAATTACCTTTCATTGACGGTAAACTATACTTAAAATAGATATTTCCACCTCAATGGAATTTAACAAACTCGCTATATTATCTCAACTCCCTTTAGATAACGTTGCTAGACGACAAGGAACATATATATATATATATATATATATATATATATATATATATATATAATAAGCACAAATATTGCAATAACTCTCAAACTGACATATACCTGCCCAAAGTGAATGATATAGATATACATAAAGCACAGAGAAATTCACCTTATTGGAGCTCCACCTCCGCCCCGGCCGGGGCTTGAACTCACGACCTCTGGAACCCATTCTCCTAGCAGTGAGCGGCCACCGCGCTAACCACCACGCCATCTAGGCGTCAGTTTGAGAGTTATTGCAATGTTTGTGCTTATTATATATGTATATATCTATGCAATGTGTATCGTCCCGATCCTCTCAAATTGTCGTTTAACTGTATTCCACCTGTATCTCAAACGACCGTGTAGTGAGCGACCGGCGCGCTAGGTTCCCTTCGTCATCGAAAGCAAGATTTTTGTCTTGCCTAGATGGCGTGGTGGTTAGCGCGGTGGCCGCTCACGTGGAATAACAAACCGGGAAAAAGACACTCAAATAAACTGTAAATTATTTGATTATTAAAAATATAATGATAAACTAGAAACTCTAATTATTATATCAGTTTTACATCAAATAAAACAAACAGAAATAACATCAACAAAATATAAAATATACATATATGGAAGTAGATCTAGATTTTCTAAATTAATTTTACAAAATTGTGTAAAATTCTATAGTCTGCGTATGAGTTCAGACTTTTCAAAACAGAAGCATAAAATACAGTAGATGCCTTTACATGGTTCAAAATATTGTAATTTGTTTCTTCTAATGAATGTATCCGACAATACATCTTATATTTATAAATTCTGTATGCTACATATGAAATAAGGGTATTTAATGATACGATTTTTCTATTTTGTTCACTAAAAAAACCTAAAAGTACATGCTTCCACTTAATATCAATTTTAAGGTATACATTTAACGCATTCCATATTTCAGACACATTTTCACATTCAAAAATAAGATGCTTTGTATTTTCATTCCTCTTGCATATTTTACATTGACTATGGATTTCTTTATTCCATTTACTCAAATAAACATTATAACAAAGAATATTATTCAACAATTTGTAATTGAATTCTGCTAGACGTTTATCAGAAATATCTAATAATTTACATTTGTAAATATATTTCCAATCAATAGAATCAATATTATACTCCTTTTGTAAAACAGTCTGATAACAAGGTTTAATAGACTTCTTATTTATTAAATTCTCATAGAAAAAATTACATCTTTGCCCTAATACATTCTCATAACCTGAATAGAAATTGAAATGATTATTGTTTTGCATATTAATGAACTTACAATTTGAGAAATCCAATTTTCTACATAGTGGCTTAAAAACAGAGGAAAGAATCTTAAATTCACATAACCAGTTTGATTTATTCTTTATACAGTCTTTGAACTCTGCAAGAGACTTGAAATTACCTTCATCAGTTAATAAATCGTTTACATATAGAATTCCACAGGTAATCCAATTTTTAAAAAAGAGGGAATTTCCCTTATACAAAAAATTGCAGTTATTCCATATTGGTTGTTGTACAATTTTATGTGCTGAAATATTTTCTAGGTTTTTAGGCTTACATTCATTGAATGAGCATAATACTTGTTGATAAAAAGTTGGTAATTTTCCCACTTTTTGCATATTTTCTAACTTTTTTTCTGAAAATTGTAAAACGTAATTCACATCTATGTTTATTTGTTTACAGTAAGAATCTAAAATTTTGTACAAAATGTTTTTGTTTTTTAAAAGTCGAGGAACCCATGAGGCTTTTAATGCCTTTATTTTGCATTCAATATCAACAATAGCAAACCCACCGTTTAATACACTACCTATTAAAGTATTGCGTTTAATTCTTTCGGTTTTATCCCAAATAAAGTTATAGATTAAGCGTTGCATTTTTTTTATAAAGTCATTTTCCGGAGAATTGAGTATTGAAGCAACGTATGTAAGTTTAGATAAAGCAAGTGTGTTAACTATGCATGCTTTACCAAATAAAGTTAATTTTCTTCTTTTCCAAGATTCAAAAAGCTTTTCAATATCATGATAAGTTTTCATCCAGTTCTTATTATAGCATTCTACTTTATCGTGACCAATGAAGATTCCCAGACATCTTACTGCTTTGTTTGTAGTTTTAATACCATAGAGCTCATCATAAAGATTTTTTAGAGTTCCTAAAAGAATACATTCTGTTTTGTTTATGTTTATTTTAGATCCAGCATGTTTACAAAATTCGTTCAGTACTTCTAAAGCATGTTTCATTGACATTTCATCTTTTAGGGCTATACTTAGATCATCTGCATGTTGAATGTTTTTTATTTCGTTGTCGTTTATTGTTATTCCTTTTATGTTCTGATTACAGTTTATCATAATAGCTAGAATTTCAGCAACAAAAAGATATAGCAAGGCGGAAAGCGGACAACCCTGTCTGATTCCGCGAGTCATTGTGCATGTTTTTGACAACTAACCGTTATTTTTCATCTTAAATATTGGATTGGTATAAAGTATATTGGCCATTTTATGAAGTTATTACTAATGTTAAATTTTTCTAGAACCTTGAAAAAGAAATTCCACTCCACTGAATCGAATGCTTTTTCAAAGTTTAGGAAGAGTATTATGCCATCAAGATTTTCTGTTTCACAGTATTCAAAAACGTCTAAAATTAATCGAGCGTTTTCTCCGATATACCGCCCTTTTATGTAAGCAGTTTGTTGTTCGCTAATTAATTTAGTTAAGATAGTTTGTAATCTTTTCGCAAAAATGAAAGCAATGATTTTATAGTCTGTATTTGTTAAACTGATTGGTCGGTAATTTTTTAAGCTATCTTTTTCACCTTTTTTGTAAATTAATGATATCACAGAAAGTCTTTGAGAGTATGACATTTCACCTCTTTGAAATATTTCTTTAAGAGCTTTGTAGAAAAAAGGACCGATTACGTCCCAAAAACATTGATAAAACTCACTAGGTAAGCCATCTAAGCCAGGTGATTTTTCTTTTTTCATGTTATTTACTGCCTCTCTACATTCTTCATAAGAGGGAAAATTGTCTAATAAGTTTCTATCATCATTATTTAGCGTAGGATTTTCACTTATTTCCGACAGATATGCATTGATATTTTCATTTGGAATATTTTTACTGTCACCTGAATATTAGGTTATAGCCCTTAGATGGACCTTTAAGGGCGTCTCATATGCACGTTTGATAATAATTAAGCATCAGTTTCAGTTTAAATACTAATCCGAGAACAATTTACGCATGGTATTAAGGTCATAATAATTTTGCATTCGCCTTTGGTGTAATATATATGGAAGTAAGGAAGATCTTAGAGATTTATAACATATAAACTATGTAGCCATATTGGGTCAAGCCCTAAACCCTTGACCCACGGGACCATGACATTTACAATTTTGGTAAAAGGCTCTATGGACATCATAAAAATGCATTTCGCATTTTTCCAAGATGAAGCTGGCTTCATTGACTATATTAACCATATGCATGAATTTAGTTGTTGTCAAATCAATATTGGAGTAAGGAAAATAACATTAATTAAGACTATACATTTTCACTAAATGGCCATTTTGGATGCCGCTCCCTATGGCCTTTACACCTTACCCAGGGACCATCAATTTCACAATTTTTGTGAGGACTTCATGATCATGCTTTTCTTTTTTCTCAAATATATATAGTAATAAGGAAGATTTTAAAAGATTTGATACATTTTACTTTATGGCCATATTGGCCTCACCAAAAGATCTGAACCCCTGACCCTGAGTTCATGATTTTATTTTCCTATGTAGAAACTTTAAACCTCCATAGTGGCCTTACACTAATCAATGATTCATTACGAATGCTGCTGCTGAATTTCTTTAAATACCTATTCAAAAAAAGAAAATCAAGTGTCATCAGTTTATGGGGGGGGGGGGGGTCTAAGCATATTTGCGATAATTTTACTTTGTAAATTTAATAAATTTTTATTTTCCAGGGGAGGGGGTCGGGACCCCTCCTACATTCCCCCCCCCCTCCTCTAGATCCGCGCATGCAGTTTTCTATTAGTCATGAAGGAATACCATTGGTGCAAAATAAAAAAAAACAACGTTTCGTGTCATTCTAGTCTTGTACAGGTAATACATGATTACCTGTACAACTTAATACATTTATATTGATATCTAAGTATACATAGTTTTATATTTGAATTCAGTTTGTAGTTTTCAACATGATTATTGGAAATAATATATAATATATTCTAAAATAAAACAAGTACATGCATTATCAAGATAAGCCGCAACCATTATGATTGTTAAATTGACAACAATAAATTTTAAGCAGTAGTGCAGTCTGATGAGCATTGCAAAGGGGTATAATTGAATTTAAAAGTTGTTAAAAAAATATTTGAAATAGATTAGACTAATATAAACAAGTACAGTTATCTAATAACGAACTACTATATTCTACAAATTCATCAAATGGCTAATAGGATGAATCAAAGTGTTTTACATTTTATGATTAATTCTGTTTACAAGTCATTGAGTTTTA
Organism: Magallana ariakensis; assembly: GCA_020458035.1. NCBI lineage: Eukaryota > Metazoa > Mollusca > Bivalvia > Ostreida > Ostreidae > Magallana > Magallana ariakensis. The sequence goes on along the minus strand of CM035812.1, from coordinate 69,998,897 downwards.
ACTTATGTTCTGACAGCTAATAAACATTTGATAAAATAATAATTATAGGAAAATTATTTCTTATTAGAAATGGAGAAACGAATATCTTCACTTTAATAAATCCAATTCTGCTAAATTGCTAGACTGCTAAAAAGAGCCTTAAAACAAGCTTGGATGTTCCACTGGATATATCTTCATAAAGAACACAGTCACGCAACTAGACATCATTCACCAGAGAGTAATTGAATTGATGTATTAGATTTTTTTTTACATATCCTTGACAAAATCTGAAATATAATCAGATAAAATCATTGGTATTTGTGACACGTACGTTCTTTTTGTTTTACTAATCAAGCAAAAACGAGATTAAAAATGAACAAAAACTCTCTTATTATTATTTCTATTAATTTTTATCATTATGTGTTATTAGTATACCATTTCATGTTACATTTTGAAAGATTCTGTTTAATGTCCAGGACTTGGGAAAGGAATGCTGATGGAAGGGTTTCCGGGAGGTATCAACTGGAATAAATCATCAAAAGCAAGTTTTAGGGAAATAAATTTGATTTGTGTTTAATCGACATTGCTAAGCACAAATTATTGAAAAGAAAATGGTTTCAAGATTATGCGTTTATTCCCAATAAAATTTCCCATTTAAATTATTAACACAAACACTTCAACTTAATGTAAAGAGCAGCCTGGACTATCAGGCTTCCAAAAATAAATGTTGTGTTTACTTGTAAATTAATTGATTCTTTATCGTAAATTGTCTTGAAGTAATATAATTCTTTTCTATGATTAAAAGTAGAATCAACATACTTACTTGGAATAAACACTCTCTTCCAGGTGGATTACTGCTGTCCCCTAAACCCCTTGCGAAATCAATTAGCCAGGCATTCTCAATGTATAGAAAATTACGTGGCTGTTTTCTTGTACATAAAACAAACAAAGATGGGTCACCCTCCCTTCCATTTGCATCCTTTACTTGAATTATCCGCCACTGGGCACCAGTTTGACCTTTGTATTTTTTATCATAATCACAATAAAGTTTACTAGTCATGTAGAGGCATTCTTTTAGATCTGGAGACTTAATGTAAAAAAGATTAAAGGATTCTTTAACAGCCTCGAATTCAAATTGGATTCGAACACTATCAACATCTGTTGAACTTTTCATGGCTCTTGCTGCACCAAAAGACGGGAAATCTCTTCCAAGTAGGATTGACGGATTCTTGAATGGTTGAATAAGAAAGGTTTTTCCATCCAACACCTTTTGTAAATTTTGTAGTGGAAGACGCAATTCCTCGAGATATGTTTTAAGTTCCGTATGTTCAGCTGGGTCAAATACTGCTAGAATGTAGACGTTTTCTAGAGATGGGAGTGAAAAAAATCTCAAAATTTTTTCGCTATCTGCTCTTTCTTTATCGATTAAGGTTTTCGATATACCACTTGTGCTTGAACTGTAGTTATTTGCCTCTAAGCAAGTCTTCAATCTGAATAAAAGAGCATGTCGTATGGTGGATAACCTTACAAACAATGTCAAAAGATGGAGACACGTTTGCATATCCTCTCCTTTAGGGATCATGCTTGTGATGCAACTTTTTAGATTCCCTATTTGGTCTACTCCAATGAGTATGTCAAAATTTGAAATTAAATTGTGCAGTGAATGTTCATTGACGTTTTCTTTTATCTCTACTTCATCAATTAAGATATCTATTGTTGCAATTTTTTCTGCCAATCCACCAGAGAATTCATGGACAGTAAAACATCTTAATGTACATTTCGGATCCAGTAATTCTTTCAAATCAACGATGCGAAACATGATCTTCAAAAAGCAAACCACCAAAAACATAACTTTTGTCGTTAAACCGGCTCTGGAATAAATGGTATTTGCAGATGAAACACATCCTAACACCCTTATAGCTTCAATGATGGAACGTTTTCCACTTTTTTTCTGGAATCCATCTCTTGAGTTCCATAGTGCATCGATGAGAACAATGTCTTCGTCAGTTAGTTCGCTAATATTTGCTATGATGTTTTGGATGATATCATTAGTGTCATAACCAAAGGATTTACAAAAAGAATTAATATTTTCAATTTTTGCCCTCGAGGACACTTGTAAAGTATGTGGCACATCCATCTACTAAAAACAAAATACATTTTCTACTGAACTGCTTGTGCAAAGATAAAAGTATATTTTAAAAAAGGAGAGCATATTTTCTGTTTAAGGGCACATTAGTCAAGCGATGTTAATCAGTTTTAGATAATTTTCCTTGATATATTATTTCTTCTTTATTAGCATTTAAACATGTTACTGTTCAAATATTCAGGGTGCATTACAAGGCTATTTTTGGAGCTAAAATATTTTGAATTTCTCTTTTTATAGCATGCAAAATGCAATTTAGTGCTTATGAATAAAGTCAAAGTATATATTTTCAAATGAAACTATACACATCCAAATAGAAAAAAAAACATAACATGGAAATTTTATTTTGGAGTTACAGTAGTAGAAATCTTTACATTGCGGATATAGGGAAAAAAATGAAAATAATCGATGACCTTATTAAAGGGACTAAGACACGATTTAAGCTCAAAAGTTAGAATTTCAATTTTACATTTTTAATGTTTAGAATGGTTAATATGGGTATTTTTAATGCTTTGTCAAATTTGAAAGTAAAATATTGATTTAAAAGCAGGATACAGAGTTTGAAATTCTTTGTTTTGTAAACAAAGCTCGAGCCTTGTTATTGTTTACGTAATATGTGTTTTATTGGTATAAGTTTCAATCTTATGTTGCTTTTTCCATTTGGTAATATTATTTATAAACAAATTGAATAAGTTAACCTTGTTTTCCACGAGTCATTGCGTCTTAGAAATGGTAATTCCATACTTTACATTGTTTGTAAACAAATATTAGACTCGAGCTTTGTTTATATAACAACGAATTCTTACCTCTGTGTCCCTCCTATAACTTGAATTCTAACATTCAAATTTTGGTCAATCATTCAAAATGTGTAAGTAAACCATTTTATATATAAAAAATAAAAAAATAAAATTTTGATCTAAAATCGTGTCCAAGTCCCTTTAAATGCAGCCATTTAACAAACCCATTAGCAACCATAAAATCGATCTTTGATTACATAAGCCTCGAGTTAAAGCGTGAAAGAGAAGAACTGTGACTACATAGTGTAAGTAAACATTTGGTGAAAAAGAGGATTTTCTTTAATAAGTTTTGCATTTATTAAAGTGATTTCTATACTTTGTTATGCTTTCAAAACAAATTGCAACGGAAGAAAAAGATTTAATCGGCAGCCGGCAGTTATGGCTGCATGCGAGGATCTAGAAAATTTTTCCAGGGAAGGGGTTCCAAGATATATTTAAGTTTGCCAGGGTGGTGTGGGGGAGGGTTCCGGAGCATACTATTTTACTATGTAAATTTAAGAAATTTGAATCATCCAGGAAAGTCCGTCAGACACCGACTCTTCCCTCTAAATTTGGGCATGGGCTGTCATTTCAAAAACATTTTTAAATTCAACATGAAACTGTTAAGATATAATTTGAAACAAAAAAAATGATACGCACGCACGCACGCGCACACTTTTTTTTTATTTGCTTCTAAAAGCACAAACAAAAACTTTATAAATGGCGGGTTACATCAAACTAATGTAAATAAAAATACTCAATATTCTTGTTTTATAATATTACGTTTTTATCTGCACATTTACAGTGTATCTTTTAACGCTTATCTTTTCAAGTAAGAAAAGCGGATATAATAATGGATAAAGGTAAAAATACCAAAAAAACCCTCAAAATGATAATTTACTTTGTAATAATATAAATCATTTTAATGAATTACCTTATCTTGACGGTGTTCTTATAAACCGGTACAGACGTTAATATTTCAACCCCAAAAGAAAAACACAAAATCGTAAAGACGCTAAATTGCTTTACTTCTCAATCTTTCACGTCCGCCAAGATAACGATAACTGCTAGACGACAGGGAAAAACATATGCATATAATCCTGGGCAACGCAAATCATTGGTCAACTTGAAGGTCAACTGATAAGACAGGTAGCCTCAAACTTTAAACATAAGTTCGAACGATATACATTGTAGAAAACAACAATGCAATTAATCATTTTCCATATTAAAACCCTAATAGAAATAAACAAAATCGTCTAGACGCTAAATTGCTTTACTTCCCGGACTTTTTACGTCCGCCTAGATAATGTTGCTAGACGATAGGAAAATAAGCATATGTATATATTTCAGCCCAACGTAAATTATTGATCAAGGTCAACTGATAAGACAGGGAGCCTCAAACTTTAAAAGGTCGAATGATATACATTGTATAATACATTGAAAATAATACATACCCTTTTCCATATCATAGCCCGCATCAACCCGAGATTCCAATATCAGCCCGAGGGCCGAAGGATGATCTTGGTCGAGGCCTGATACATGCTGTGATATGGAAAAAGGGTATTTATTATTATATTTATTACATACTTAGTAATAAAATTTGAAGAAAAAAACCCACCAACTTGAACAAATTGATTTTAAATATTATTTAAAAGTATTTTGCACATGTATTAAAAAAAATTATGAGATTTAATTGTTTAACAAACAGTCATGTAGCTACAGAACCGGAATATCCTCAGGTTTTAAAAGTTAACTGCTCCAAAACATTTGTTAGCATTTAAAGTTTTCAACTGCACTTAAAAATGACGACTGTAATAAATGTTTTATTTTCTTCTGTAAACATGCACAAATGCCGAAACGAAAAAAAAGGCAGAGGAGTTTCAATAGGGGTGTGATACGGATTCGTATCAGCCCTAGAGGGCTGATAACCTGTATCAGTCCCGGAGGCTGATACGACTTTTGTGATGTCATCTGTATCACATATACAAAACACCTGTATACATTATAAAGTATGTAATGAAACATGGCAATTCAATTTAATTGTGTTTATTACATATTTAGTTAATAAATACAGGGGTTTTGCAAATGCGAAACAGTTAACTTAATAATATTCGTTTCAGCTTCATGGGCGCAACCGAACATTTTATTTATCTCACATCAAGAGACACTATCTATAACTATATAGATAGTGTCTCTTGAAGTGTCTCTTGAAGCGTCTTTGTTGTACATAATATATTTTATTATACCTCATTATAACTCTATAAAACGAGTTATCTGATTGGTTCTAGACTATTCTAGACTATCACGTGTCAGGGCCTTCGGCATCGAGCGACATAACACTCCAGGGCTTTCCTGTCACCTCGGGGCAAATATTCTGGTATGTCGCCCTCGAAGCCATGTACTATAAGTATAATATTTACATTACCAATTGTAATTTAGCATATCGAAGACATGTTTGATGCTAATATCAATGAAGACAAAACAACGCGTGAATTACGTCAGACGTTGTTTTTTGACGTATGGATCATTGCCTTTATTTTCTACCTAATTCTTAAGTGAGAAAAATCAGACGAGTTCCGAGAGAGACGCGATACGGAGCGTAAAAGAGAAAAAATAATTAATGAATTAGAAATTAAGAAATTATAAAAAAAAAATTGTTAACAAGTAAAAGGTAGCAGATAAAACTAATAACTAAAAGAGGCGCAGTTGACAGATTTGGTTAAATTACTATATGGGTAACATGTGATGTTAGTCTTTGAGCCGTTCATTTTAATGAAGTCAATTTGCTTGTTCATGCCATCAGGTCTGAATGATTTGAGTCTGTGCGTCCAGAATATTTCCTTGCTTTTCCTTTCCCCGTCTGTCCAATGAGGATTATGGTCAATAACCACTATTGTCATTTCTTACCATTGTGGCCACTTACATTTAAATGTTCCCCGACGGGCTCCTTGATTTTTTTGGTTTTTGCAGTTGTCTGTGTGGCAAGACGTGTTGCCAAATATCTTGTAGGTGCGACCGGTGATGGGGCTTTAAAACTGTCCGTGTTGGTGCTGTGCTTGCACAGAAGGCATCTGACATCAGAACATGTCTTAAAACCACCATTTGGCAACGGCTTGTCTAATCTCGCTCTCACTACCATGTCCTTTAAGTTCCATGGGCGTTTAAACGCCGCCTTTGGCGGATCCTTATAAAGGTCGGCCATTCTTTCGTTAGTGTAAAGAATGTCGTCTTTAAAATCACTGAGGGTTTTTCTGTTTTCAAACGTCCTTTTTTTAATTTCTCAAGATTTGCAAGTTTACTTAAAGAGTTAGTGTTACTTCTTGTAAACTGACCATTACGTGTTTACAACCTTTACAACAGCCAAATTGCATACTTTATGGAAAATCTTACAGTTCATTACGACTACTGTTAACACATGTATTAATATTAATTAAACCCAAACTTTAGTATTGGTTAATATTCAGATATTAATTTTGAGTAAATTATGTGATTAATACACTGTATTCATACGCTGAATTGCAATAATTAACAACAGAACTTCTAAATGTGTATAAACAAAACTTAACATAAACTTAAGTCAACTCTACCGCGGCCGCCTAGGTTTTTGGGTAAATTGTCCTAGCTAAGCACTCTTCCAGTTACGGACTTCTCAGAATGTACTTAAGTCCTACTTAAGTACTGTTTTAGATTTACATATGTAAGTACCATTTATGTTACGAGCCCCAGGTCTTTGGTATAAAGAGCAGCCAATGAGGAAAATGGAGGAAATTTCAATTTTCCCGCCACCTTCGAATTCAGAAAAAACATTAATTTATACTTTAATGAGCATAAAGTATGAATTAAATTTTGTCATGCAACTAAAGTAAACTGAAAGGCATCTCTAGATAGTAAGGTATTTTTTGATGTACTAGTACTTTAGAAATTCTCATTTTAAATTTTGAGTGTGATTTAGAAATTCAAATTTTCTCATTTATGATTGACATATGAGAAATCGGCTTTCCGTTTACATCGCTACCGGAAATGCGTAATGGTATAAACGGCTGACTGCTTGTCTTTCCTCAAAACTAAAATAACACTAAGTAATACTTAAAAACTGATTTATTATTCTATTATCACTGTTAATCATAAACAAAGAGAAAGAACACACAGAAAGTCAGTCCTGCAGCTTAACACTTTTAATGCATGTGACCTCGCAAGTCACAAGTTATAGCTGTTTTAAATTATGAACATAAGTTATTACATTAATTTAATTGATAAGTTATAAAAGCAATCATTTGCCATTAATCCTCAGATTCCTAATATGAAAACCATATATCATTCTGTTTTTAATAATGCAGAAGTGAGAAAAGAACTAGGTAGATTGCATGATCAGTATGTACTGGTCCCTGCTGATAAGGCAAGTAACAACATTGTCTTTGTTTGTAAGGCACATTATATTAATTGCATTTTCAAAAAAAAAGGTTTCTATTCTACACATGGTAATCCTACTTACACCCATAGCAGCCTTTCCAAGCAGGACATACTTCAAAATCATGAATCGGTTATGAATACCTTTAATATCCCCAATAAACAAAATGAATTTGATTTACCTTATTTGTACTGGATTCCAAAGCTTCTCAAAAGTCCTTACAAACAGAGATATATAGCAGGTTCCAGTAAATGTTCTACCAAACCTCTCTCTTTACTCCTTACTAAAATTCTTACAGAAGTTAAGGAGAAGCTTCAAGAGTACTGTACAACAATCTACTCCAGAAGTGGCGTGAATCAGATGTGGATACTAAAAAAACACTAAAGAATTATTAGAATTTTTCAACGCTTTATACAACCATTCCCCACGACAAATTAAAATCCAGACTTTTTGATATCATCGACAGTTGTTTCTTCAATAAAAATGGAAGTCGTAAAAATGCTTACCTTGACATTGGAAATCTCAAAAACTATTTTGTTAAAAACCATTCTGATTGCACACACAAGTACTCTGAAGTTGACATTAAAAAGATGCTTGAATTTCTGATAGACAACATCTATGTAGTTTTTGGAAATCAAGTCTTCCAACAATCTGTTGGAATTCCCATGGGTACCAATTGTGCCCTATTGTTAGCAGACCTATTTTTGTATTCTTATGAAGCAGAATTTATTCAAAAACTTGTACGTGAAAAAAATAAATCACTCGCTGTGGCGTTCAACTCAACATTTAGGTATATCGACAACGTATTATCAATTAACAATTGTTATTTCCATACTTACGTCGACTCGATATATCCCAGTGAACTTGAAATAAAAGATACCACAGAGTCAGCGTCATCTGTTTCACATTTGGATATTTTACTGGAAATGGACATTGATGGTAACCTAACAACAAAACTTTATGATAAACGCGATGACTTCAATTTTTCTATAGTCAACTTTCCTTACTTATGTAGCAATATACCTTCATCACCTGCATATGGTGTTTTTGTCTCTCAGTTTATTCGATACGCAAGGGCATGCTCTTCGTATGAACAGTTTCTAAGACGAGGCAAGCTACTGACAAACAAGTTGATAAAACAGGACTATCAACAGTCTCGTTTAAAGTCATCTTTTCGTAAGTTCTATGGTCGATACGATGACCTTGTCAGCAAATACAATCTTCCACTGAGTCGCATGCTGACTGACGTTTTTCATACTAATTGTTAGACCATAATTAATTACCTAATTGTCTACGGACTTTTGCGGTTTTTATTTTCCCGATTACGACAAAGAGCACACGGCGGATGTGACCGGTTAGCAGAGGATGCTCACTCCTCCTAGGCACCTGATCCTACCTCTATCTTAGAGGTACGTGTTGCTCTGCTTTGAAATTGTATTTCGTTTTATGGATTTTTGAGATGGTTGACGGTTTGTTATTGTCATTTTTTCGTTTTTTATTCTAGTGAAGAATTCAACTTCCCTACATGTGTTTTGTGTCTAGAACATAGCTCTGTGATACATTAAATTATTGTTGAAATTTTCCCCCTTCCTTATTGAAGTATATTGTCTGTTTCGAAGTTCAAAATTTGATTTCCACCATAAGACAGCTTTTGCCAAGTGATAATAAAATTAGGGTTGTTCCTAAATTATTGCTGTTCTGACGAATTCATACAAAATTAACGTTCAACAGACTCCCCTGTAAATGATCAGTCTTTATTTGTCTCGTGAGCATATTGCACTATCTTGGATTATTATAGTCAATTCTTCTAAATCCCAATTTATAAGTTGAAACACTTTCCTATTCCTCTTTGTTCCAATTTACCCGGTGATCTCTTCCGCCATTATTTTGATTTTGAGAAGGTTTTGAAGGGAGTTTTTTGGGACAGAGGTAAACCAAAAGGAATTAATTTTTTCAAATATTTATGATAACCAAAGATAAGTCTCATATGCAAAACTATCAGGTAAATATACTTTTAACACTGTGCCGGATAATTATGCCAGTGCCAAGGTGGCATTTTTGCACCCGTCTAAGCTGCATATACCGAAAAATTCAAATATGCCATATGATAGACCATTGCTTAAAGAGTTTACAACCACTTTTGTTATCATTGTATCTCACCTGTCAGGTGAGATATTTACCTTTCAAAACTAAATTCCTACAGGAAAATAATTTTTCCCATAGGAAACACAGTATTCCGATAGGAAATTAGAAATTTCCTATTGGTATACAAGAACCTCCTATAGGAATTTCAATTCCGATAGGATTTGATAAAATCCGATAGGAAATTTATATTTCCTATGGGAAAACTACCTGTCTGAGTCAAATTCCTACAGGAAATAGCTTTCTCCTATAGGAAATAATATTCCTATAGGATTTTTCGAAAATCCCATAGGATTGTCAATATTTCCTGTAGGAGAATCGTTTCTCCTATGGGAATTATCATTTTCCTATGGGATATTATTTTTTAAAGGTAAATATCTCACCTGTCAGGTGAAACACTCTAAAAACAAAAGTGGTTATATACTCTCTAGACAATGGTCTGTCATTTGGTATATGTGGATTTTTCCGAAACTGCATCTTAAGCGGGTGCAAAAATGCCACCTTGGCACTGGCATAATTATCCGGCACAGTGTTTTTTACTTATTTACATCTCCCTTGAGCCTATTTCACATTTGCAGATTTTGAGACTGGTCATGATTCATTGACATTTAGTGGGATGGATTCACCATTGAGTCAGGACTCATGGGCATTATACTAGTACTCTTGCACCTAACTCACATTGTTGTTGATAATTTTTCTGAACAGTGACTTTTGTTGTTGTTTATTTTTAAATTTGAGGTATTTTTCAAAACAATTACATGTATGTGTTAAAATGACGCTTACTATATTAGAAGTTTTAACAAAGCTCTTCATAAAAAAAGACTAAGGGATAGGTTGTTTGGCAGTGGTTAATTCAAAAGTACATGTAATTTTATATGCTTATTAATTAAAGAATAAAAATAAGGGAAAATGTTATTAAATGACTCTAGAGATTATGTAGTTCTCTGACTAGCACGCGATTCTGGTATGCAGCTATCTATTAATAGATTCATGCTCTTGACCAAAGTACGTATTATCAGTTTGGAGACCTTAAATGCTTGATTGTCGTTGTAACGACGAAAAGTGACTACCGTAGAATATTGACCGAGGGTAATTTTTCTACGTAAAAAAAATGACCCATTAGGTTGTAGAATACTTGGATTACATCGTAGAAATTATGGTCTAGGGGTCATTTTTCTCCGTGTGGGTTGTAGAAAAATGACCCTGTAGAATATCGACTATATATTAATATTTTTAAGGAAACAAGGGGGGGGGGGGTTGCCTGCTTGATACCTAGATTGTTCGAAAAACCAGCTTGAGTACGCTTTTCTGATCACCTGTTATTGCTTATCATCATTATCTCAGTCTGTCTATTAATTTTTTAAATTAAAAATTAAAAGTTATAGTCATGTTTCGTTAATTAAAGTACACTGTATATAAAATGTTCCCTTTCCTTACATTTTGGCAACGGAAGAAAAAGACGTACCTTAAATAACAACTGAATTTAAAATTCATAGTTAAAATTGGCGCGAATCTAGAACAACAAAGGTTGGGGGACTTGGCGGGGAGGGAGTAATGATATATAATATAACGTATGTTTACATTAATTGTCAAACCATGACTGAATAGGAATTATATCAATGTGAATGAACATAAAACTCGCACTTATTGTATGCAGAAATTGAATCCAGTTAATTTACATGGGAAGAGAAAAGTATTCATCACGCTCAATATCGCCATGAGATGTTTATTTATCATGGGTCTGAAATATGCACATCTTATCACATTCGTGAATCCATCAAAAAATTTATCCGGGATGGGGGAGGGGGATCCGAGGGATAATTATGTTTGCCAAAGAGGGGAGAAAGTCTAGGCCAAATATGATCGGTCAATTTGATAAGTTAATTTTAAAAGTTTGAATTCCCCACTCCTTAAATCCGCGCTTGCATGCAACATCCCATTTGATAATTCTAACAACAATATTTTCTTGTTACAACAGGTTTAAGAAGAATATATATTTAACAAATACAATGCTTAATTTAAAAACAATATAAACGTCACAAATTCCAAAAGTTCAAATTTAGAATTGAACAAAAGAAACAGAATACTATATAGAAAATTCTATCTATATAGGCATGATTCTAATTGATCTCTATTATAATCAAAATTAGCTTTTAAAATGTACTTGCAAACTTCGGTACATAACAGAGATAGCAAATCGTAAAGAAATAATGACACTAAAAAGGGATTTACATGTAGCATTGATTTTGATTCCAATTGAATACAACCGCGGTACTTATAAACTACATTTGAATCTAGCAATTAATACAGGCATATTCTTATATAACTTTAAACTTTCTGTGGATTTAACATATTAGTGTCCCTGGCAGTCATCCTAATTTTTAGCAGTTTCTAAAAGTAGAAACAACAGCTTTTTTATAATTACTTTTCTCGAAAAAGTTATCTCTTAACTGAGTGTAAATGGAGCATACCATCTATTGAGATATATTTGTTGATAAGTAAAAAAAAACCCGAAGTCATCCTCAACGTGTTGCATTCTGCATACAGAAAGTCGGGAAGGGATCCTTTACAGTATTGCATTGTACTTGACAGCTCGTTACAGATCTGAATAATTATTAAGTTTATTCCAGACAAAATGCATCTGTCAGATGAACAGCATTCGGTCCAATACATGTATAACGTTTATGGTTTAAACAATATTTTATTATGTAAAATATTACATGTACATATATAGTCATGTCATTTGTGAATCACGTTAACATTGCATCCTTCAAAAACTTGATTCAGCAATGCCGTTAATCATTATTATCGGCCGCAGGAGCGGCCGATCTATTTGTGGTTGTGTTAAAATGTGCACATGGGGAAATGAGACGTTATTATTCCTATTTCTAAAGAAATATTTAATTTCATTACAATCGTAAAATTCCGATTTATATTTATTTTTAAAAATGTTTTTAATTGAGTTTTACTTGATTTCTAAAAAAATATTTTCTTACTTACTTTTATTATATATAAATTTGTAAATTTATTTAAGTTTTTATATTTAAACAATGAATGCTCCAAAGGAGAGGGTGTATAAGATATAAAAGCAACTCGTTATGAATACGAGATTAATACCGGATAGTACTTCATTAAAAACGATAAAAAAAATGAAAAGACGTAGTAAAAAAAATGCAGATGTTTTACATTCAATTCACGTTTTGTTCTTCATTATTCTGCATGCTTAAAAACAACGATATTATATTGTATTTTGTATTTTTGAGTATGCAACAGCATGCAGCATCTTTTGCCAAAAAAAAAAATCGAAAACAAAAGTGCATATAAAAATCATATAGTTTGATTAAAGCAAACGATTTCAAATGCTTACATTCAAATGACATTTTAATTTATTTTTTTTTTCAAAAATATGTCCACACATTGCGTACATTGGGAGGATGTCAGAGAGTTATTGCCCTTTCCTCAAACTTCTATCTTGCAGCTTTGAATTAAAAAAAAATGCATCGGTAGGACAATATTTTTTTCTTTCAATCTTATGAAAATAGACAAGCACTCTTTTTCATTTTACAAGTTTTGTTTATTGTTTACAAATGTTGTTTAAAAAATAAACTTCAGCCAAAAATACATGTAGGTGTGTATTTCTTTTACTCGTATGCACATCATTTAAAGTGTTTAAAGGAGGCTTATTACACCCACCGTTTAATTTCAGTTTCATTATAGCACTACTTTTGATGTACATTTCAAATGGAGGTTACAATGCTATAAATATTTTTGTTTAATGCATTTTGCTAAAAATGAAAATGCTTAATGATATTCAATATTTTTTTTTTTTTAGAAATAGTAGTTTTCTCTTTCAAAAAAGTAAGGTTGTATTACTTCATTAAAATGTACTGCAATTTGCCTCAAACAGTTTGCGGCCGATTTGATGCTTTGCATCAATACTTATCTTGTACCTTTTGATTAGAATATAGTTTCTTGCATGTGTTAGTATATTTAGGAAACAATTTTTCTCCTATCGGGGAACTTTGATATCAGAATTTGAACAAAGCAAACCATTTTGCGACCTTTCATGTTGGTTGGAATAAACAAATTGGTCTCTGCAATTATTTTTTTTTCTCAAACAAGTATTATATATATATATATATATATATATATATATATATATATATATATATATATATATATATATATATATAAATATATATATATAAAGCACTAAATAAAATCAACAACACTATATATATATATATATATATATATATATATATATATATATATATATATATATATATATATATATATATATATATATATATATAAAGCACTAAATAAAATCAACAACACTAGGCATCTTTAAAGTGTCGCATCTAATGTATAGATACTAAGCCAGTAAAATGAATATATAAAGCACTGAAAATGGCTAACGACACGAACAATTGAAATTGTCAAATTTTCGGGACAACCAGTCCCTTCTTCAGGACATAAGAGAAACAAAAAGAATTACATAGGTAAAGACAAAGAAAACAAAATCTAGCACTACAACTAACACTACTTAAGAAACTATAAAAAAATAATAACTACATTTTATAATTATACAGTTTTGCTGATCAATGTTGATAAGGTTTTGCCAATGTGGCCGATCGCTCTGGAGTAATCAATCGACTGTCAACTTCACGCCTGATTGAGTTAATTAGGCTAATTAAAATTGATGTCCGAATTAATAATGGAAAATTCAAACACCCGATGTTAAGTCGTACGGCGCTTTGGTTAAGATCCGAAGTATTTAATTAATTATGTAATGAATCGCAGTTAGGTGTAAAGGAGAAAATAATTAAATTAAAAATAAAGAAATATTACTAATAATAAATAATAAATAAAAACTGGTATAATAAGTAAATGTGATAATGTGTTGTTTTAATGGTCATAATTAAAGAAATAAAATATTTTAATATCTGATAAATAGTTGGAAATAAATAAAACAATTTAAAAGTGAAACTTTACATTATACATGTAGTACATTTACATACTACTAATTTCACTAAGCATGAACTTACTAATTTAACATTAGAGTTATCTTTCTTAGCTTATTTTAATATTCATTAGGACCAGTTTTAGATAAGAACTAGTTTAGAGGTCAGTGACATTCTATTGGTCATAACAGGTATTCTTGATTTCTATTGGTAATCCTAGGGTCAAATTCCTAGAGAGTTCAGTCTGTATTTTGTATAATTCAATTTTACTCTAGCATTTGAAGAGTAAAGGTATCAAAGTGGTTTACATGGTAATTAATATAGTTCAAGTTATTTAAATTGGACACAATAATGACCTTGGAAAGTAAGTTCTTTTATTAACATTTCCATTAACATTTGCTAGTAAGAGAATGAAGGATTGTGTGCAAGTGATTGAATTATCAAGTATAAAGTATATATATATTTAAAAAGTATGTGAGAGGTTAATAAGCAAGTTGTTTTAATAATGTAAAATTACAATGTACACTGAGCTATAGAAATTAATAATGAAGTGTTATATATAGATTTAATATAAATCTGACCGATAGATATCTATATATATATCGTTGTACACTTAGATTGAACAAGTGCCTTATTGTATATACAGGTCAGAGCCAATGCTATATAGATTGCTGATTATCTAATAGATAGTAATCATCACTTGAATCCACAATTCGGTAACTATTGTAATTTTTGTGTTTATTGAGAATTTGATATATATTCAAATATTTACAATTTGGGAAAATAAGAATTATTTTCCTTGAAGAGTAAATTCATGTTAATTGGCTATCAGTGTAATATTTTAGATTTTATGCTTGATGATAAATACCGTATGTATTATTTATAAATGTGATAAAATATTTCTTATTGTTATTAGATATTGATGATGATGTATATATTTTGCAGGGTGATAAATAAATAAATATACCATTGATATTACAATTTGAACCCACAACGACTGTGTTTTGTTTATTGACGAAACAAACCCACAGTTACAGAATGGCGCCCAACGTGGTTTGTGATTTCACGTAGATGAGTGATTTGAATTCCCGCCAATTGGTGTAATGACGTAGGGGGTATTCCGAAGACACAGGAAGTCAAAAGCGACACTGGTAAACACCGGAAGTATTCCGAAAGACTGTAAACATTGGTGTGATTCAACATTTGAAACAGTGCTGTGCCTTTGTACGGATAATTTCTGAAGATTCTGTGGTAAGACTAAGATAGCAAAGACTTAGCGTAAAATCTGATATTAATATTGCATAGACAATCCTTGTGTTGCAATATATGCATACTGTGTTCAACTTTAATTGACCCAATTCCGAGGAAACCCACGTGGTGACGAACATCGAACAGCTGATTGATTTCCACATGTTGTAGCAATATTTTGATACTTGTGTTTCATTTATTTAACAATATCAATTTTTTTTTACAGGCCTATAATCATTTAAAGTGCACTTTCATTTTTTTTGTTAAAGTAATATTAATGTAAATTTATTTTGCAAATATTGTCAGTGAAAGTAGGTTAGAGAGATAGTGTGACTGCAGCTGAGTGAAGAAAGTGGTTAATTTTCTAACACCAGTATTAACAACTATTTTCATTGACCTTAAAAATTACATTGTAGACCAGACAGTGTTACAGTCCTTGGTAAGATATTTCTCAGGTTTGGTTTGATTTCAGTTCATTTTGTTATTTGAATATTTTTTTTTGGTTTGGCATAGTCTAGATAAGACTTTAGAGAGTCTAGATAAGACTTGATTAAGATAAGCAAATTACTAATCTCACTGCACTGAAACTTTGAGCACATACAAATACAAAGTACAAGCAAACAATAAATTTTAACACATAAACCTTAAACAACAGTTTATCAAACAGTGTAAACAAATCAAACAAGGGTATTGTATCATAATATAAGTAAAGTCAGTCATTGTCTGTTTGTCTGTCTGTCTGTCTGTTGGGGTTTAAAATAAAAATAATATAAAACTGGTATAAACATTTTAATTTAACCAGTTAACTAAAAATTTAGGAAACAAATTGTAATAACAGTTTGTTTTCATTGTTCAAATAAAAATTCTGCGAATCGTTGAAAATTCCGAATTCGACGTGCATTTTCATGCGTAGTTACTCGAAAATTTTTTTTTTCGGTTTTGTTTCGCGTGTAAGTGAGTTGGATTATTTTGCAGTGAGTGTAAATGCATTCAGTTTCATATACTTTTGTGATTTTGGTCACGTGCTGTATCAGTTTCTACCAATTCAATCAGATTTTCAATATGTTACAACAAAAGGAAATTGATTCTATGATAGAAGTTTTCACTGAGATGGGTTTAAAACCTAAAGCCGATACACCTGAACAATTTAGACAGTAGCTAGAGGATTTTCTAAAAGGAGCAAAACCTAAAGTAAAGCATCGATTTTAGAAGAGGGTGCAACTGATAGAGGTACAACATCTCAACTTCTGGAAAAAAATCCCAGGCTACCAATTTTCAGTGGGGATAAGAAAGGAGACACAAATTTTGATCTTTGGAAATATGAGGTGCAATGCTTGCTTAAGGAAAATTACTGTGAATCAGTTATATCACAGGCAATAAGGAGGTCATTGAAGGGTGATGCAGCTCGAATTGTCATGGTGTTGGGTCCTGATGCCAATATCACTGATATTCTGTCCAAATTTGAGAGTGTTTATGGCACCATACACAGTAAAGCAACTGTTTTGTCAAAATTTTATTCTGCAAGACAGCAAGAAGATGAAAATGTTGCAGCATGGGGTTGCAGGTTGGGAGATCTGTTAAATCAAGCTCGGAAACAAGGATTAGTTCAAGCCGTAGCTGTAAATGATATGCTCAAAAACATGTTTTATGAAGGATTGAGATCAGAACTGAAAGACACCACAGCATTTATATTTGATAAGACACAAAATTTTGACGACATGAGAATGAAATTAGAATCAAAGAAGAAGAAATAAGTCAGCGGAAAAAGTCAAAGAAAACGGAAAGGACTCAAGCAATATCAACAACAGAGGAAATTGAAGAAATTAAGGCGATGGTCCAAAATCTTAATAAAGATATATTAGATATGAAAAAACAAGCATATTCAACAAATGAGAATTTAAACAAGAATAAGCCGCCACAGTATTATTCATCAAGATTTGAGAACTACAGAGGAAATATTAGAGGAAGAGGTCAGTTTTGCAATCTGCAGGAGATGTAACATGTTACAGATGCGGACAACAGGGAGAAGGTTTAAACATGAGGAGGCCTACTGCGAGACGCGGCAGATAGGTCTGCAAATGGATAAACAGCGTCATCAACTAGTAGGAGAACCAGTAGAAGTTTTAGTAAAAATTGAGAACATTCAGACAACAGCATTACTAGACACAGGTTCTACTTTATCGACTATGGCAGCATCTTTCCATGAAAAATATTTGAAAAATTATCCCATTCAAGAACTGCAAGAGACGTTCAATCTTAAATGTGCTGATGGCAGCATTTTGCCGTATAAAGGATGTATTGAAGTAAAATTACAATCGGATGGATTAGGCAATGAAAAAGAATATATAGGATTATTTTTGATCGTTGATGATACGGATTATCATTCAACAGTACCAATATTACTTGGAACAAACATATTGAAAACGTTGATAGAAGACACTAAATCAGAATTAGGAAATAGATTTCTTCAGATAGCTAATCTTCGGACAAATTGGTACATAGCATTTAGATGCATCAGTTTAAGGGAGAAACGGCTTAAGAAACAGGATTTAAGGTTAGCAGTTATCAGAACAACAAATCGTGAACCTATCATTATATCACCAAACAGTTTTAAGAGGATTGACGGATTCATAGAGAAGAAACTTCCATACAGCAGAACATGTGCATTTATTCAGCAAATACAGATGAAGAAAGGGAAATCAGATGTAGATGTAACACCAACTGCCATTACATATGACTATGAAAATACAAATAGCCAGATACCAATTGTACTAAGCAACGTTACAACACAGTCAATAAAGATTCATCCGCGAACAATTATTGCTGAAATTCAACCGGTAAGTATTGAAGCATCACAAGAAAATGATGATGAGAGTGAACAACACCAGGATATTGACGCATTTAATATCAACACAGATAATCTGACAAGAGATCAGTATGATGCTGTAAGAGAACTGTTTGCCAAGAACAGGGATGTTTTTGCTTGAAGCTCAAATGATCTAGGCCATGTGACAACAGTGAAGCACTGCATTGAGTTGACAGATGACAGTCCGTTTAAACATCGGTGCCGAAGAATCCCTCCTGCAATGTTCCAAGAAGTGAGAGATCATTTGCAAGGACTTCTAGACACAGGCATTATTAGACCATCCAAGTCTCTATTTTCAAGCAATATTGTTTTGGTAAGGAAGAAGAACAATGAACTCCGTATGTGTATAGATTATAGGAAGTTGAACAGTATTACCAAAAAGGATTGCCTACGCTTTACCCAGAATAGAAGAAATTTTAGAGAATTTAGCAGGAAACAAGTACTTTACTGTGTTGGATGCTAAATCAGGATATCATCAAATGGAAATTAAAGAAGAACACAAGGAAAGAACCGCATTTACTGTCGGAGCATTAGGGTTTTACGAACTCAATAGAATGCCGTTTGGGTTATCTAATTCACTGGCAACTTATCAAAGATTAATGGAGGAGTGTTTTGGGGAGTTACATCTGAAAATCTGTTTTATTTTCTTGGATGATCTGATTATTTTTTCAAAAACTTTAGAGGAACATTTAGAGAGATTACAAATGGTTTTTGACAAACTCAGAAACACTGGATTGAAGTTATCACCAAAGAAATGTGTATTTTGCAAAGAGCGGGTCAAGTGTGTAGGCCACAAAGTGTCAGAGAAAGGAATAGAAGCAGACCCGGAGAAAACAGAGAAAGTTCTAAACTGGCCAAAACCTAAATCACCCGAGGAGGTAAGGAAATTTATTGGGTTTATAGGATATTATAGGAGGTTTATACCGAATTTCAGTAAGATTGCAAAACCACTAACTGCTTTATTTCCAAATCCTATCAAGAAGAAAGGCCACAAGGTTCAACAGCAGAAGTGGAAGTGGGGATCAGAGGAAGAAGAAGCTTTTAAACAGCTGAAACAACACTTAGCTCAACCTCCGATTCTGGGATTTCCAAACTATCAGGAACCTTTTGAATTACATGTAGATGCAAGCCATCATGGCTTGGGGGCCGTTCTTTATCAAAAACAAGGTAAGTACAATAGAGTTATTAGCTATGCAAGTAGAAGCCTGAGTAGGTCGGAAAAAAATTATCTAGCACACAAACTCGAAATTTTGGCTTTGAAATGGGCGGTGACGGAAAAATTTTCTGATTATCTTTATGGACGGAAAACAACAGTGTTTACTGACAATAATCCTTTGACGTATATTCTGACAACTGCCAAGTTAGACTCTACGGGGCATAGGGGGTTAGCAGCGCTATCCAATTTTGATTTAGAAATTTGTTATAGACCTGGTAAGAACAGATGCAGACGGACTAAGCCTATTATCAGACACAAAGCAGATAGACTCATCGGGTGCAGGTTTAATTATTTCTAGTTGTATTAAAGCCATTTGTCAAACTCTGCAACAACAACCTTATGTAGAGAGTCTGGTATTGGATGACAATTTTGAAAATCTAGAAGAAAGTGGTTCATAACTGAAAATTGTTACCAAGCACATAAACTGGGCTAAAGAACAGGATAAGGACGAGACTTTAAGGTTCTGGAAGAACGTAGTAAGAAGTGGAAGGAAACCTAGACCAGATGAAATTTATGCGAAATTTTTGCCACATGTCATCAACAGAAATTTTGATAGATTATTCATTGAAAACAATATTCTGTTCAAGGAAATCAAAATTGATGATGAAATCAGAAAGCAGTTATTAGTACCTGCAAACCAAATAGATTTTGTTTTGACAGAAATTCACAACAAATTTGGACATCCAGGTAGAGACAGATCACTGTCATTGCTTAAAGATAGATTCTTTTGGCCAGGTATGACGCAGAATGTCGAGAACTGGATTAAGTCATGCAGCAGGTGTGTACACAGGAAATCACAGACCAACCAGATAGCACTACTAGTTAATATCAATACCACCTATCCATTAGAGTTGGTTTGTATGGATTATGTCACTTTGGAAAAATCATCAGGAGGATATCAACACATGTTAATTATTACAGATCACTTTACTAGATATGTCCAAGCTGTACCAACCAGAAACATGACTGCAAGAACTACAGCAGAAGCACTACTTAAGAACTTCATTTTTCATTATGGTTATCCAAATCGACTTCATTCAGATCAAGGAGCTAATTTTACAGGTAAGATCATTCATGAAATTTGTAAAATTACAGGTACAAAGAAATCCAGGACATCACCTTACCATCCGATGGGAAACGGAATGACGGAGCGTTTTAATAGAACATTGTTTGACATGTTAGGAACTTTGGACCCAGACAAGAAAACCAAGTGGAAGGAATATGTAGCACCATTAGTTTCAGCCTACAATTGTACAAGACATGAAAGTACAGGCTAAACACGATACTTTCTTATGTTTGGACGTCATCCGAGAATACCAATAGACTTAGCTTTAAATGTCAGTGGAAAAGATTTTAAAGGTTTAAATGATTATGTCAAGAACTTGAAGACCAGAATGAAGGATGCGTTTAGAATAGCAAAAGATGTTGCAGATAGAGCGAGGAAAAAATAGAAAGAAGGATATGATCTTAAAGCCAGAGGTGCAAGGATAGATATAGGGGATAGAGTTTTAGTGAAAATTTTAGCATTTGAGGGAAAGCATAAGATAATGGATAGATGGGAGGAAAAGCCATATATAGTGACGGAACAGCCAAATGCGGATATTCCAGTATATCTCGTAGAAAGAGAGGATGGAGAAGGAAAGAAGAGAACATTACACAGAAACTTATTACTTCCAATTGGTTATTTAGATACAGATGTCACATCCAGTAACAAAGAAACTAGTCTCGAGAGAAGTACCAGTAGACCAAAGCCACAACCACGACCAATACAAAGAATACCAGGACCAAGGCAGACAAAACAGCCTATCAGAGAGAGGGCTGTAGAAACTGACTCGGACGACGCAGATGATGATTCAGATTCAGATAACCATAAAAATGTCCCAACTGACATTAGGCGTAGATGTACTGAAGTTAGAGAGGAGAGTCAGGTGTTGGAAACTGGGAACTCCGGAGCCCAGGGGGAAGCGGAAGTCACTCCACCAGACGAACCTGAACAAGTAGAAAATCGTGTTCAAGAACATGATACTGATGTAGATCAGGATGAGGAAGAGTCGCATAGATCAGTCAGAAGAAGTAAACGGGTAAGTAAACCACCCAGTCATTTATCTGATTACCATTGTTATAAAGTATCAGATGATTGGAGAGGAAAAGTGTCCATGTTACAGCAACTCATGGCAATGACCGATAAAAAGTATGAAAATGTTTTTATTCAGTTGATTGCGAATATTATGAACAAGTAAATGTGTTTTATTTTGTTTATGCATATACTCCTAATGACGAGGACGTCATTTTTTCAACAGGGGGGAGTATGTGATAATGTGTTATTTTAATGGTCATAATTAAAGAAATAAAATATTTTAATATCTGATAAATAGTTTTAGATAAGAACTAGTTTAGAGGTCAGTGACATTCTATTGGTCATAACAAGTATTCTTGATTTCTATTGGTAATCCTAGGGTTAAATTCCTAGAGAGTTCAGGCTGTATTTTGTATAATTCAATTTTACTCTAGCATTCGAAGAGTAAAGGTATCAAAGTGGTTTACATGGTAATTAATATAGTTTAAGTTATTTAAATTGGACACAATAATAACCTTAGAAAGTAAGTTCTTTTATTAACATTTCCATTAACATTTGCTAGTAAGAGAATGCATGAAAGATTGTGTGCAAGTGATTGAATTATCAAGTATAAAGTATATATATATTTAAAGAGTATGTGAGAGGTTAATAAGCAAGTTATTTAAATAATGTATAATTACAATGTATACTGAGCTATAAAAATTAAATTATTAATGAAGTGTTATATATAGATTTAATATAAATCTGACCGATAGATATCTATATATATCGTTGTACACTTAGATTGAACAAGTGCCTTATTGTATATACAGGTCAGAGCCAATACTATATAGATTGCTGATTATCTAATAGATAGTAAGCATCACTTGAATCCACAATTCGGTAACTATTGTAATTTTTGTGTTTATTGAGAATTTGATATATATTCAAATATTTACATTTTGGGAAAATAAGAATTATTTCCCTTGAAGAGTAAATTCATGTAAATTGGCTATCAGTGTAATATTTTAGATTTTATGCTTGATGATAAATACCGTATGTATTATTTATAAATGTGATAAAATATTTCTTATTGTTATTAGATATTGATCGATGATGATGTATATATTTTGCAGGGTGATAAATAAATAAATATACCACAGTTACATAAATATTATCTGCATCTATCTCATCAGTTGCAAGGTTTGCTCTAAGCAATACATTGGGGAAACAGGTGACATCCGCAGAAGAATCAACAACCAACGCTCGACCATAAAGACCAAGAAAATCAAGGAGCCCGTAGGGGAACATTTTTATATAAGTGGTCACAAATGGGAAGACATGACAGTAGTGGTTATTGACCATAATCCTCAGTGGACAGACGCGGAGAGGAAAAGCAAAGAAAAGTTCTGGATGCACAGACTTAAATCATTCAGACCTGATGGCATGAACAAGCAAATTGACTTCATTAAAATGAACGTGTCATAGCCCAACATCACCTGATACCTATATAGTAATCTTACCATATCTGTCAACTGCGACCTATCAGTTATTACTTATTGTACCAGTTTTCATTTATTATTTAATATTAGTAAAATTTCTTTATTTTTAATTTAATTATTTTCTCTTTTACACCTAACTGCGATTCATTACATAATTAATTAAATACTTAGGATCTTAACCAAAGCGCCGTACGACTTAACATCGGGTGTTTGAATTTTCCATTATTAATTCGGACATCAATTTTAATTAGCCTAATTAACTCGATCAGGCGTGAAGTTGACAGTCGATTGATTACTCCAGAGCGATCGGCCACATTGGCAAAACCTTATCAACATTGATCAGCAAAACTGTATAAAATGTAGTTATTATTAGCTCACCTGAGCTGTAAGCTCAAGTGAGCTTTTCTGATCAAAATTTGTCCGTTGTCTGTCGGCGTTGGCGTTGTTGGCGTTGGCGGCGTTGGCGTTGTAAACTTTTCACATTTTCATCTTCTTCTCCAGAACCACTGGGCAGATTTCAACCAAACTTGGCACAAAGCATCACTGGGTAAAGGGGATTCAAGTTTGTTCAAATGAAGGGCCACACCCTCTTTAAAGGGGAGATAATTTAGAATTATTTAAAATTTGTAGGTATTTTTCAAAAATCTTCTTCTCAAAAACTATTAGGCCAGAAATTCTGTAACTTGTATGGAAGCATCCTCAGGTAGTGTAGATTCAAGTTTGTTCAAATCATGGTCCCCGGGGGTAGGGTGGGGCCACCATGGGGGGATGAATTTTTACAAAGGAATATATAGAGAAAATCTTTAAAATTTTTCTTCTCAAAAACTATTAGGCCAGAGAAGCTCAAATTGGAGTGGAAGCATCCTCAGATAGTGTAGATTCAAGTTTGTTTAAATCATGGTCCCCGGGTTAGGGTGGGGCCACCATGGGGGGATGAATTTTTACATAGGAATATATAGAGAAAATCTTTAAAAATCTTCTTCTAAAAAACTATTAGGCCAGAAAAGCTCAAATTTAAGTGGAAGCATCCTCAGATAGTGTAGATTCAAGTTTGTATAAATCATGGTCCCCGGGGGTAGGGTGGGGCCACAATGGGGGGATGAATTTTTACATAATATATATAGAAAAAAATCTTTAAAAATCTTCTTCTCAAAAACTATTAGGCCAGAAATGCTCCAATTTCAGCGGAAGCATCCTCAGATAGTGTAGATTCAAGTTTATTTAAATCATGGTCCCCGGGGTTAGGGTGGGGCCACCATGGGGGGATGAATTTTTACATAGGAATATAAAGAAAAAAAACTTTAAAAATCTTCTTCTCAAAAACTATTAGACCAGAAAAGCTCAAATTAAAGTGAAAGCATCCTGAGATAGTGTAGATTCAAGTTTGTTTAAATCATGGTCCCCGGGGGTAGGGTGGGGCCACAATGGGGGGATGAATTTTTACAAAGGAATATATAGAGAAAATCTTTAAAAATCTTCTCAAGAACTTTTTGGCCAGAAAAACTCAAATTGGAGTGGAAGCATCCTCAGATAGTGTAGATTCAAGTTTGTTCAAATCATGGTCCCCGGGGGTAGGGTGGGGTCACAATGGGGGATGAATTTTTACATAGGTACACTACGGCCAACGCGGATCCCGTATTTTCCCGCGACACCGTGATGGTGTTTTAATCCTTTCCGCGATACACCGTCGTGGTATTGTCATCGCGGTGATCGCGGGGCCACGATTTTACCGCGATGGTGTAAGACATCGTAGCAGGTGTGTGTTAGGTATCAGGGATTAAACCGAGAAGAAAAAAAAAAGCGCTGTTTTAATTATTGTTAGAATTTAGATATAGATATTATTAGAAGAACAATTCATTATTTTCTTTTTTTGAATTATTTTTAACAAAAACTTCTAGAAAACTATTGCTACATGTATTTTGTTAATATTGTACAAGAGCCCCAAACATAGCAATGTATTACGCAAATCATGCATATACGTGTACTTGAAAATTAGTAATATTTTAAAGTATTATTTTTTTGGCATATGATGAGTTGAAAATATGCCACAGATTTTAAGAAGACAAATATTACGCGATGTACTATTATGAGGTCGCTACCGTAGGCATCAACTCAAGTTGTATGTTTTACCCTCAATCCGACTCTTATTTAACTCATTAACTACTTTCCGGCCTCTCTCTCTCTCTCTCTCTCTCTCTCTCTCTCTCTCTCTGTTGTTTTAAATAAGATTTTATGTACATTTATGTAAATTACATGTATCTTAATACGGTCGATGTTAATTACAGTTTAGGCAACGGTATGGTCAATCATGGAACAATTATCACCTTGCAGGACAGGTGTCACCTGAATAAAATTTCCCGTTACACGGGTCCCGCGTCTAACGCCTTAAGGCATTTAAATGACCAAGTAGGTGTTAAAATTAGGTAACGCTTGCATATACACAGCCACTTCGAGGTATCGAGAGTTAAAAAAAACAATAGATAATGAATAACGGAACTGCAGTTTGACTTCGAGGGATCAAGGGTTTCGAGATTAAGAGAGTAAATTTGCTTATTTATATAGGGAAAAACTTCGAGACCGGAGACTCACTTCGAGCGATCAAGAACTTCGAGCCATCAAAAGTTACCTGTAAAGTATTAATACATGTAGCCGTTTTCAGAAAAAAGTAAATTATTAAAGGAGTTTGATATATGCAATAACGCGTTATTATATGAAGGCGACAATAAATATCGTACGCGCTTTAGGTAGACCGTCTATATTCGAACACAAAATAATGCATAATTCAGACAGGTACATTGAAACAATCATCCCTATGTTTTCGGGTGTGTATAACTATTACATAACACTTCCTGTCTGTGACAGCACCCGTGCTCTGACCACGTGCCGTGAGAAATCTTATCGAATGTTGAGACACCTCTCTCTCTCTCTCTCTCTCTCTCTCTCTCTCAATTCAAATAACTAATATTTTATGTGAACTGGTAAAGTAGCACATGCAGTCGTAACGGCATTCTGATTCAAATGCAGATCTCTACATAAGCGCACAAGTTGTCGTAACGGGCGTTTTCAGAAATAAATATACCAGGGACGTATATATAATTATATATTAAGTCCCTGATTATACGCGCTTTTTATCGTTACCGCATGAAGATAAAATAATGCATGCTTCAGACAGGTATATAGAAAATCACAAGTACAGCACAATTTATAGAAAAGCTATCCCTATGTGTACGGGTGTGTATAACTATTACATAACACTTCCTGTCTGTGACAGCACCCGTGCTCTGACCACGTGCCGTGAGAAATCTTATCGAATGTTGAGACACCTCTCTCTCTCTCTCTCTCTCTCCCTCTCTCTCTCTATCCTCCCTCTCTCTCTCTCTCTCTCTCTCTCTCTCTCTCTCTCTCTCTCTCTCTCTCTCTCTCTCTCTCTCTCCAAAATCAAAATATATAAAAATATAAGAAATTTGAAAATTAAAACTTTCTTAATTTTAACATGGCTAGAGGAATAAATAATGAATCACATATCGTGTAAAGAAGTTTTTTACTTATGCACACAAACACACAAATCGTATGCTTATATGATTCCTATAATGAATCAATATTTACATTCATTCAAATAATCACATTTTTAACATTTTAAAAAGTACAAATAACAGCTCCATTCCTGACTAACCCTGGTTATAGTCTGTTTGTTAATTGTATTTTAATCGAGTGTAAAGTATATCATTAAGAGGTAATTTCATAGATGTATTTTGTAAACATTGTATTATAAATACGCAGAAGAAATTTCTTTAAATTTAAATTGAAAAACAAATTTTCATTTGTTTGAAATTGAATTATTCTATCAAGAAAATTTCGCTGTTTGTAAGAACAGACTATATACTTCTATTTAGCGGACCTTAAGTCATACTAATTGCTGCAGGTCACCCACCCCGACGGCAACCACCCAAATTCTGTATACACATACTGTATACGTAATGTTACGCAATTCCCCTTCCTCTATTGGTCAACCGACACTGCGAAATTTTAACAGGTGATGGATTCCCCAGAATATATGATCATTCATATTTTTAAATCCCGGGTTTTGAACGACCATCATACTGGGCGACCCACTGAACATCATACTTTTGCCAAATCGGATAGAAGAGTCATTTTTTAAATACACACGATTTTACCATTAACATTTTTTTAAACTGACTGAACCTTATATATTTTACAACAATTGATAAACAAGTTCTACAACTTATATTAATATCTTTCGTTGGCACGGATGTTAGCGCGAGGGGGTCATTGATGTGGGAGGAAGCCGGAGTGCCCGGAGAAAACCCACATGTCCAAGCGGGCGACCATCATACCCATTCACATACAACCCCTGTCGATCAAGGGGATCGAACACGGGTTTCAGCGGTGTTAAGCGAGTGAATTTTAAAACATTTTATATCTACATGTACTTTGTTATTCATTACACAAATTCTTTATACGTATTAAAAGAAATGACCAAGTGTAAGGTATGTTTTGAAGGTAAGAATTAAATATGAAAGATTGTAAATGAAAGGCCAATTAGTATCCCCTTTCCCGAGGCTAAATAAGATATTTTGGTAAAATGTTTATTAATTAATTATATTAATTGATAACCGATAATTGTCAGCGATGAATGTGCCAAGATTAAATATGTAAAGTATACAAAATTCTGTATTAGCATAATTACACGTTATTTTTATTTCCCCCACTTTTTTTTTCAATAATAATAAATTGTAGCAATCAACGCCATTTATAATATAAAGGAATATGAATTGATATTAATCAATTCCCTCTATCATATTTCCCATATGAGAAGAAATTGGGGGAGGTAACTCGCGTTAAAAAGAAGAACAGTTTTCACCTGAGACTGGTTTCACAGTACCGCGACGGTGTGGACAAGGTGAGAAGCTGTACCGCGAGGATGCGCGGTTTTACCTGAGTTACCTGTGCTAAACCGCGATCAATTTCACACCACGAGGACTCGCGGTAAATACGCAAACCGCGTTGACCGTAGTGTATATACATGTAAAGAGAAAATCTTTAAAAATCTTCTTCTCAAAAACTATTAGACCAGAAATGCTCCAATTGAGCAGAGGCATCCTCAGATAGTGTAGATTCAAGTTCGTTTAAATCATGGTCCCCGGGGGTAGGGTGGGGCCACAATGTGGGATGAATTTTTACAAAGGAATATATAGAGAAAATCTTTAAAAATCTTCTTGTCAAAAACTATTAGGCCAGAAAAGCTCAAATTGGAGTGGAAGCATCCTCAGATAGGGTAGATTCAATTTTGTTTAAATCATGGACCCCGGGGGTTGGGTGGGGCCACAATGGGGGGGGGGATGAATTTTTACATAGGAATATATAGAGAAAATCTTTAAAAATCTTCTTCTCAAAAACTATTAGACCAGAAAAGCTCAATTGGAGTGGAAGCATCCTCAGATAGTGTAGATTCAAGTTTGATTCAATCATGGTCCCCGGGGGTAGGGTGGGGCCACAATGGAGGATGAATTTTTACATAGGTATATATAGAGAAAATCTTTAAAAATCTTCTTCTCAAAAACTATTAGGCCGGAAAAACTCCAATTTGAGCGGAAGCATTCTCAGTCTATAGTATAGATTCAAGTTTGTTTAAATAATGGTCCTTGGGGGTTAGGGTGGGGACACTATGGAGGGATGAATTTTTACATAAGAATATATAGAGAAAATCTTTAAAAATCTTGTCCTTAAAAACTATTAGGCCAGAAAAAATCAAACTTTTGTGAAGGCATCCTCAGATAGTGTAGATTCAAGTTTGTTTACATCATGGTCCCCAGGGGTAGGGTGGGGCCACAATGGGGGGATGAATTTTACATAGGAATATATAGAGAAAATCTTTAAAAATATTCTGGGAAAGTTTTCAGTCCAAAAAGTAGTAACTTGTGTAAAAGCACGGGTTGTGCAGATTAAAGTTTGATCAAACTATGATTCCCTAGAGAAAAGTGGGGCCACAAAGTGGGGGGGGGGGGGGTTATATATAAATAGAGAAAAATCTTCTTACAGGTACAACAACAAAAGGGGCTATGTATTTACCATAAAAATATGTGGATAAAAATCGGCAGATGTTTTAAATTTTTTGAGCATGATCTACTGTACTTAGTTGTCAAGATATTTTGATTTTGATACTGTAATGCTAATTTGATCAGAGTTAAGGCTATTGTTGCTCAGGTGAGCGATGTGGCCCCTGGGCCTCTTGTTTTTTTTTATAGTTTCTTTAGTAGTGTTAGTTGTAGTGCTAGATATTGTTTTCTTTGTTTTTACCTATGTAATTCTTTTTGTTTCTCTTATGTCCTGAAGAAGGGACTGGTTGTCCCGAAAATTTGACAATTTCAATTGTTCGTGTCATTAGCCATTTTCAGTGCTTTATATATATATATATATATATATATATATATATATATATATATATATATATATATATATATATATATAAGTATTGTATGATCCTAAGAGCAGTTTGAGTTTAAAAGTGCATTTAAAAAAGGCAGCATTACATTCTTAAATTACTCTGTAATCTAAAACTAGGGTGGGATAAGTTGTCAGAAAGAAGGAAGGTCCATAAATTAATCTTGTTTTATAAGATAGTAATTGTTATTGTGCCAAATTACTTTTCTTTTTATTTCTTTTTAGAACCCTGTATTTCACCTGAAATTCCTTATTCCTTGAGAAATAATGATGGTCTTACTTTTGTCATTCCTCAAGCCAGGACTTTATCTTATTTAAGTTTTATACCTTCTACAATTAAGCTGTGGAATGAACTACCTTTGGACATCAGAAGTCTCTCAACATTGTCTTCTTTTTCAAACTCCCTTAAGAAACAATATTTCAAAACTTCAAATAAACTTTTTAATTTCTGGAATCGCAACGAAAATATCCAATTTTAATCAAGAAACAATGATAGAAGTTTAAATGGTGACCTTTTTTATGATTTTATTCGTGAAAATTGAATCTTTGAAAATTGTGGCGTTCGTACTGAAAATGCATATATTTTTCTTTGACTGTCCTACATGTAATGAATGAAGAAACAGTCTTTTTTATCAAATATGAATGTTATAATTTCAAAAACCAGTATCTGTAGAATTATTGTTATTTGGAGATGATGACATTTCACATGATGAAAATACTGTACAATCTAAATTAGTTCATAACTACATTGTAAAAATTAAGAGGTTAAGCTAAAATTATCGATCATAACTATAGCTATATATCTAACACACGTACGCATAAGTAGTATACTTATGTTGTAACTGTACTACTGGTATTTAAGTTTTTGATTATTTTTGAATATTTTTCATCAAACCGGTTTTTGTCAATCTTTTTTTTCCCCATCTGAATATATATTTTTTATGCTACATTACAATTTTTTATAAAAAGTGTATCATTTCATTTTTTGTCATTTATATTTTGCACTTTACATATTACCTTGCACCTTAAGAAGAAGGCTTACATAGGCATTGCCTGCTGCCTAATCCATTTATGTTAATATATATTTGCATAATAAAATATGTGCAAATTAAATAAAAAACAGACTTGATCAAAATCTATTAGAATCAATCCCTCATATATTATGTAGTCATAAACATGTTCAATAGAACTATCATTATAAGACTCTTAAAACCATCTAGTGTGACGTGTCATATGTATTGAACTTAAAATCAATAAAATCATCAAATATGTAAAGAAAATATGAAAATAAAATTGAGACCAATCCAAATTTGAGACCAAAAGTTCTCACTCACAAAATGTTAATGTGCACCTGTAACATAAGCGGTGTTTTGTTTGGTTGTCAGACATTCACTTTAGCTAAATACAACATACATTTAAAAATCTGCGTTATTAGTCGAAATTTCACATCTGTCTTCTAAGTTTTTTCTTACATACTCGTACAGAGGTCATTATTTAGGTTTGTCTATGAAATCATCTTCTAAAATTGTGGGGCCTACTCAGCAGAACGAGCAGACGCGAGCTGTCGCATCATTACTGTCTTTACTTATGTAAAAAGGGAGCGCAACCGAACGCATCATCATGCATGTACCTTTAGGGGAAGGACACAAAACTAAAATGGCTTAGGGAAGGGGCACCATAAAGCAAGCTGGCAAGTACTTTGAGTTAAACGCAGACATTATTTTGTTCAAACTGATGCTATATATGTAACAGGGTAAAACGGGTGATTCATCCATCTTTTTTATGCTTTCGCTGCCCCCTTTCCACTCGCCAAACATGAATGTTTCACGTATTACCTCTAATTTTTATATATTATTTTTATGTAGTCTATAAGCGAGGTCAAAATTATATGGGGGTAAGTTTTCAACATGTGGGGTGGGGGGGTCGTAGATCTATAGGTCTGAAATGGTTTTCTACTGTAGAAAAAGGTTCCTAGTTGTCATAGAATACTGACCCTGGGTCAGTTTCTCTTTAGAAATTTGACCTCCGGGTCAATATTCTACGGGAGTCACTTTTCGTCGTTACACCGTCCGTGTGGATATTCAACGAGGTAACCCCGGTCTTTAATAATAATAAGCAATATAAATATATTCAATACTTTAATATATGTTTGAATTAAAATTTAAGTTAAGTTAAATGCAGCTTGATGAAAAAAAAACCCAAACATTTTTTTCTTTAAAAACATTCATGTAGTACGGCATATATACTGTTCTGATGCATGAAATTACGGAATCTACCGTATTTTTGTCTTCCTCATATGCATGTGTTTTCAACACCCTTATTCCTCCACAACTGTTCCTTGATTATTTTATATTAATTATTGTAAAGGGAATCATTAATCGACTAGCATAAGTCTGAAATGATAATTTACGGTCGAAGAAGGATCATACATGTGAAAGAAAATTGTACTTTGGAAAATTAAACCCGGATGTAAAAATAAAGCCTTTACAATAACGATAGGAAGTGCCTGTTAAAATGGAGTATCATGGTCAAAGAGGGAATGTCAATTTTCTATTGAAATTTCGTACACAAATAAATTGATAAACCACGATACTGGACTAAACTTTTTGTACATGCCCTTGAAAAATGAAAATAATAATGAACTAGATGCTGTCATTAGACAGTAATACCCGCACCAAGTGTTTGCCCCTAAATAACACTGTTTTGTACCAGTTTTAGTAAAAACGAAGGATACATGCAATTTCTGGTGATTTTTAAAAATTACAATTTCATAAATTGAGATTCCATCCCATAATACACATAGCGGCCCTTTATGTACAATTTGGGGTTGAAACTTTTGCATGTGAATTTTAAGTTAATCAAAAATCTTAGCATTTCATGTCATAGAAAGTATGGTCTATATAATTATTACAAACAAAATTAAATTATGCCCCTCCCCTCGACGGTTGCCGGCTTTAGATTTGCTTCTGTGTGTCAACATCATCGTGTGCACGGATTTAGAAAAGGGGTGGGAGTGAAGGGTCTAGACCCTCCTCTCCCCCTTGAAAATTCATTTATATTACCGTAATATAGTAAATTTACCAAAAATACACCTCAGACCCCAATCCCCCCAACCCCCTTCCCCTGCAAACACAAATACATGTATTACTCTGAACCCCCCCCCCCCCCCACCACACACACACACGCACACACTCCTCAGGGATAGATAAACATCAGAATATTTTAATAACTGTACATGTAGTTGCAACAAAGGAGATTTTAAACAGTGCTATATAAATAATTTTATTGCACAATGATATTCAATGGAAAACTGCCAGGACAGAAGATAATCACTAATTTAAGGTGGTATAAGAAACATGTTGATCTTTATGTGGATAAAAGTGCCTTATAATCAAAATGGTGATGTTTTAGAATTTTAAAATTTTTCAGTACATGTATTTGGCCAAAAAAAAAATAATAAATAAAAAAATAAGATTTCAAAATTTTTGAAACTTAAGTAAAAAATAGAAAAGCCCCAGCAGGATTTGAATTCTCTACTTACAGACACATAGTTAATGCTCTAGCCCATTGCGCTTCACTGTTAGGTAACATTATTTTGGGGGAAAATATTATATTTATACTTTATTGTTTATTTCAATAGGAAGTACATCACAATATGCAGGTGCCCTGTACCACCTTAAGACTGAAAATGTGTGCTTTACATATAGTTATTTACCTAAAAAAATAGTGCAGCGGGTTTTGAAGAATAAATTATAAAAATACATTCATGTTACAAATAACCGATCTTTGTCTGAAGTTAACGTACTTAACACAGGTCTGCAGGTCGCATTAGCGGGTACTAGTTTTACCCAGCTCTTCGGTTAGATGGGTTTCACGTGGTGTACATACCGTTATGTGTTTTCCATATGCAGAAAAGGATTAATTAACATGCATAAACGTTTCTTTTGTGATGGTCAGCAAAAGGGATTCATATTGTGCTCTTATTGGATAATCATTATGATGTTGACCAATATAGGTAAGCATAAAACATGTAGTAGAACAATATTATAAGCCACCGGTATAGGTATAAGTTTTACTTTCACTTTCTAAATAAGTGATCTCCCTTTGCCAGCATACTGTATCAGCATCTTTTTATATTTAAATAAGCTTATCATCATTACCTATTCTACTGCATTTGTACAGTTTCTGTCATTTTAATTGCAAAAGTTATTTTTTCATTTGTCAGACTTAGATTTTGTATTAAATTTGTTTATTACATGTGTAAGTGTAGAGACTTATCATGTTTATATGAAATATGATAGGAAGGAAGGGGTCTTTTTTTCTTAATGTATTATGATGCATATAATATAATATAGGCCATGACCATATGGGATTGTTCTGACCCCATGGAACAGGAAAATACCAATTATTTTGAAAACTGTTGAGATCGCCACCACTAAACCATATATATATTCTCAATTGTTTCTAATGGCATTATAATGCATCAAATGGTATAAAGTACATGACCCCCAGGCGTTGTCTTTAAACCCCCACCCCCTTGAAATAGGAAATGATGATATTTTGATAACTTTTGAGATTCCCATCCCTAAACCACATTTATTCTTGCTCTTTGTGTCATAAATTGCGCATCAAATGGTATATAAGGTTATACCCCTTGGAGACACCCTGACTTTCTAGAACTGGAAATAATAAAGTATTTTATCTTATTCATATGTAGTACGTGTTTGACCCATGTAATTCCTAGCCTAATAATGAACCTGCTTTGTTTAGGAGACTTTACAATTGCCCCGAATACATATATAACATTTTGTTTATCTTAAAAATTAAAAAGCAATTTCCAAAACTTTAATGAGCATCTAGAGAAAAATACCAATCAAGATATGATTTATAATTCGCTTCTGTACACATGTAAGAATGTAAGAAGACTCGAATCTTTAGAACCTGAGGTTTGATTTGGGGGTAGGTTGGATGTGGAGGATCAACTTTTCATTTTAATCATTTATTGTTATTAATTTTAACTTTGATATTAGTTATGGATCCCCAGGTAGAAAATAAGAAATATCAATAGATCATTTGACAATTATGCAAGGTGTAATGTGATTTTTTTGAAAACATTTTTTAACAGTTTATAAAATCTTATAAGACCCCAAATTATATTTTGAATTAAAAAGATCATTCGACAATTAAATCAAATAAATGCAAGGTTTTTATCTGATCACCCGTTGTCCGTACGTCCGTCTGTCGGACTAGCTGTACGTCTGTAAACTTTTCACATTTTTGACTTCTTCTCAAAAACCATTGGGCCAATTTCATCCAAACTTGGTACAAAGCATTCTGATAGGAAGGGGATTCTTAATTGTTAAAATAAAGGCTAAACCATTTTTAAAAGGGAGATAATTGCGAAACAGTATAGGTGTGTGTCTTTAAAATTCTTCTTCTCACCACTGCACCAGAAATGCCAATATTTACACAAAAGCTTGTATATATAGTGAAGTTTATAAATTATAAAAATCATGACCCCCGGACCAAAACTGGAACCCCAGGCGGGGTTTAAAATTTAACATAGAAATGCGTAGGAAAAATGTTTAAAAATCTTCTCAAGAACCACTGCACCAGAAATGCCAATATTTAAAAAAAGCTTGTATATATAGTGAAGAATATAAATTGTAAAAATCATGACCCCCGGACAAAAACTGGGGCCCCAGGCAGGGCTCAAAGTTTAACATATATAGAAAAATGTTTAAATATCTTCTTCTCAAGAACTACAATGCAACGGTATGGGATATTACTATGAATACATCATTGGGTATTGTAGATTCTAAATTGTAAAAATCGTTACCACCGATTTTATACTGGGGCACCAAGAGAGGTTCAAAGTTTAACATAGAAATGTATAGGAAACTTGTTTAAAAATTTTCTTTTCGAGAACTACATTGTTACAGTTTGTGAGATTACTATGCAAGGATCCTCAAATAGTGAAAAATCTAGATTGTAAGGCCGTGACCCCCGACCAACACTGGGGTCCTAGAAGGGGTTCAAAGTTTAACATAGAAGTATATTGGGAAAATGTTTTAAAATCATCTTCTCAAGAACTACATTGCTACAATTTGTGAGATTACTGCGCAAACATCCTCAACTAGTGTAGATTCTAAAGAGAGAGATTCAAAGTTTAAAATAGAAATAGCATATGCTATGAGATAGAATTTATACCGAACTGTTGTTCAGGTGAGCGATGTGGCCCAATGGCCTCTTGTTTTATTTTAAGAAAAAAAGTCATTTTATTTACAGTGTAAGGAGGGATAATGCGCAGATCCAGAGAGTTTTTCTGGGGAAGGGGGGGGGGGTTGACAGTTATTCGAGTTTGCAGGGAGGGTGGTGGTTTAAATTTTAAAGAAATTTGATTTTTGGAGGGGGGATCTGGACCCCCTCCCGCCTTTGACCCCATCTCTAGATCCGCACATGGGATAATGTTAATTTTCTGCTACTATTTGACTACCAGGATTAAATTTAATATTTCAAAACTTATTATATCCCAAGATGTGACATGTCTATTTATTAAATCAATAGAGGAGTTCTGGGATCTATGGGGTTTTTTTTTGGAGTGATAAACGTCAATTTTCTGCTATTATTTGACTCCCTGGATGAAATTCAAATTTTTAAAACCTTATTGCACATCTAAATGACAGCCCCTATTATATCCCAAGATATTATGTGTCTATTCATTAAATCATAAGAGGAGTTCTGGGATGTAATTTTTTTTTAGTGATAAACGTTTTTTGCTATTATTTGACTTCCTGGATGAATTTTAATTTTTTAAAACCTTATTGCACATCTATAGGACAGCCCCTATCATATCCCAAGATATGATGTGTCTATTGATTAGATCATAAGAAGAGTTCTGGGGATCTAGGTTTTTTAAAGAAGTATTAAACGTCAATTATTTGCTACTACTGGATGAAATTTAAACTTTTAAAACCTTATTGCACATCTAGAGGACAGCCCCAATCATATCCCAAGGGATGACGTAGCTACTCCAAAAGTTGTAAGAGGAGTTACGGGAACCATACTTTTTTTGCAAAAAACTCATTTATTGTTGCCCACCGATCCCTGTGATGAAACAAAATTCTGAGACCTGATCAGAATGACACCCCCATTTATATTCTAGAAGATCATCTGGCTACTGCAAAAAATGACGTTTCTTAAACCAGATTTTATGTAAAAAAAAACGTCATTTTTCAGCCACCAAATGACCCCAAGGGCAAAATTGAAATTTCCGAAACCTTATTGCGCATCTATAGGATACCCCAAAACATATTTCAAAAGATGATTTGTCTATTGTTGAAAATGTAGGAGGAGTTCGAGGAAGAAGGTTTTTTGTGAAAAAACGTCATTTTTTTTACCAATTATCTGACCCCCAGGACTACCAGAGAATTTTTGAAACCATTTTACAAAACAACATGACACCCCCAATCAAACTCCAAGAGTTCAGATTGCTAGTTTATATAATGTAAGAGCAGTTTGAGAAAGTAAAACGTGACAGACGGACGGACGGACGGACGGAACAGGACAACAATATACCCGAACTTTCTTTAGAAAGTGCGGGTATAATTAGAGTACAAAATTTGGCAAGTGGAAATTATATGCAAAACTATCAAAAAGATTACACATTTATAGTCTAATAAAGTGATGATATGCATTTTTGAAATTTGGATGAATGGGTTTATTGATTTAAAATGGAGAAATTCAGTTTTGGTATTTTAATACTAGGAAAAATGGCAATGATACTCTTATAACCTATAACGGTACAAAACACGAATACAAAAAAAAATATATTGAAGCTACTGTTTGAAGAAGTATGAATATATTTTTTTTATATTCTTTATAAGCTACTATCAAAATAGAAATATCAATGTATATATGAACTGAATATTTATAGATTTAGATGCATTATTATGCTATATAAGGTAGCTGTTTCTGTCTGTCTCTGGTACTGTAGCATCGTCCACGGGGAGGTGTTTGGAATCATTGTCATGGTGAGGACTGTCCTAAACAACTATTTGTACCATTTACCCCCCTTTTTCTTTAGTCAATGCGCAACCAGCGTTCATTACTACTCGACTATCAACGCAAACGAAAATTTTGCTTACGCTAAAAAACAGTGCGGTCACACACTACATGGAGTTTGATGATGAATGTAACCAATTTTGCAAATATCATTAATCGATGTCATCACGAAGGTGATTGAGAATTCATTAATGAAAAACATTAATTAATCTTTGTTTATGTTGTTAAGTAAATCACAATGAATGTAGAATTGTTACACTTAATTAGCAGAAGAAACTTTTTTAAAAATTCGCGAAGAATATACTTGATTTACAGTTTTTAATCTTAATTTTTACTTGATTGATTATGCTAATTATGTCTTTTTGATTTTTGATAGTTTAACACATCCTCTTTCATATGGGTTGACTTAAAATAAAGTTTTCTTATCGTGATATATCCGCGGCATATTACACCTGGTGTGGCTTTGAAACAACCTTTAAGGCATCATTTATCTTTTTTTCTTATTTTGGTCAAGATGTCTTTAAACACTTCTACTAAAATTTTCTCTCATTTATAACAGAATGCGCAATGAATACTTAAAAACAGGAAATCAGCAATTTGAATTTCCTGATAACTATAACAAATAAAGAGAACAGTACTAACAATATAAGATAAAAACGCTTGTTGCTCAAAATCAGATTGATTTGTGTTTATACACAACAATATAAGTTTGGACTTGTAATTTTTCTTCTCCCTCAAATAGCACGTGAATACATGTGCCTTTATATCTCTGCCCCTATTTATGATGCCAAAACATACCTATTTCCTATTACAATACCAAATACCAAATACCTTTTTTTCTCGGTGAAACCCTGAAGTGTTTTGCTTTACGATGAGAAAAAAAAAAGATGAGAAGAAAATAGGTTTATCATTTTAAGATGTGACAGAAGCTAAAGTAAGTTGTTTATTTTTTTTCTTGAATTAAAATAGTCATTGCAGTACTATAAATATGCATTTAGAAATACAGAACACAAAAATCGAAATCTTTTTATTTTTATTTTTAGGTGGTGAAATGGATAACAAGAAAAAATAGTAAATTCTGTGCACGTAGTTCCTTGGATGACAAGGTCAACTTCAGAAATATTACGTCAGATATCACTGACACTAACGCCGAGTGGACTTACCAAGACTATGCTATCATTAACGTGTTATGGAAGTCAATTAAAGGATTCCAACGCAAAATTGGCAAATGTTCCATAATTGAGGCTATACTAATAATAAATTGCGTGATGTCATCGAAAATTTATATTTTCCTTTGGCCGACCATGCAGCTAATGTAATGCTTCTTGTTAAATGGTTTCTCAAGATCATGTTTCGAACCATAAATTTGCAAACCGTGCTTGTACAAACACATACAAGAAATGGTTTAGGAGTGAAGGATTTTTATGGTTTATGCGAGAGAATGAAAAATATGGATGATATTTTGCATGATTTTGACGTTCAAGAAAATGCAAAAGCGATGTGCATGACGTGATATTCAATTTTGACATAACTATTGGAGTTGATGAACTTGGTTATCTAAGAGGTCAACTTACATCTCTAATTCGTGGTGGTAGAGATAAAATGCAACTATGTCTCCGTGAGTTGACTTTGTTTGTCAGAATATCTACTTAACGACATTCTCTTTTACTGAGAAGGATGATTAATCTAAAGAAGAACAACCGCAATTCAGATACAGTTTGTTGCAATGCACAATTATATCAAGAAAGAAAGAGATTATAACAAAGAATTTTAATAATTTCTTTCAGTACGTTTGCGTTTTAGCAGAATTTGATCCCTCTATTCAGATAGAACTCGCAGCTTATCTAAAGGAAATGCAACTTCCGCTGCAGGATTTAACTAGCATGCTATATCGTCGTTTTTTGATTCTTCAAAAATTCATCAATCCTTCAGATTTACTTGGAAGACCATTTCCGTCAATGAGCCCAGCAAGAGGCATGAAAAGTTCAACAGATGTTGATAATGTTTGAATTAGATTTTTATTTAAGGTTGTCGAGGACTCATTCAATCTTTTTTCCATCGAATCGCCTGATCGTGAAGAATATTTGTGTATGAAAAGCTTGCGTTTCTGCAAATATTATACACAGTTTTATGGCCAAGCAGGTGTCCAGTGGAGAGTTATCCAGGTAAAAGAACCAAACGGGAGAGAAGATGATCCATCTTAATTCGTTCTTTGTACCAAAACACAGCCACAGAAGTTCTTATAAATCGCAAGTTCTGTTTTGGGGTGTGCTAAAAGTCTAGAAGAATCAAAAGCGGTCGTCAAAGAGTGTTTATTCAAAGTGAGCTTTTAAACAAATAATTATACATGTACAATTATCATAATTCACCAAGAAAAATAGTATTCCGTTCACAAATATTGATTAAACATTGATGGGAATATATGATGATCGATTATATTCTTTGCATAATAATGATAAATTGCCGCTTTGAATGTCTTCATAGAAAAAGAGAACAAGAAATTATAAATCCAACAATTATAAATGAAACATATTAAAGCAGCACACGTTGTTTTAATTTTATAATAGTTTTTAGCTCTTCTGAGCTGAGAGCTAAAGTAAGCTTTTCTGATCCCATTTTGTGTGTCATGACCCCTGGGGGTAGGATTGGGTCACAACGTAGGGGGGGGCAAAATATTTTATAGGAATATAAAGGGAAAAATCTTTAAAAATCATTTTCTAAAGAACCATTTGTTTAGAAAAGCTGTAACTTTACTGAAAGCAACCTCAGATAATGTAGATTCAAATGTTATCAAAATCTTGAGGAGTAGGGTGGGGCCACATTGGGGATCCAATTTTACAAAGGAAAATATTTTAATTATTCACAAAAACTAAAATGTTATAATATATATTTTTACTTAAATGCAATCATTTTGACATATTGCTGATTCTTTAAAATTGTTTTGACGTTGGCCCCTGGACGATTCATTAGTCTCACAAGGGGTTCAGAGCTCGATAAAGGTTTATATCCAATATATAAATAATTGTTTAGGATCTTTTTGAGAACTGCAGTGCTCAACATGTGATATGACTATAAAATCATCCTGTTAGAAAAGGGACTAATGATAATGAACATAAGAATATCCAGGACGAAATGGATTTTTATTTATACAAAACCCCATTCATTGCAAATTTTTGCAATGCATTGATGTGAAGAATCTTAAACAGAAGTTTAAAAAAACAAAAAAACCCTAATGTATCAATTCTGATTCGTGATTTATTGTGATTTTGATTTTAGATATTTTGTTACGGATAACGTTTACTAAGAATGAACAAATTCCACTGTTGA
Source organism: Magallana ariakensis (assembly GCA_020458035.1). Classification (NCBI taxonomy): domain Eukaryota; kingdom Metazoa; phylum Mollusca; class Bivalvia; order Ostreida; family Ostreidae; genus Magallana; species Magallana ariakensis. Next base: position 69,957,741 of record CM035812.1, on the reverse strand, counting down.
AAATGAAAAACAATCTAATGTACGTAATAGACCTTTTATTGTACTGTTATTTTTCACTTTCAAAAAAGAAAAAAAAGTACGACACGACAATGGCCTACTTTTTGAGTTACGGGCCATTGAATATTTTTTGAAAATTTAAGAAATATCCTTAAAAAATTTACATTGTGATTGAGATTTTCTTAATTGTGAAAATGATACAAATTGCTTAACTCTTTAGAAAATGAAAAACAGTTTATGAATGGCAGTGACACTAAATAGATGCAAAGCATCTAGTTTTCATTGACAATTTTTATATTCCAATCCGAATCCTTTCGATTCTTTTATTCAATTTAACAAAAAAAGAAAAAGAAAAAAAGGACGATAATACTAAAAAAGTTATAGTATTAAACTAGTTATATTGACCTTATTTTGCTGACATGAAATTTATATGAGGTCAATGATAAAAGTTTTGAGATATGGTGTCTTTTATCGTTTTTTTAAAAGCATTTTTCAATCTATTTGTAGTATGTACGTACCATACGATTTTTATAATATCATTTTGATTATTCTAATTTCAAAACCTGGGCTACTAAATACGCTAGCGCTGGAGATCGCCAATGTGAACTTATTTAGCCCAATTTAGAGGATATTGACGAAAACGAAAAAATTCTCTCAACGTTTTAGTTTGTCAGAAATATGTTTACCAGAAGGCATACAATAATTAATCCTGTATGGACTTAGATGGTTTTATTCATATTTCCCCTTAATTATTCATATTGTCCCTCCAAAACAAATTCATAATGTAACGTTACTAAAGAAACATATATGAGATATATTTCTATAAACGAAACCTTTTCTGCATAAGTTTTGTTTTTATTAAAGCTTGTACCACCTGGAGAACCCCCAATGTGCATTCCTTTACCAAATACAGAAGGGATGCCAACAGTATTTGATCTTTCTTTGTAGTTTTGTTAGTTGCTTTATAGAGATTTATTGGGATAAGCATTCAACATATCATAATACATGTTACAAATAATTGTACTAAAATGATATTTGCATAGACAGATAGACTTTCTAACAATACATTGTGCTTAACCGTTTAAGCATATAACTGGTTATTTATGATTTTTCTAACTTATAATTAACATAATAATCGTCTGAAAGTTCTTTTTTTATTTTATTTTCAGTGATAAAGATACATTTTCACCGACGTCTGATAATATATTTAAATAAAAGAACTCATGAATATAAAAAATCTTGAGTATGAAAAAAAAAACATAATAACTTAACGGGAGACAAGACGTTGATTACGTGACTTTTATTGGTCATATGGAAGTTATTCCAGAAAATATAGTAAAAGGTAACAAACATTGTGAACGTCAAGTTGTTTGAATCGTTAATATAATCTATAGTTATGTAAAAAAGAAGACATCTCCATTTTGCTTTGTGCATCTCAAACCCCAAATATTCAGGTATTCAGTTGTATGACATATTTGTGTCAGTTCTATTACGTAAAATGTTAAAGTTAAAAGTAATATGTAAAAATTAATGTAAAAAATTATAAGTGGTTATCATAATCATAGATATAATACATATATTATTATGTTCGTGTTAAAAAAAATCTAAAGATGGTATAACAATTTGGAGGTTTAAAAAAGCAATTGTCATTAAAAAGTTATAATTACAGAAATAGGGGTAGGGATTGCTTTTACTGCAGTATCTCCATTGAATACAAAGAAAAATGCCATGAAATTTATATCTGTTATAAACCACATGTTTTGGTTGATGATTTATTATTTTTTTTATTAGATCAGAGAGTATATTTTATGCGCCATCCCATTCTGTTCAAGTTCGGAATAAAAAACTCTGAAACTTGAGGTGTTGTTTTATCAATATTTTCGTAAAATTATGATATTGCTATGTAAAAAGTAAATAATTTAAAAACTTATTTCTGTTTTTAACACTATTTAAAATAATTTGCAAATAAAATCCATCAATTAAATTAATTATTTCAGAAATTTGCAATTGTCACAATTGTCAAAAAATACACAATGCCATATAAGAGGAGAAATACCTATCAAAATATCTCCCTTTCAGGACAAAGAAGTGGCCATGAAAAAAATAAGAAAAAAAATCATCGACAAAATATTTTACACTGCAACTTCCTGTTCCCCTTAAATAGGACGAAAATGTTACATATAGCACAATTTCAACTGTGTCATTTATATTGTGTGCACATTTGATGCAGCAATGAAGTATCTTCCTTGTTTTTTTTTCTTAAAAAAGGGCATACTTACAGATATTGATTAAGCAAACCCGTGTTTATGTAATTGATATTTTGTTTTCATGTCGTGTTTAGGCATCACAGAGAAGAAAGGCTATGTACTGTTTATTGTTCGAAACGAAGCCATTGCATTTTATGTAAATGAAAATTATCATGTTTTGATACATATATTGGTAGTATAGTACATTTTAGTTGTTAAATATGGGGAAATCACCCAGCAAGTGATTTTAATTAGAGACTTTACCTTTAAAGTGTTGTAAGAAAAATATTAGGAGATAAGAAAAGTGTTACATCTACATGTATGATGGTATATTTTGAATTAGGGCGATAATAATTGCAGTTGAACAGAAACACAGAATGTTGAAAAATTAAAATTAAATTAAAGAAAAGTTAGATTATATTTTAAACAATATATACCAGGATATGGTTAAAGCACGTGAAACTGAGGTAGTCTCTAATTGTTGGCTTTCTTACATAAAACAGTTAATTAACAATTTAGGGTTTTGGTACATATGGAACTGTAAAGAACGATTTAATGAACACATGATTTTGCTTGAAGTAAAAATGGTTAACCCATATGCTTATACAAAAAGTCCATAGCTACTTTAAAAGTTCCTCCAAATATATTATATGTAAGCACTTATGTGATAATTAAGAATTAAGAGTATATTATTTTAAAAAAAAATACCGAATGTGTATTTACAATTAATGAGTAAATATCGTTTATCTTCCCATCAACTTGATATCGAGTGTGGTAGATTTTAAAATATTCTACCAGAATATATAATATTTAGAAACGAAAGATTTTGTAAACTATGTTCACTATCAAATATTGAAGATGAGTTTCATTTCATTCTGATCTGTTTTTTATACAGAAAAAAAGATGTACGTAAAATTTTTTTTAAATCCTTCTGTCTTTAAACTTGCTCAATTACTATCAACAAAAGAAAACAATGAATTGTGTAATTTAGGCAAATACCTTTATAAATGCTCAAAATTAAGATAGAAAATAGCACATTTTTTTCTTTTGTTTTGTTCATATCCTCTCGATTATCCTGCTTACTATTACCTTATATTTATCATTTCCATTTTATCATATGCACTGCTACTCCGCAGAATAATATAAGATTGTGATTATTTAAAAATGTCTACATATTTTGTACAACTTATTGTGTATATACGTTAAACCTATGAATCGTATGATTCTTAGTAATAAACAAAATACTACAGGAGAGTTAAAAAGAGAAAATAATTAAAATAAAGCGATCTTAATTACTGTTTTACAATGTTTCATAAAGCCATGATTAAGTTTACATTAACATTAGTATGTCTGCCTTTTTTGTTTTTTGTGCGAAAAAATTTTGCTTGTTCATATTTTTAATGCTAAATACAATCATATTTAATCAGTTTAACTAGTAGGAATGTTAATTTTTTGTACGAGTGTAAAGATACCATTAATATTATATATGGGTTTTTGATTATAAATAATAAACAAGTTTGTATTATGAAATTGTTGCCATTATGTTCATCCAGTTTAAGCCCTGTTAATCTGAGTTGAATTCTCTGACTAAGTTTAAGCCTATCTCTCTGTTCTATTATAAACGTTATGCCACCTTCAGAATTAATAGCACAACACCCACTTAACACACCCTTTTATATAGGGGAAACAGTCACACCATACAATAATTTTTCCTTCATTGAAGGTAATTAATATAAAAATATCAAGACACAATATAGTACTGCAAATGGATATCCATTACCATCGTTACGGGGACTTGAGATTGAAAAATATTAACTCTTAACAATCTTAAAGTAGTACAAAATGTTATGGCACAAATTTTGAGTGATGAAGGGTTAATTCTAAATTAATTCCATGATAAGTTTTTATATCAAAGAAATAGATTGGTGGGTATATCTATTTCAAAAGAATGTTGTCATGAAAACCACTGAATATTTTCAAAATGTTTTTTTCAGGTTGTTTAAATACTAAACGTAAATTTAAATAAAAAGAAAACTTACATTCCCTTACATATTTTTTTTTCAACATAGAAGTGAGATAATAAAGTTTTCCACAATCGTACGGTTTTCTGGAAAAAATCTGAAAACGTACTTGGCAGTTGCATTTACTCAAGAAACCCGTATGATAAGCGTAAAAATAATTTGCAGCGCACAAATGATGACAGGATATTCCGTTTGTTACTTGGCTTCAGCGTACGTTTACCTTGTCGTTAGTGCTGCCAACAACACAAAATGCACAGTAAACATACATCATATTGTGCCATGTAAACATCACGTATTCATTTGAGGGTTATTTAGAGCATAGCTATCTCCCTTTTTCAATATTTGTTGAAAGTAACCATAATGTTGGATTCATTTGACTTACACTTTGTTCTTGTTTATGAACAAAAATAATTGTGTGCCAATAGTTTTAAAAATATCTTTCAAAAATGTAGTCACACACAAGAACACTATCAATACGTTTGTGACTCTTCTTACCAACAAAGCCCGAATTAAAAAATAGACTTTTATTTTTCAAACTGAAAGTCTAATATGAATTTGTAAAACAAAGTTAATCAAAGTTTATCATACTTTTGTTATGTTCAGACAAGGTCACAATTCATGAACTGATAATGTAACAATCATATTTCCGTAAAAAAGTATGATAATATGAACATGAAAACAACAAAAAAAACAAATGGTCTTTCAGCGTAATGTGTTCTTTAGACAGTTGCGTTTGTTGCGGTTTTTCTGATTTTGTAGCAAAGATATAAAGTTGCAATCAAGATATATGATCAAGCCATATTTGGAAAAAAAGATATTGAATTCGGTTTCAAGCTATTCACGCATACTTTTAGAACAAATGCTTCACACTGCGTTTTTCCAGAGTAGCATTTTTAATATTCGTGTTTTCCCGTATTTAAATAACTGCAAATTAAACTTTAAACGCAAATAATACTTGAAATCATGAAGAAAAAAAGCGATTTTACTTATTAAATCAAATGGAACATGGTTTATGGAAATTTGAAGACCTTATCTTAATTATTCTCTCTCTCTCTCTCTCTCTCTCTCTCTCTCTCTCTCTCTCTCTCTCTCTCTCTCTTTGATTATTTATGATAAAAAACTTCAAAATGTGTTTGCATGCACAGCCTTCAGTTTCATGTTTCTCTACATAAATTCCAAAACTAATTTACTCAATTTACATTTAAGTTGGTCATCTCTAGTTTAAAAATAAAAACACACACGCACACTAAAACTCTCAAAACAAATAAAATAAGGCAAATATTTATTTAATACTATAATCCTGGTTACAAACAGAAGCAGCTGACAATACAAAAATTAAGGCTTCTTTGTATTTTGTCGATCACTTTATGAAAGTATGTTTTTCATTATCTGGCATTGTCTTTATTTAGTCAACAAATCAGTGCCCTTTAAACAGAACACTTTAATATTTGACCATGAAAGTCACTATAGTAGTAACGATATTTTATTGTACTGAAAATAACTATGAATCAAAATATTCATTAACAAATAAGAGAATGCTCTTTCATTTAAACATCATTTCCATGGAAATACTTTTAGTGATAATTGCCCACGATGAATGGTCTTCGAAACTATGTACCGGCAGCATTCGATTTCCTGCAGAACTATTTTGGATTTGTTAAAGTCGCTATGTTAAATTTAAAATCCCGTAACTCGAACTTGTTCATCATCAACTCTGCGGCGACGCTGAAAAAAACCCCGGTCCTTTGGTATAATACCAGTAAGTTAAATTTTCTCCATCAGATCTCATAGAAAAATACTATGTCTCGTAAGACAATAAACATTTATTGACACGATTTTTAAAGATCACATATATTTTAAAAATTTTTACACAAAAACTTATACATTTTACATCGTTTGTTCCTTATTTAATACGGAATCATTAAATCAACAATTAATCTGAAAAGTTGTGAAAGGAAGCTGAAATTGTTTTAAGATAAAATATAGACATGACGCCTAACAAATAGACGCCATTCACTTAACACTTCCCTCCCCCCCCCCAAAAAAAAAACAAACCAAAAACAAAACAAAACAACAAACAAAAAACTCAACAAACCAAACAAAAATGGGCCCGCCCCCTAAATATTATATAACAAAAGGTCAAATGAGTGTCTTAATATGCCTTCAAACGAATAAGCTGACTAGAATTGTATATTATATGTATATACAAGAGATCATGTTTTATATCCCCATATTTGTCACATTTCGTATGCTTTGACTTCAAGTTTTGTTTCTTACCCATTCCAAATGCTTTCTTAGAATACTTTCAAGAAGAGGGACAACAACTAAACATATTAGTATCAACTTTTGCCTTGCAGTTAGTCTCGTTTAGGCTCAGAAAAATCGTAATCAAATGACGTACGTGAATCGAATCCATGGCATGCCAAGTACTTGGTTACCAAATGTAAATCAACAGTATTTTCCAACGACAAACTGCAAACTTTTATAATATCTTCATGTCTATTTTCTTTTGCAACTAAATAATTTATCGGAAATAGTTTGCAGTTAAGTTATATCATTGTGACCAGGCAATTTTGCTACAGCATACATTTGCTACAGCATGGAAAGTTGAAGAATGCTGACTTTTTCAGCTGTTACCATTAGACGAGAATCGGCCTTTGCTTTTTCTTTTAAGATTGTAAGGCATTTAAATTCCTCACAACATTTGCCCCTGTTTTTTATTTCCATAATGTGTCTTTCAAATATGGTGTTCCTTTGTTCAAGTACATTTAGGAAAATTGCAAAGCGGATTAATTCGCGAATGTCTTTTACAACTGCTAGTCGCAAGTCTATTTCTTGTTCTAAATAGCTACATATAAAACCCTCTATACCAGAAACTTGGCAGAAACAGCTTAATATCAAACCGCATACTCTCAATACCTGCCGAAGAATATCGCCGAATTGAAAATCATCGTCAAATAGATCGAAATAAATTTGAAACAACTCCATTATCCCATGAATATGATTTTCTAAAAAACTTTGCTCATCTAGGTAAAATAAGGTTTCTGCTATCTTTTGTAATGCAGTATGCAAAGCATCAATCATATCTCTTACAATGTGTTTTTCTATTTTATTAATAGTTTTTTCAACATTTACCTTTCTTCTTTCAAGAAAGACCTGGATTGTTTCAAGACAGAACACTCTTTGTTCCTACAAAAAGAATGCATAGAATAATGGCGGTCTGCTTTCTTATGATTTAAAAGCTGCATGTATTTAAGCAGCACTGAATAAACAATTCTTGATATCTGATATTTGATGATTTGATGATTTCATATACAAATTAAATACCGTATATGGTTCGTCGATGATAACTGCTGTCAATTGCCTTAGAGTCTTCATTGGTAGAGAAATAGGATTATCATAAGGTGGGATCAGCTTCAACGAAATTTAAACGTGGAAATTAAAATTCGGAATTAACTCTACGTGTTTTTTAAACTACATTTAAAAGACATTTTTAACGCGATTTTTTTAAATGAACCTTGCTTTAATTACCAAAAGAAAAATGAAAATCAAATTATAGTAGGTTGCAGAAAAAGCTGTTTTCAAAATACATAATTGTAATAATATACAGTTATAGCCTTTTGATGAGGTCAATACATGGTTTTATAGACCTGATGAAAGTATATCGACCGATGACGAAGTCCGAGGTTGATATACTCTTGTCAGGTTTATAAAACCATGTGTTGACCGATATCAAAAGGCTATAATTGCTTTATTATAATAAATCAAAAACTAATTTTCTGCTTCTCTTAAAGCGTATAATATATAGATTATTACATGGCAATTATAGCCTTTTGATGAGGTCAATACATGGTTTTATAGACCTGATTGTTTCTTTGATATCATATACTTATAGAAAATATCAAAGAAACAATAAAAAACATTATGTGATGAATGATAATTGTTAACAAATCGCTCCGTGTCTATGGACGCTTTCCATTAACGTTGCCTCGCCGGCGACGTAATCGAGAAACGGTGACGTTAATGGAACGGTTGGCAACGTCACAATGCTCCAACGATGATGATTGCAGCTTAAAACTGTTACTTATCTAAAAATTTGGTCCAGAAATTTGGGCTACTTGCAGTTTTAATGTATTTCAACCTAGTATGACAAATTGTAGTTACAGAAATCCAGTTTTGTTGAATATGGTAACCAAGACGCCATATTGTTTCCTATAATCGGCAATGGTAGAAAGCGTTGCCACAATCGCTCGCCGGCGACGCGCGTTCCAGCGATCGGCGACGAAGGCAACACCGGCAAATCCGGCGATGCCGGTCAAATGGAAAGCACCCTATATATTCAATCTCTAATATTTTTCCTGATTTTGTTTGCGCCAGCTGTTTGTATACCGAGTTGACGTCGGCGTAATTATTTGACGTCATACTCGGAGATCGGAGTTGAACGACGCATACCGAACTCTACGTCATAATAGCCGATGATTAACGGAAAGGGGTGTGATATAACATCCGAAGATTGCCGGAGAGGGGTGTGATATAAATCTTAAATCGTATACTTATAGAAAATATACCCTTTTCCGCCCGGTGCGATATAAATAGAAAATTCGCCTACCCGTGCGATATAAACCCTAGGGGTGTGATATAAATCTTCCAGCAATCTTCGGATGTTATATCACACCCCTTTCCGTTAATCATCGGCTATTATGACGTAGAGCTCGGTATGCGTCGTTCAACTTCGATCTCCGAGTATGACGTCAAATAATTACGTCGACGTCAACTCGGTATAAAAACAGCTGGCGCAATAAAATTCAGGGAAAATATTAGAGATTTAATATATAGACACAGAGCGATTTGTTAACAATTATCATTCATCACAAAATGTTTTTTATTGTTTCTTTGATATTTTCTATAAGTATATGATATAAAAATCAGAACATGGCAGTTTTTATATCGCATCCTATATTAGCCCTCGGTCATATAAAAATTGCCATGTAATAATCTATATATATCAACCCCCCCCCCCCCCCCCCTAGGGTTTATATCGCACTGGTATGCGAATTTTCTGTTTATATCGCACTGGGCGGAAAAGGGTATATTTTCTATAAGTATACGACATAGTAAAATATTTTGTTTATTATGTACAGGCGTTGATTTCTCTATAATGACGTCACAATGTCGTACGTGCCAAAACCAGTATTTTGTAATGAAAACATTTTTAGTATAGTGAGGTCTATATATTTTTTATTTTTAATATATTAAGGTCTAAAACAGAACTTATAGCACGATCATGTGACAGCAATCGACAAATCAATTGCTTGAGAAAATACGAAGTTATAATAATGTATTTTATATCCAGTAAAATATGTTTTACATTCAGGAGGACTAAGAAAAACAATCCATTTAATATTATGTAAAAATACGATAGAACGACTTCGATTATGCATTACATGTATATTATTCAAATTCATTTTTGAAAAACAATATTTTTAAACAATCCTTGTTTTTCAGATTTATGTGTTTTGTTTTCGCATTTCTGTCAAAACTTTCAATATATATATTTTATTACCTTTAATACAACAACATTTGAAAAAGAATTATGCCAATCCTCTTGTCCACCAGACATGACGCGGGTAGGTTAAGGCAATGATCGCCGATATTATGGTCATTTTAAAAATTGTTTATTCTTATGAAAACAGTGCTGAATATTAATATCAAATGAATGTATTCAACAAGATATTATATTTTTACTTCGGAATGAAGTCGATCTTTTAAGTTGCCGTGCCATGGTATCACGTGACAGTTAGAAATAGATCATTTTTGTACCTTAACAAAATATCAAAAATTGTACATGTAACACTACCCCGAAGTTTATTTGTATGTATGATACAATAATTCGATCGGCAATAAGTTCATGTTTATTAATATTGCTGCTAGAATCCTATTGGTAATCGCATAAAATAAATACTGTCATTATTTACCGGAAACCTCCTCAACTTTTTCAATTTCATAGAAAATACTACGTATTTTTCATTTACAACAACAAACCAAATGATTCTAGCAGCATTTTTTTAGTATTTAAGCTCATGTGTTTTTGATATTTGCCAAATTTATCTTTCATAATATTCGGGGTAGTGTTACACTTTTGTCTTTTTTGTACACACTGACAGAGGAAATGCCGGTCAAACCACATAAATGTCTATCCGCTTACCTTATAACACTCGCTGATAAAACAAAATATCCATGCCTGTATTATCCTGGTTATATCCTAACTGACACTCATCTAAATCCTGGGTATCTGTATTAAATAAGTCTTATTTTGGGCATTGTTTACACTGCATTTCGATGATTTGTCTCCCGACATTGATCTTCTCTATTAAACATGCTTCTGACGTCATCAATTTTACCAATTTCATTGTTTTCATTACCTGCAGTGGTCATATTCTTTACTATACTCCCAATACTGTTTTTGCCCATGGGTTGTCTTTTGAACCACACATCATCCGGGTTCTGTTTGACAGCTAAATAAAAGCGACTGTCTGGGGTCAATGTATCTTGCAGTCTCCTTTTTATGTACTCTTTGTAAATTTTGACAGGACACAGCGGATCATCTGTATTATATAAAAAGAATTTTAATTACTTGAAAATTTACACTTTTAATTTGAAGTATTATACTGAACGATAAACCATTATTCTATATATATATATATATATATATATATATATATATATATATATATATATATATATATATATATATATATATATATCATATACCTATAGTAGTATATCAAATATTAAGTTTACCTTGAATAGCAAACATTTTTGGAGGAAATGGTCTTACGTCTCCAGTTCAATTCCGTGTTTTGGTCGCTCTCTCGTTAAATTCAAGGTACTCTGTGCCTGTTGAATCTGTCTTCAAATTTATGTCACCCCACAGCATTTGCTCATGTTCATGGCGCCCTCTCAACCCAAAATACATGGTGTTGTTGATATAGAGTGGTTATTAATGATCGTGGGTTGCCTAAAAAAATAACAATTATTTAAAAACCCGTATTTAATCCGAAAAAAATCGTCCGTTTTAGACTTAAAACTAGATTTTATTTTTCTGGAGTTATCGGACTTTTATTCAAGAGAACCGGTCTATCCTTTTAATGGACTTCCGACACGCTTTTCAGCGATGGAAAAAGTGAACTGGCGTATAATAAACCCAACACAAAACAAAACAATAAAAATTTGCAGAGACTTACCTGATCCTAACTGGGTAGATTCTCTCAATCAAATAAAATCGTCACGTGCAAGGGACTCCGCTTTGCGTTTTCTGTTTCCTTTTCCCTGGGACTTCAACTGTTTACGTTTTGACATGAGGACTTCCCTTGCATGAGAAAACGGATGTGATTCAACAATGTTGTGCTGATAGCCATTTTCACGAAGATGACGAGCAAAACTCCCCAAAAATCCTCTCAGAGTCTTTGGTTCGTATCCGGAACCATCCGGTCTTCTTACGGACAGAAAAAAACTTGCAAGGTACATGTTCAGTTCGGGTGGAGGACTTTCATACAATTTTCTAGCTTCCGTGCAGACTTCTGTCAACCAGTTGTAAAGAATTTTAACATTCCCTTCAGTTTTTCTTGCGGTGTTTTTGTTTCTGTTGTTTTTTACGAATTCTGACGTCTCTTGCTCTGATACTTGTAGGAAACGAGATCCAACCTCAAAATTTCCGTAGGCTGCAATTATCTCCACTAGGACCAGTATTTTCACGAACAACATCCTTTCTTGAGTCACCCATGTTTACTTTCACTGCTAATGGATCTCGTCTTTAAAATAACGATCACGTTTTCTTGTTCCAAATAAACAATTGTTACTGGGGTTACCTCCCTTGACTTTTAGCAATTAAAGTAAGTAAAATTAATCAGAAAGGTGTATTTTAACTAGAATTAAACACAAAACAACTAATTACATGTACTTTATTCAAAATTTTAGGCCTTATGAACTTAAATATTCATTTAAATTACTTTAAAATTTGAGGGCGATACACCCCCTTAGTTACAGGGCGAGACAGAGTGTTCTCAGCCCTGAGGGCGATACAGCACTAGCGCCAAACAGCTGTCTCACCTAGTCCAAAACACATGTATCGGGGCTGATACACTACTAGGTATTTGATATATTCTGTTAAAAGAGCTTCTAGTGACAATTTACGCCTGTAATTTTCATAATTTGGACCAGAGACAAGTTAGAATTGACAGGTTTCTTGAGTAAAATATGACATCATGCTGCTCATTGTAACGTCATATCGATCAGAGGAATTTTTACTCGATCGATCGCTGACAGTTGCCTTATCATACCCGCGGAGAGTTTGAATGCGACTTTTTAGATTTCCGATTTGTTCAACTCCAATATGTATGTCGACGTTAGAAATTATACTCTACAGCATCAACAACTATCGCAATTCACTCTAATTAACCTCTCAATTAAACCAGCCATTTCATGCCTTAAAGATTCATGTACCATTGATTCCGGCTTAAAATTGCTTTTAAATCAGACAGGAAAAATATTATCTTTAGAAACAAAGTCACAAGAAGTACAACTCTTGAGGTTAAACCATGGAACCATGGAACCATTGGAAAAGCTAATCCAACAAAAGACAATATATAGCCTAATATTATCATTGCCTCTACAATTCTAGATTTCCAAGTTCCACCAGTAAGTCTTTTAATGGATTTCAATAATATATCTATGAGTGTTCATAGTCTTTTTGATGGGCAATGGCAATGATGGAGACACGTTTGTTGAATATGACCAGTACAACTTTTTTAAGTTAGACTTGACTATTCTCCTACAAGCTAACGAGGAGTTGATAACGTTTCCTTGAGCCTTTGTATTCCAAGGTCAATTTGATCTTATAAAATATCTAAGGAATCCATGCCTGCGATGGATTATTTTGTTAAGTCTGGCAAGTTTTGGGGAAAGCTGTAACTACATTATAGCCGAATAGCCATTTTTCTTTAAAAGGATTCGGCGAACCAGTTTAGCCGAGAAACCAGTCTTTTCGTACGAAAATTACAAGCGCGTGTAAAACTAACAGCATTATTTCCTCGTTTGTGTGATTCAATTGCTTGATTGAAGGTCTAAACGACGTTCTGAAAAAAGGGATTGGGGAAATACTTATTAATTTGATTACCATACGCATTCTCCTAATCATATAGATGTATCATTACACTCAGAGAAAGACTCAAGATTCAGATTCAAAATTAACAGTTTTGTTTTTTAAAAAGTCGCTATCCGTAAAATACAAATATGTATTACTTGTGTATGAATGTTTTTACAATAAAATTTCTAAAGTTATCATATTGTAATTAACAAAAATGATTTTTTTTTATAGCATTAGCCCATGACATTTTTTAAATTCACTATAATTTAAGTACAAAATATCTTAGATATGCAAAAAACCGTTGAATAATCAATTTATTTCGTAATTTGACAAGAATTTAACACAGGGGTTTTGTGTCAAAACAAATCAATATTTGGTATCGGTTTTTAATGAATGAATCTGAAACCTTATTTGATTAGAAAAAATCTATGGTTTTGTTAATCGAAAATGTAATAAACTATTCCTGTAATTCATTAATAATGGACTATTTGTTGTAAAATGTAAACAAATAAAATGACCAAAAATTCATGTGAGTCTTAAAGAACATCATGTTTATTGCAGTGAATTTAAGCTTGCAAATCATGAGTGTGTCGATGCCTATTTTTTAAAAGCTTGATACACTTTAAGGCTTAAAGCGCTTTGCGCAATAATGTTATCTGATGATAAAAAAATACCGATTTTTAAGATGTTTGTTTATAAAAATCACTTTTAAAAATATATAGAGAAAAAAAATGCAGAACATCATACATATCTATAAAAATAACAAATAAAAATAATTTTCACTTTACTACTTAAGGAGTCATTGGACAAAAACATGTTTCATTTTTTGTTTCTAATATAAAGGTTGATATTATCGATTTTTTTGTATATGGATTACAAATATTTCATAAGATAAACACATTTTTAACAAAGGTTTTTGAATTTGTTGACATAAACGGTGTACACTGTTGTGCTTATTATGTACATAAATTTACTCTTAATACCAATCAATGGCATGCATAATCAACAAATAGTAAACCTGGTTAATAATAAACTATATTTGATTTGGGAGCCGTTGTTTTGATAAAATCTATTGTCGCAGAATAAACAATCAGACCCCCAACTATTTTTTTACACCCTGATTAGAAGTACAATACCGCTAGTGATAATATTGTCAACTTACAATCAGAACTAAATGATAACAATGCTTTTAAATATTTTGTTGCGATTCTTTTTTGTTGGTACGTGTTACCTTTTATCAATTGTTGTCTCATTGGAAACTGTAAAAACCGACTTTTTTCTTTACGGGTGGCGAGATCATCTGAACATGTCATCGGTACACAGAACAGTAATTCTTGGAGCGACTGATTTTGAATCAACGCCTATGTTCTGTGCTATCAACTGTGTCCAGAACAAAACTTGTCATATGTTCTACATTTGCAGGTATTTATATAACTATATCTAAATATGTGCCATGTAGGTAAAAATCTGAATTAAATTAACTAACAATGTTCAGTTGATCTCCTGTTTTATCATCATCGTCGCATTTAAGTACTCTTAAAATAACTAACCTTCTGTCTGAAAAAGTTTTCATTGATATTAGGCGCCCAAGGCTCAGGAGATTATAACATTCCAAATACATGTACCTAATCATAGAATGTGCAGCTTTTAAAAGAAAAGAAAATTACAAAAAATTATTTGATTAAAAGCAGAGACGATAAATGCTCAGCGGGTCATTTTTATGTGCATTTGTACTATTCCTCTCCTTTGTAACTGTATTGCCAAGAATTTTAGTAATTATGTCAAACATTATGAAATATTTTTTTTGTGTGTTATTATCCGTAAAACCAAATACAAAAAACTAAAAACATTGTGTGACCCGAAATAACCAACATAATCTTGAGGGTTTGTTTTTCAATAAACAATCTTTAGAATTTATTAAAGGGGTAGATTTGTATTATGGGTGGATGGGAGGGGGAGGATTAAAAATATCTTGCATTCATTCTCTTGGTTATATCAATGTTACTTCAAAGACATGCTTATCTCTTTTGTTATACAAAAATACCATATGTTAAAAAATTATATATATAAATATATTTTTAAAAATATAACTACTTTCATCTAATAACATATTTTTTGAAATATTATTTTAATGTAGGTACAGAAAAGATTATGTTGTTTACATTTTTTTCCTTGACTCACATATCAGCAATAATACTAGTATTTGTAAATAAGTACTGTCAATATGACTTTGTTTCAAATCATTTAATTTATTAAATGTTGACAATGGTATGCAAATTAGAAACGTAAATGAAAGAGGGAAAGTGTTTATGAACAAGAAAAAACATAAACATCTAGCTTTTCTTAAGCCTACGTGTTAAATGAATATCCTTTTTATATATTACAGGTTCAGCGACTACAATGTGTGTGTTTTATCCTCTCTCTATGACGAGAATACAAGCAAAAATGAATCATTGCCATGCATAGCATATAAACTTGTGAGTAGATGTGTTTTGTTGTTTTTTTTTTGCTTAAGAAAAAATATATTTTTATGTAATGAGATGCATAAGTAGAAAAAATCGCCTCACCATCATCCAACATATACTGCTGACAGGGGTGATAACAAAATGGTTTATTATGTCCATATATCTGTTTCAAGAATGACTTTAATTTAACATATGATTCATTGAAATTAAGATAATTATTGTAAATGAAATATATTCGTTAAATTTAAAGGTTAGGTGTTTTTACTAAAAACAAACTGTGACATATGTTGATTAGAAGCAATTCTTTTTTCTATGTATTTACAAGTTTTATAAATCTTGATCAAAAATGATGGTTTACTATTGCAATATAATACCAATGTAAAATTAAATGTTCATATAATTTGTTTAATCCTCAGAAGGTGACCCCGGTAAAGATGGTTACAATTATAACAATAATATCCGCTGACAGATGAGTTGTTGTTTTTTTTTATTTCAATCACATGTTTTTCCCTTTCATTCTTTCTTAACATATATAGCTGTGAACTGTTAATTGTTTTGAATGATTGCACAATTAACTTTAGATTAAATTGTCTTTTCGAGATTACCCATTTTGATACGTCGCCATAGTATTATTGTGTATTATAGTACTTTATTTGTTGGACTTTAACAACAAATTGAATCCATTGGTTTGCTTAAGATTAGTATCTCATTTTTGTGATTGGCTGATCACAGTCGTGCCCGTATGCGACATCAGACAAACTTCAATATTTAATTGGGCACATAGTGCATGCTTCGGACTACTTTGTTAACTTTGCAGTAACAGCTATATATAAATATTGAATTAATAGTTTTGTAACAAAGGAACATTATTTTGATTTATTTGACCTGAGATTTAAACATGTATACAGATACATAATGATAAAAATCTATTTTTCTTCACAAGCGTAGCATTTCGTTTGCAAGTACACTTTGCCACTAAACGTAAAGTTAATTCGTTCCTTGCTATTTCGGGAAGAAACAAACAATGTGATTTATCCTATTTAATGCATGTTGTGATTTTGATTTTACATTAAACATTTCATGCTGACAACTGATAGCACATGCCGATCCCTCTTTTAAAGGGAATACTTGTAACGGTTTGCAATGTATCGAGAATCAACATGTTACCGTCGGATCCTGCAGTTCGAATCAAGAATAAATGATGTTAAAGGCGAATGCGTTTTTAAGTTAAACCTTTGTTCAATGAGGCATATTACTTTTTGTTCCATTTTCTCTTGACAGCTGAAAGTCATCAAGTGTCAATTTGTTTCCGTTTGTTCATAACAGGAAATTTTTTAAACCAAAATTATCATCCATTTTAAAAGACAAATACGGTTGATATCATTTCAAAAACACAACGCCTTTATGTTCAAAGAGATGTTTGTTAGAAGGTTTATCTTTAAGATCAATTAATTATTAACTAATTAATTTAATTGCGCATACAGTACTTCTTTGTTTGCACTGTTTCGTTGGTTTTTTTTTTTTAGAGAAAAGACTGCGACATTGATCAAGTGTATAATAGACGCAACGACGTTTGCCTGAAGTGTTCTCCATACTGCGAATACAAAGGTAAAATAAAATCTTATAAAAAGTTTTGAAATTGTTCATTGCTTTTGTTGTCGTTGGATCTTTGATTGTTTACTTTTTCCCCTGTTTAATTTCTTTACTTACTTCTTTTCTATGAAAATAAGAATTACGTCATTTTATTCTCAACTAGACTGTGAAGACGTTAAGCTTATCCATGTTTCCACTGGACAGTACTCTCTGTCGCTAGGAGGCAGCACCGTACCTGTTAGGTGCGACATGGACACAGATAATGGCGGCTGGACTGTAAGGAAATCCCCTTGTATTACCTAATACATACATTTTATCGCAATCTCAGTGTATAACTAAAATAGTTTTTAGAATAAACTCTTTTGTAGTGTTGCTTCTCCATATTTGCAAAATTGATTTGCTGTATTCTCTCTCTAATGATTTAAATACATATGGAATATTGGTTTTTTTCCTAATGTAATGACAACGCTAAAACTTCACGTCTGTAATAATATACGGTGAACATACATAAGATATCTTATGTTTGTTCACCTGAGGACGGGTGTTAAAATCCAGAAAGCACTTGTGAATAGAAACTTTGGATTTCTGCATTTTCTTTTTCCTTTTTTTTTGATTATTGATACTGTGAAATATCATCTTTTACTCTTTTTGGATTATATATATATATATATATATATATATATATATATATATATATATATATATATATATATAATGATCAGTGGTATGTGTATCTTTTAAGGTAATTCAGCGAAGAATAAACGGATCTGTAGATTTTTTCAGAGGGTGGGAGGACTATAAAATAGGTTTTGGTGACGCGAGTGGCGAATACTGGATAGGTGATTATATGCATTGTTTTCTCTTTCTTGTCCACATACAATGTAGTTTTATTTTATTTTAAAACTGTCAAAAAATCAACATTTTTTTTTTTATTCTAAAATTTGTCAAAGAGTGAAATGTGTTAAATTTCAGTAAGTTCTACTTTTTTTGCCAACAGGGCTTCATAATCTTCATGAACTTACTAAGCAGGGTAAATATATTCTACGAATTGACATGAAGTTCTCTTCCCAACATTACTATGTCAAATATTCGGACTTCCTCATTCAGTCTGAGAGTAGCAATTTTCGTATGAGCTATTCCGCTTTTTTGGGAGGTAATGCAGGTGAGTTGAAAATATACTGAGACTTATTTTATATTTGTGTCTTTGATTCTTCATGAGTTGAATGAATAGTACATGTATACAAGGATAATTTACGAGTGTATTTTACAGTACAGATACCGTGGTCGGACCGACTCTGTAATACTGCCGGTGTACGTGACAAAGTCCAGTTTAAAATATACTACGTTGCATATTTTATATTGCATTCCATATGAGCAATATACCTTCATCACCTGCCTATGGTGTTTTTGTCTCTCAGTTAATTCGAAACGCAAGGGCATGCTCTTCGTATGAACAGTTTCTAAGACGAGGCAAGCTACTGACAAGTTGATAAAACAGGACTATCAATAGTCTCGTTTGAAGTCATCTTTTCGTAAGTTCTATGGTCGATACAACGACCTTGTCAGCAAACACAATCTTCCACTGGGTCGCATGCTGACTGACGTTTTTCATACTGATTGTTAGACCATAATTAATCACCCAATTGTCTACGGACTTTTCCGTCTTTTCCCGATTACGACAAAGAGCACACGGCGGGTGTGACCGGTCTGCAGAGGATGCTCACTCCTCCTAGGCACCTGATCCTACCTCCATCTTTTTGGAGGTCCGTGTTGCTCTGCTTTGAATTTGTATTTCGTTTTATGGATTTTTGAGATGGTTGACGGATTGTTATTGTCATTTTTTCATGTGTAATCATGGCATTCTGTCATATATTTACCTGAATGAAATGAAATGAAACTAAATGCACGAAAATTAAAGTAAAACATTTTGATAAAACTACAGTTTATTTTTAAAATATACAGGTGATAGTTTATCCGTGCACAATGGACAGGCTTTTACAACATTTGATCGTGATAACAATGATAACCCCGGCAGTTTAAACTGTGCTGCGGAATACCATGGTGCCTGGTGGTATGCAGGGTGTCACGAATCCAACCTGAACGGGAATTATCAGAATACTACGTATGGCAAAGGTATTCACTGGATTTCAATAACTGGCTACGACCAGTCGTTGACTTTTGTGGAAATGAAAATAAAGCGGTCATAAAGTCAACAGAGAGCCTTGTTCGGGGGAACTAGTGTAATAAAATCAAGCTTGAAGAAGCTTAAACAGTGGAGGAAAAAAGATTGAGGAACATGTATTGAGTTAAATTATACATACTATGGTCATAAATGTATACAATGTTGCATCCGTTTACATGATTGCTTTAGAGTGAAGGTCATTATAATAATATTTGGTATATTAAAGGGGCATGGTCACGATTTTGGTCAAATTCTAGTTTTCTGTTCTCATTATTTACAATGCTTTAGGAATGCATTTCTAATGACCAAATGCAATTGAAGAGTCAGTAGTGAAGTTATAAGCAAGATACAGGGCTCACAAGTCTTTTTCATGTAAACAAGGCTCGTGCCCTGTTTTTGTTTACATTAGTTCAATATACTGGTAAAAATTCCTTTTAAGCTGATTTTTCCATCTTCTTATTCATTTTAAGTATAAATAAACAGATCTTAACGTATACCACATTCATTTTCATTCTAAAACTGGAGTTTTCACTTCAACGTTTAAAATGTAAACAAAAGCTTTGTTTACATAGCAAAGAATTGTAAGCTCTGTTACTCGCTTATAACTCAACGAATGACACTTAAATTTTGGTTGCCTATTAAAAATGCCTTACTGAAGCATTGTAAACATTAAAATCGGGAAAATAATTTTTGACCAAAATCGTGACCATGCCCCTTTAAATCCTTAAGTTTCGTTAAATAAGAGGGATAAGAGAGAGATTAGATGGTATGTATGCGTTTTGATTGCAAACGGTTCTGAAAACGATTTTCTTATTTGTTTCTAAAAAAAATATTGATAGAACATATTTAAATTGCACATAAAGCTTTTCATCACTAGATAGAAACGTCATTTATTATCTGTTAAATTATTTGAATAACGGCGTTTATGAGTGGCCGAAAACATTTCAAGTTGATACCTCCACCAAAATAATTTGGCCGCTTCCACTTTCTTTGGAATTTGCTTTTCCCACTCTGGTTTAAGCAACACCAACCGAACTGAAAGGACTATGTATGATAAGGGCCTAAAATTGCCCCCTAAAATGAACATTATCATATTACTGTAATTCTTTGTTTTCTTTGTACATATATATATGTGATGTTTTTACATAATGTCCATTTTGATTCAAGGAGTCACAATTTAGAAATATGACATCGTAAAGACAACTTCTTCCCGCCATTTTTGCATTTTTAGCATAAAACAGCTTGTTTTCAAGCAGTTTTCCTTTCAGAAAACATAGAGCGCATGCTTGAACAAACAAAATATTTTAATTAGAGATACATCTAGTCAAGACTAATAAGTGACAAAAAAATTAACCTTGTTCAAGCATGCGCTCTATATTTCCCATTCGTAAAAATATAAGATAAATGTCAATTTTGGACTGATTTTGAATGGATTATAGAAATAGCGGCACTTCTGACGTCATATACTGCCAGTGAGTGCAAATAAATCAAATAAACAGGTGAAAAATATATTTTATATTAACTCTTTTAAAAAATAACAACATTTTATTGTATCCGAAACACTTTAAAAAGTGGCTAATTATGGGGGAAAAATTTAACTCTTATCATATATAGTTCTTTCCAAAAAGACACTGTCAAGAATATGACAACAAGAAAATCCATTTGAATTGTTCAATGCTTTATTATGCGAAAAAAAACCCCATATATGATTGTTAATAAAAAAAAAAAAACAAACACAAAAAAAATGTACAACAGCTGAAATTAAAATAGTTCAATGTATATTTTGATTTTCTTTTTTTTTTCCGCTGACGGCAAAAGGTTATGAACTTTCAATACATTATTAAAAAAAAACAAAAACTTGCACCTACAGTACCGACAAAACCCAACCTAACACCAAAGCAGACCACAAAGCTAACCCCGGGTCTGCTGGGGGTTTGGTCGGGCTCTGCTTTTTAAAAATTTGCGTCTGCTCTGCGTCCGCTCGAAGTCTACAGTGGGTTTACTCGGGTCTGCTTTTAGGATCCGCTTTACGCAATGAAGTAAGAAGCAGACCCGTCTTTTATCTTACCGCATGTAAGTCCCACCCCTTGCATATTCCAAGTACACATGTATAGACATTTGATCATTTTTCAGTAACGATCATGCAGTTAATAAGCACATGCATTTACTTTATTGACGTAATGGAGGAAGTAAATCGAATTACTCGATTTTCAACATACATACGACCGCGGCAAAAGATTGAAAATTTTGATTGCAAATTCTGTAAAGTTGCCGATGTAAACGGGTTGATAACGTATTTCAAGCGCCTTTAAGTAATTATGTTTGCGGAACTCATCTAAAGCAACAACATAAATAATGTCTTTGTTGGTGTCTTTCTTAAGAGTCCAATTCCTCGTCTGTTGTAAAAAAAAAAAAAGAACCCGATGTTCATGTCAATATTCATTCAATAAAAGATCCATCTAAAAAGTGTTTTTATTTAAACCATAAGCTGTTTAATTACACGAAAAGAAATTTGAAGAGATTTTAATCAAAACATCATAATTGTTAAAATTTTCTGCACTAAATTAAAATGTGAACACTAGTCAAGTGCATTCGTCGACGGAAATTGTTAAACAAATTAAACATTGACCACGCGACTAGTCAACAGGTGGCTAATTACGAAATAGCGAACACACTTGCGAAAACTTTTTTGATGTAAGGAATAATGGATAAGAATTCAGGTGTATGGAAATTAAATAAAGAATGTCTTACTCCCGCGGTATTGAGAAACTCACCCTGAATAAAAATGAGGTAAAATTTTGTTCCTTTATGAATATTCACGTATAACTTTTGATCTAATTTTGGCTGAAAAAAGGCGAACTAAACAGGAGACTTTACGGTTATATATATCCTTGAATTTCATTCTTTATAGACAGATCTAGACCATTTAAGATTAAAAAATATAAATTAAAGAATTTCAATTGAAGATTGAATAGAGAGAAAAGTTTTTTTATTATTATTTTAACCAAGAAACACCTCATATACACAATGATTATAAAGATTACTGTAACAAAAAGGTTACATTTTACACATACAAGTGAATTCCAATGTCTACGACGAGCATGTTTTGCGTATGAAAGTTTTGAAAGCTTTTCAACAAGTGGTCAACAAAATCCATCAAGCCTACTTAATATGTCAACATTTGCGCCTCCTTAATGTGTCAATTTTTGTAAACCTACTTAGGTGTACGTTAAGTTAGAACTGATGTTGATTTAAAATAAAATGTCAAAAGTTACATTGTATTGAATAAAATGTTTTTATATCATTTTATAGCATAAGCTCTGATATTTGTGATTTATCCTCGAAAATTCAATCGTTTTATTAACTACAGTCTGTAACGTTGGATAAGAAGCATTTTTATGATGTGTAGTTGTGGATTTATTTGTCAGAACAAATCAATATTTGGTATCATTTAAATGAATGAATCTGAAATCTCATTTGAAAAATACAACCTCTATCGATGTTTTTGAAGTCAAAATGTCCCAAAAGATTCCTGTAATTTATTAATTATGGACTGTTTGGTGTAAAATAAATATCGATTAACGATGATTAGAAATCAGTGTAAGTGTTAAATAACATAATGTATAGTGCAATGAATTCAATTGCAAATCGTAAGAACGTTAGGATCTCTACTTTTCAAAGCACTTTAAGAAAATTTACATTTGATACAAGTATCGATTTGGGCAATAATGTTACCTTATAATAAAAGAAAAGCAGATTTTTAATTGAGATGAAATCCTTTTCACAGTCATTAATTAAAAACCAAACTGTGTATGTTTATAACATTAATTTGAAATAAAATGTAGAGAATGAACATGCAGATTATCAGACAGATCCAATAAAATAACAAATGAAAAATGATTCATAATAAGGGTTTTTTTTTTTAAATCACCTGTTTGACAGTTATTTAATTTGTTGACATAGTACTTGTATTGCTAATTATTATGTACATACATCTACTCTAATTACCAATAAATAGCATGTATTATTAAAAAATAGTAAACCTTGTTAATAATAAGCAGTATTTGTTTTTAAAGCCGTTGTTTCAATAAAATCTGATGTAGCGGAATAAACAATCAAACACACAACTGTTTTTTACACCCTGATTAGAAGTACATGTACAGCACCGCAAGAGATAATATTGTCAACTTACAATCAGGACTAAATGATAACAATGCTCTTAAATACCTTTTTGCGATTCGTGTGTGTTGGTACGTGTTACCTTTTATCAATTGTTGTCTCTTGGGAAACAATAAACACTGTCTTTTTTCTTTACGGGTGGCGAGATCATCTGAACATGGGATCGGTACACAGAACAGTAATTCTTGGAGCAACTGATTTTGAATCAACGCCTATGTTCTGTGCTATCAACTGTGTCCAGAACAAAACTTGTCATATGTTCTACATTTGCAGGTATTTATAAAACTATATCTAAATATGTACCATGTAGGTAAAAATCTGAATTATATTAACTAACAATGTTCAGTTGACCTGCTGTTTAATTATCATCGTCGCATTTTGGTACTCTTAAAATAACCATCTTACTGTCTGGTAAAGTCTGCATTGATATTAGGTGCCCAAGGGTCATAGAATTATTAAATACCAACTACTTTATCATGGAATGTATAGCGTTTAAAAGAAAAAATAATTGCAAATAATTTATTCGATGAAAAGCAAACCCGATTAATGCTAGGCAGCTCATTTTGTTTTTACATTTTGTAGTGTTTCTGTGATATGTAACTATATTGCGAAGTATTTTAGTTATTATGCCAAAAGTTATGAAATAAATTTTCTTTTGTCATTATATGTAAAACCAAATACATAAAATTAAAAACATTACGTTTTCAAATATAACCAACATAATCTTGCGTATTTTTTTTCAATAAACAATCTTTGGAATGTACTTAAGGGGTAGATTTGTATTACGGTTGGATGGGAGGGAGAGGATTAAAAAAATATTTTGCATTCATTCTATTGGTTATATCAATGTTACTTAAAAGACATGTATATCTCTTATGTTATACAAACATAGTATATGTTATAAAATTTTACATATTTTTTTTTTTAAATATAACTACTTATATCTAGTAACACATTTTTGTAAAATATCATTTTCATGTAGGTACAGAACGATGATGCTTGCATTTCTTTCCTTCTTTCTGATTTTATAACCATTAATAATTAAAAGGGGTGCATCTTTTAATCTGTTTTCCCCCAAAAGTCCACTGCCTGGCAAATTGGCAATGATACCAGAATTTGTAAATAAGTATTTTCATTTTGGCTTTGTTTCAAACCCTTTAATTTACCAACTTTTGACAACGATATAAAAATCAAAAAAGTAAATGAAAGAGGAAGAGTGTTTATTACAAGAAAAAAATCTAGATTTTCTTACCCCTAACTGTTTCAGAAATATCCTTTTTATATATTACAGGCTCAGCGACCACAATGTGTGTGTTTTATCCTCTCTTTATGACGAGAATACAAGCAAAAATGAATCATTGCCATGTATTGCATACAAAACTGTGAGTAGATGTTGGTTTTTTATCCATAAGAAATACACACACACACACACACACACACACACACACACACACACACACACACACACATACTCGTAAAGACATGAAACTCACTACACTTGACTTTTTACCTGAAAGTCACTACACTATTTTCTAAGGGTCGTGAAGAAAAAATTTGAGCAAATTTATAAAAAACTTTATACTCTTAATACCCTAAGGGGCTGATAATTCGCAAATTTATTATATTAAAAATTAGAGTTTTCCCCTGAACTTCACTACATCAGACCACGTGACCCACCAGTTAGACACACATGATTCTCACTACATTGTCAGTTTCGAAATACACACATGAAAATGACTACTTACATTAATTTAACTTATTTATCCCATCTTCTCATTATCAAATGCTTTGATACACCATGCATTCTTTGCACAGTTTCTAAAGAATTATAGCACACAAGTTCTGTGATTTATAGTTGATTTTAAATAACTTATGTGGCAACACATTTTGATAAAAGTACACGTCACTTAAAAAAAATTAAACGCGTTAAACTTATGACTAAGCAGTTTGAAAAAATTTTTCAAAGTGCGTTATGAAGGAACATCAACATTTTTTATTATCGAAACACTTAACGCACTTTTAAAAAATATCTTAAAATCACAAATTCTGGAACTGAATTTCTAATTTGCTGATAGTATGATGATTTGTTAACACTAGTGAATCTCATTAACCGTCTTTGAGAACGGGGGTTGGTGTGGATTTACCAATCATACAGGTCAATTATCAGTGTATCATTTACTAGTAATTGATTTCAGAAAGAAGGTCGCCTACCCCTTATCTTTCTATACAAAACCTATGATATTCAGCAACTTGAAGTAGAGGTACATTTGCTGCATAGACAAAAAAGGAAAAGGCAGTTGCAGAGCGATGCAGTTTATGTCATATTTGGATAATTTAAAACTCCCGATTTGTTCTTGTGTAAGTTGTCAAACAACGTAAGCTTATGAGAAAAAAAAATCTAATCGAGAAACTGTTTATAAAGTAAGCTGAGAATGCATTGATTTCTTTTTTTAAATATACCCCATTGAACTTAACAATATCAAACCAAGGTTAAAACAAATCATTTATTGAATATAAAAGTATCAATTATTTGGACCATATCTTGAACAGTTTTTTGATAATATCGTCGATATCAACGCACTTTGATTTTTTTTTTCAAAGTGCGAAAGATTTCAAACTGCATGTAACAAATCTATAATTCTTTGAATAAACCCAATTATTTGTTCATCAATTATTTACTTATTTTTGAATAGCTGACACCAAATGTTGTTATTAGAACAACGAATGGAACATGGCAGTTTAGTTATTGGAAGGGAAATCCTATCACAGGCCCCTTCTACCTACATGTATATCACACGCATATACGAGCATCCATCATCTTTCATTTTCAGCCAAAGCTGTATGGTTATTTAAAGACTGAATGACGGCACAACTACCGATTAGAGCACTATTTTTAATGATGAAATTACAGATTTACGATGTAAAAATTCATGAACAATTATTCACACCAAAATGCTTAATCACATTGATTATTTCTATATAATATTGCATGGCATATACAAAAACAAGATCATGCATTAGCTAAGCTTATTTCATGCGCGGATCTAGAGGGGGTCAGGGGGGTCCGGATCCCCCTCCCCCCAAAATTCAATTTTTTTAAATTACATTATAAAATTACCAAAAATATGCCACGGACCCTCCTGGCGAACTCAAATAACCGTCGGACCCCCCCCCCCCCCGAAATATTTTCTGGATTTGCGCATGTAATTTTTGACGTAGTGATGTTGATTCATTAAATAAAAATGAATATCAATGATTATGAAAGTAATTAAGACATTATATTAGATTCTGACTTTTTATTGAGTATTACTGAAACATTTAAATATCAATATGATCAAGGCATCATTTAGGAACATTAAAACAGCAAATTATGTACATTGTATAACCCAACCTTCAATGCTACTGAATTTACACGTACCTGTACATGTAATAAATGTATAAATTCTCATATCATCATTTTTGGAAAAATACATGAAAACCACACGATCAATTAAAAGATCTACCAGCGTTTCAATTTTCATTTCTAAACCAGTATTGATTAAAGCAGTCTTCATGGCGTAGATTTTTTTCCGTTAACATTATTGATTTTTCCGTTAACAATATTGGTCCTCAATCGTCTATCTAGGGAGGTAACCTATGTCTGGAAATTGGTGCTGCAACACATAAATACTTGTCAAAATATGAATTCTGAGAATATGTTTCATCTCATCTCAGTAAAACAAGACTTTCAAATTTTTTTCAGATTTTATGCAATACTAAAAGGTATCACTACTCTTTCTCTCTCTCTCTCTCTCTCTCTCTCTCTCTCTCTCTCTCTCTCTCTCTCTCTCTCTCTCTCTCTCTCTCTCTCTCTCTCTCTCATTTTCGGTCTCCTTTATATTTTAAAATCATATCAAATTTGGCACACATGTAGTGACATTCAGGTAAAGTATCTCAATAGAAAAAAATTACTACATTTGAACAAAAAATTTAATAAGTTCTCTCACTCCCTCTCTACCTTCAGCAAAAAATGTCTTTGTCTCTAATTTAATTTCTATCAATTCCTTGACTTTCTCTCTTTCTTTCAAATTGCCATCACATTAAGTTATTTACACATATGTAGTGACATTCAGGTAATGTATCTCAATAAAACAAAAATTCCTTGATTTAAACAAAAAGATTTTAATAAGTCCTCTAGCTTTCTCTCTCCCTTTCACTTTAATTTCTTTATCTTTAACTTATTTTCTATCAACTTCTTTCTCTCTTTTAAATGAACATTACTTTTCATTGTTTACACACATGTAGTGACATTCAGGTAAAGTATCTCAATTAATAGAAAAAAATTACCTCCTTTGAAGAAAAAGTTGTAATAAGTCCTCTTACTTCCTCTCTCCCTTTCAATCTAATTCCTTTATCTCTTAATTTCTATCAATTTTTATGACTTTTTCAAATAGACATGATACATTTAGTTGTTTACACATGTGTAGTGACATTCAGGTAAAATATCTCAATTTTAAAAAAATGCTTCATTCAAACAAAAAGTTTAATAATTCCTCTCTCTCTCCCTTCTGATCTAATTCCTTTAAATCTAACTTAGTGTCTATCAACTCTCTCTCTCTCTCTCTCTCTCTCTCTCTCTCTCTCTCTCTCTCTCTCTCTTTCTTTATCTCTTATTTTCTATTAAGTTCTTTCTCTCTGTTTTTCAAATTGATATAATATTTAGTTATTAACACACATGTAGTGACATTCAGGTAAAGTATCTCCATATAAAATATTTGCTTCACTTAAAAGGTTTTAATAAGTATTCTCGCAGCACAGAGATGACTTTGTTTTTAAACTTCCTAGAACGCTTCGAAAATTAATGATTTTTTTTACTATGTAAACCCTGCTAAAATTTGGTACAACTGTTAAGAATGCTTATTTTACTTTCTACACTATTTAATTTTTGTGTTGGTCGAATATTAGTTCTTATACCAGTATATATACATATATCCATGTGCATACTTTTTATATGACTCGTTGGCCAGGCAAAGTTTGAATATTGTCTTAAAAGTGTTAAAGTCTGTAAAAAGTCTAAGCAATAATTAACGGAAATGATCATGAGTAACTACAGTCGATTCATCGTCGAACCCCACGGGTTTTCCATCCGTTACATTGCTTGAAATCAGTGTAACGGATAGAAAACCCGTGGGTTCCGACGATGCAGTATATTAATCTTAAACACATATCAAGTTTACATATGCCGGTAAATATCTCGATCGGAGTTCTTTTATTTATACAATCGGCCTTGCATATTTAGAATCGAATTGATAGATTACTTTTATTCAATTAATGAGAGGTTTTTATAAGATTTTTCGCCCTAACGTTTAAATCAACGCTAAATCAACTGAATAAGGGAGATAAATTTATCTTTCATCTAAAACCAATATAAATGAAAATTAAATAAACAAATAGTTTTGTGTTCGTACAAAATATCAATAAGCATACACGTGTGATAAGGTACATGTAGATGTCCCCTCGCGCGTGATCTTCTCGGCCATGTGCGAGCGTGCGAGGGATGATCATCATTTAAAGGGGTAATCTTTGTGGTGTTTTGTTGTTGATCTAAAACATTATTAGTACAGTTCTTAGAACATTTTATACTTACAAACCCACCATTGATTTATGTCTGACGATGTTTTGGATTAGGAATAATATCGGATTTTATAATTTTCAGAATGACTTCTTAATTTACATTTGAAATAAAACATTAATAACTTAAAATTAAAACAGTTCCTGTATTTGCGGCTATATAAACTCAAAACAAGTAGCCTACATGAAAGACGCGAATCTGGTGTATTAGATAACCGCTGACCGCTTGGTAGTGCACCCGCGGCCGATCTCCTCGGCCGCGGGCGAGGAATAGGTTACGTAAAGTTACAACACACACAGCTCAGAACCCAGGAAAGTTTGAAATGTTTGCAGTATAATAATGACTAAAATCTACCAAATAGAAGTTATTATTTTTTCTTTACTTAAAACCCAGAATTAATCTATGCCTGATATTACTTCCGATTGAGAATGACATTTCTTTTATTGATTAACAGAACGTTTTCTTAATTGACACTCTATCAGTTAATTCAATTTGAGATGAATAAACGTCTATATGTGTGATCAAAATTAAAACAATTCTTGTTTTCGGCTAAATGAACTCATAAATTGAGAGACGTGACTCCGGTGTATTAGATAACCGCTGACCGCTAGGTAGTCCAGCCGCGACCATGGCGACCGACTTTCTCGGCCGCAAGCGAGGGATAGCTTACGTAATGGTTCACACACACAGCTCTGATTCCAGATATATTTTAAATGCACGCAGCATGATAACTAAAATGTATCACATAGATTTATTTTTTTCCGGTAGTTTGTGTGATTTACTAGAAAAGAAAAAGAATTAATGTTTATATTTTCTGTTTCTCGTTTTTTAGGATTGTGCAGAATTTACGAAGATGACTTAAACTCCTCACATAAAAGCATGTATCCTAAAAAAATTATTTTTTCTTATGAATTAAAGCCTCCTTTTTAAACAGGTATACTGTCTGTCGTAACTTAATGTCAGTTGTACGCACAATGAATTTCGTTAACTTGCCAAATAAACACAGGTACATGTTAAAATGTAAAGCTTTTTACACTCATACTACACAACTCACCAACAAAATAACATTGTAACGACATTTATAGGATCCCAACAAACAACTTTTCCAGCGACAGCTATATCAAAATCCTAGCCGTTTTTTAGTTATTTAGCAAAAACTTTCAAGGGCCCTTGGCCCTTAATTTAAGGGGCCAGCCCTTTTTTATTGGTGTCAAATGAAAGTCCTTGACATTCTGCACAACTTTTATTCTACATGTCTTAACAAAATGTTTTTTGTTTAAAAGATACAAAGGAAAATATGTCTAAATTTTCGCACTTTTTGGAACCCTGTTTTTTGACCCCCTACCTTTTTCTAAATAAAGAAAGTAATCCAAAAACAAAAACCGATGTGCAAAACTTCAATGTGTCTGTTATTCAAATTCGTTGGATTCCCATTCCCTGCTATCATAGTCTCGGAGCCTTTGTCTGGAAACGAAAGGCCCTAAATTTTTTAAAAAGGAATATAACTCGTTTACGAAAGAGGATTTTTAAAATTTCTGAAATGGTTTAGATAGTGTTTTGTAAAGTCTATAAGCCCTGAAAATTTGAGCAAAAACCATTCAGAAATGAGCAAGATATGAAACCTCAAAGTTCGCGTCTAGGAAGAAAAAAAAAAAAGAAAAATAAGAACTAGAGCAAAGCTCGTTGCAAAGCAACGAGTGGGTCTTCCGTTAATGTCGAAAGAAAAGCTAGATGTTCCTGTAAGAAGCAGAGCTCTAAAACCAATACCAGGAGTTTTAAAACAAAAAGATATAAAAAATCGAATAATTCTTGGTACGACTTAACAAAATCTGAATGACTTTAAGTACGAATTAACAAAACTCTTACCGATTTCAAGAACGACTTGACAAAACAAATCCGAATGTGTTTAAGAACGCGACTTAACAAATATCGAATCATTCTAGGTACGAGTTAATTTAACTTTGAACATAACACTACTTTCTTAACCAAGAAAGTGGAATCAAAATTTCCGGAAAAATCAATTTTTAAACCCCTATATCTCTGTAATGCATCGTCCGATTTTAAAACGGATTTCAGATTTAAATTAAGCTAAATGAGTTGAACATTTTCGCTTCAATGATATATAACAAATTATTTTTCAGTAAATAGTTATTATTAAAAGACTTTGTAGCCCTCCTGGACCCTAATTTGAGGTGCCAGCCCCTTTTTCCTGATATCAAATGAAAGGTCTTGCAAATATAAACATATTTTGTTCAACAACTGTTCACGAATTGTTAACCGTTCTAGAGATATCTGAACAACTGTGTTTTAGGGGCCGACCCTTAAACTCCTTAATGGGGCCACCTACAAAAAAGGTTTAGGTATTATATTATTAAAAACATTATTTTGAGCAACTTTTCTTCTACAATGCTTTTCAAAATATTTCTCCTTTTCTAGCTATTACTGATCAGAGTTTTGGACTTCTGGCCCCTTAAAACCCCTAATTACGTAATATATGACTTTGGTATGGTACTGTATAGATAAATAACTGTACAAAGAATATTTTTGCTTCTATAATATATAACAAATTATTTTTCAGTAAAAAGTTATTATTAATAGACTTAAGAGCCCTCTTGGCCCCTAATTTAAGGGGCCAGCCCTTTTTTCTTGATATCAAATGAAAGATCTCGCAAATATAAACATATTTTGTTCAACAAGTGTTCAGGAATTGTTGACCGTTCTAGAGATATCTGAACTAATGTGTTTTAGGGGCCGACCCTTAAACTCCTTAGTGGGGCCACCAACAAATATTTTTTAGGTAGCATATTGTTGAGAACATTATTTTCAGCATTTTTTGTTCTACAATGCTTTTCAAAATATTTCTCCTTTTCTAGATATTAATGATCAAAGTTTTGGACTTCTGGTCCCTTGAAACCCCTAATTACGTAACATATGATTAAGGTGTGGTATTGTATAGATAAACAGCTGTACAATAAACATTTTTGCTTCTATAATTGATAACAAATTATTGTTCAGTAAAGAGTTATTGCAAAAAGACTTTAGAGCCCTCTTGGCTCCTAATTTGAGGGGCCAGCCCTTTTTTCTTGATATCAAATGAAAGCCCGTGGAAATTGAAACAACTTTTGCTTTACATGTTTTAACAAAATATTTATACATCAAAAGATATTAGAGAAAATGTTCGAAAATTTTGTGAAAAAATTTGGTCCTAATTTTCAGGTTCAGGCGAACTTCAAGGCCTTGCACAATTTTAATAATTGGAAGCAGGGGGGTACAACTTCAGACTTTAATCTACAATCCTGGAAAAATTTCAAGCTTCTATCTTGATTAGTTTCGGAGGAGATGCGTGGACAAAATGACCCTTAAAAATTTACAAAATCGTCAATATCTGAAACCGGAAGTGACGTCATCATTTGAAAATTTGATAATATGTAGCGCTGATGATGCTTAATCAGTCCTGAAAATTTCGTGCAAATCGGTCGAATAGTTTTTGAGAAATAACGCTCCAAAAAAGTCAGAAAAAGAAAAAAAAGAATAACTAGAGCAAAGCTCGTTGCAAAGCAACGAGTGGGTCTTCCGTTAATGTCGAAAGAAAAGCTAGATGTTCCTGTAAGAAGCAGAGCTCTAAAGCCAATACCAGGAGTAATTAAAACAAAAAGATATAAAAATTCGAATAATTCTTGGTACGACTTAACAAAATCCGAATGACTTTAAGTACAAATTAACAAAAACCTAAACGATTTCAAGAACGACTTGACAAAAAAAATCCGAATGTGTTTAAGAACGTCTTAACAAATATCGAATCATTCTAGGTACGAGTTAATTTAACTTTGAACATAACACTATTTTCTTAACCAAGAATGTGGAATCAAAATTTCCGGAAAAATCAATTTTTAAACTCCTATATCTCTGTAATGCATCATCCGATTTTAAAACGGATTTCAGCTTTAAATTAAGCTTAATAAGTTGAACATTTTTGCTTCAATAATATATAACAAACTAGAGCCGAGCTCGTTGCAAGCAACGAGAAGGTCTTCCGTTACAGCTTCAAGTCGAGACAATCTGATTAAAATCATATCCTTGATCCCCTCCTTGTTTTTCTATTTTCGCTACAAGAGGATCTGAAGAAACCCCTCTTGAGATCACCCCCTGTTGAACGTTTGTTTATAAATATACATGAGTTATTCTAGCAGTCAGAGCAAGTGTTAGAAACGGTAATTTCGGGTTACAAACAAAAATGGAGTTGTACGACGAAATGATGCCACATGTTCGTGAATCTTTCGGTATCAGCAAGTAAGAGATGGAGCATAAGTTGATATTAGACGCCCTTAGGGAATCTAAAGAATGTGTTGGCATAACTTCCAAATCATGTAACTGAGGAATGGAACCGACGATTTCATTGGTCAAAGCAAAGTTCCCCAGGAGGTGACCTCAAGTGTTGTTTCTTCAAATCATCGTATAGCGACTATAGAAATTTTAATCAGATTGCAAGTCAAGAAAGGATTGTCATTCAGTCTTAATTAAACCACCCCTCTTCTTCTTACACTTGTCAGGGTATGACAGTTATTGATAGGAGGTCATCTTCACACTACCTTAACTTCTGACCAATCAGGGCTTTAGAAAATCAATTTGAACTCTTCAAAAGGAGAAAGAAAAATTAATTCATGCCTATTTTCTATATATTACTGCAACCTCCAGACTGCATAGTATTGAAGAGTTACACTTCTCATAAAACAGATAAAGGCATGTCTGTAATAAGCGAGGGGTATATATTTAGATTGTATGCAAATTTAAAGGTCATAGAAAGGTGACCTCTTATTGATACCTATCCGACCCCGTTGAGTGTAAGGAGAAAAGGGTGGGCTGTCATTAAACTGGATTGTCAATATGATAATAGTATGTTCAGAAAACGAGGCTCACTTTCAAAGTATTATTTTCCTACCAGACAAACTCTCCTTTTAACTCATTTCACGGTTATATCAATTTATGATAATTTAAAACACATCTCTTATATGTACATGTATTTAATTATTCCAACCAGAAAATCGATAAATACGTTTACATGTATGTACAACTGATGACAGGATTCAAACTACTGGTATGCCTATATCATAGTGTAAAATCACAAAATCCACTGCGCTGATACTTGGAAAAAGTGTTTTGTTTCATAAACATTTTGATTCTCTATATTCATACTTACCCCTCTACCGCCAAAACATGGAATAGTTTATTTATAGTGCAGTGTTAAAAGAACACCAATTGTAAATAAACAATAATGCCGTCTCCCATCTGAGGGTGCGCTATTAGTATACGAGACTGAGGTGCTCAGTGGTAGGGATAACTATCCGTATAATGTTTGGCCATACAGGCCTCAGTATTGTTAGTATATTTATCTGAAATATTCACAAGCAAGTAAAAGAAATTCACAAATCTTCAAAATCATAATCCGCGGCAGTGGTAGGGGTTGTGAGGCATCTCCAACTTCATTTTTTTCAAATAGGATTTTGTTTTAAATATCCCAATATTTTTTTTTTTGCCTTGAGCGCTCATCTAGAAAGTGTGTGCGGGTGGGGGTGTCAATACCCTAGAATTTAATTTTCTAAATGTAAATTTCAGAAAATGTTGGCAGGGGTGGGGGCAGAACTCCAACTGAATCAAAAATCCTTTTTGTCACTTTTGTGTGACAGGAAGAGAGACCTCTGGTTTACAATTATTTCTATCATGTCACATATACATGTTTTAGTTATAATATTTTGGAATTTTTTAAAGATACAATGTCATTTATTTGATAAAAATCATATATTTATGCATACATGTATTAACATGTGACGTGTGAACCTAAAAGTAATCAATTTTGTTCAGTTTTTTACTTGAGTAACAGAAAGGCATAAACCAGCGTTTTGTTCAGAGCACTGTGTACATTGTATATTTAAACCAAACCAAAAGAGATTGTGTGACGTCAAAGCAATTTGTTTTTGTTTTTTAAACAAAAGAGTTCTACATAATGTCAACCTCCAGAAAATACGATTTCTCTAACTTTAACATTTACAACACATGCGCGGATCCAGAAATTTTTTCCAGCGGGGGATCCGAATTGAACGTAGGGGGGGGGGGGGGGCTACACTATTCATCAGAAATGTTGACAAGCAAAAATAAAAAAAACAAAAAAAAACTTATTTCCCAAGATCATGAAATTCCTAATCCGGGGGGGGGGGGGGGGGGGGGGTAACGTAGTATGCCTATAACTTGAAAAAATTGTACCTGTCAAAATTTTTTTCTCCCATATTCATGATATGCCTAATCCGATTCATGATATGCCTATTCCGTGGGGGAGGGGGGGTGCGAATATGCGATAATTTCACTATGTAAATTTAATAACTTCTCATTTTTCAGGGGGGGGGGGGGTCCGGACCCCCCGCCCCCCCCCTCTAGATCCGCGCATGCAACAATTAATAAAATCCGTTTAACAACACATGTCTATACCATTTAATTGTAACTTTGAGAAGTGCATACATTTTTGGGAGGCAACTGTGTCGCTAGTCTGTAAGTCAAGTGAATTATGTCCTAAGGTCTTTTTAAGAAATAAGAAACTGTCAACACTTGCAGTACTCTGATGATTTATATGGCGACCGACTGCATTGAATAACGTATTTCATAACTTCTTAACGTGAGAACAAATAATTATTATTTAACATCTTGGACTTAAAACTTTTAACTTATATTCAACAATTGACCACTACAGTGATAGCTCACTTCCAAGTGTATTTTAAATACATAACAATTGATGATCTGCATCCATAAATTACCTATGGCTATCTGTGTCCAGGGTTGTGCGAGGTTTTAAACCGGTCAGTTTACCTTAAATAAGTTCAGGTGGGGGTGGAGCCTATATTGAAAGAGGTGTGAAACCCCGAGGGAAACACGCTCGCTTGTGTATACATGTCTATATACACGGAGTATTAAAGTGCTCTCAAAAGAGTTTTTCCGTTTATTTAAAAAGAATATCGTATTTACATGTATATGTACTTATAAAACAAATTGCTCTTCGTTGAAATGAATATAAACGCATGAAAAACCGCGTGCGACATGTGCAAAATCTTTCGTTTGATTGAACAAGTTTCTGTCGGGATTAACTGAGAATATATCCTGATGTTTTGTGAATTATACAATCACCCCACCGTACTCAAATACTAATGCAACTTTGCAACCAATGCTTGTAAATCTTTTCCGATCAGTTGCTAAATAAAAGTGCACAATAATTCTACCAGCTGCGCATGCACCAGAACTGTCTGTACTTGTTTCTCTTTCGGTTTCAGCTCGTGAAACTTCTCAAAGAAATGTGATAACTAACGATATAAATCGTGAACGCAATATTTGATTTCATTTAATTATTTATTCTCAATTATTCACAAACATCTTTATTGATAAACGACGTCTTTCATGGATACATGATCGGCACCACATGATTTTGACAGACTATAGGTGATCAGCGCATTTAGTGTGGTACATAACCAAGTACGAGTAAATTTTTAATTCATATCTTTTAATATTTCTTTTGTTTAAAGTGCTAAAAGATAGCGATTTATCGTCACGGTTTGCATCAAATCAAAAGAAAAAAGTTTATTACACCGTCGTCGCAAGCGCTGGGCATGGTATACACAGGACGAGTAAACAAATGCCAATCATTTTCTAACATCCAAACTGGGGCCTCGATTTAGTTGATTAACAAGGGTTACACTGACCAGGTAAATTTGAAGTCGGTCGCACGGGGTGATTGAATTAACACGCAGACTGGCCGAATAAACACACAGATTGCAAAGTGAAACACATTAGGAAGAACGTTAACAAATAAGGAGTCACCAAAAATTGATTTTCGACACATATTAATTTTCAATTTTTGTTCGCCAATTTTTAAAATTCAGCTCGAGCACTGGGGGCGGGGGGGGGGGGCGGAGCAGCACAGAGATGACTTTGTTTTTAAACTTCCTAGAACGCTTCGAAAATTAATGATTTTATTTACTATGTCAACCCTCTTAAAATTTGGTACAACTCTTAAGAAAACTTATTTTACTTTCTACACTATTTAATTTTTGTGTTGGTCGAATATTAATTCTTACACCAGTATATATACATATATCCATGTGCATATATGACTCGTTGGCCAGGCAAAGTTTGAATATTGTCTTAAAAGTGTTTAAGTCTGTAAAAAGTCTAAGCAATAATTAACGGAAATGATCATGAGTAACTACAGTCGATTCATCGTCGGACCCCACGGGTTTTCCATCCGTTACATTGCTTGAAATCAGTGTAACGGATAGAAAACCCGTGGGTTCCGACGATGCAGTATATTAATCTTACATGTAAGTTAAACACATATCAATTCTACATATGCCAGTAAATATCTCGGAATTTCATTATATTTAATCTTTTATTTATACAATTGGCCTTGCATATTTAGAATCGAATTGATAGATTACTTTTATTCAATTAATGAGAGGTTTTTATAAGATTTTTCGCCCTAACGTTTAAATCAACGCTAAATCAACTGAATAATGGAGATAAATTCATCTTTCATCTAAAACCAATATAAATGAAAATAAAATAAACAAATAGTTTTGTGTTCGTACAAAATATCAATAAACATACACGTGTGATAAGGTACATGTAGATGTCCCCTCGCGCGCGATCTTCTCGGCCATGTGCGAGCGTGCGAGGGATGATCATCATTTAAAGGGGTAATCTTTGTGGTTTTTTTGTTGTTGATCTAAAACATTATTAGTACAGTTCTTATACAAACCCACCATTGATTTATGTCTGACGATGTTTTGGATTAGGAATAATATCGGATTTTATAATTTTCAGAATGACTTCTTAACTTACATTTTAAATAAAACACCAATAACTTAAAATTAAAACAGTTCCTGTATTTGCGGTTATATAAACTCAAAACAAGTACATGCAAGACGCGAATCTGGTGTATTAGATAACCGCTGACCGCTTGGTAGTGCACCCGCGGCCGAGGAGCCCGCGGCCGATCTCCTCGGCCGCGGGCGAGGAATAGGTTACGTAAAGTTACAACACACACAGCTCAGAACCCAGGAAGATTTGAAATGTTTGCAGTATAATAATGACCAAAATCTACCAAATAGAAGTTTGTTTTTTTTTACTTAAAACCCACAATTGATCTATGCCTGATATTACTTCCGATTGAGAATGACACTTCTTTTATTAATTTACAGAACGTTTTCTTAATTGACACTCTATCATTTAATTCAATTTGAGAAGAATAAACGTCTATGTGTGATCAAAATTAAAACAATTCTTGTTTTCGGCTAAATGAACTCATAAATTGAGAGACGTGACTCCGGTGTATTAGATAACCGCTGACCGCTAGGTAGTCCAGCCGCGACCATGGCGACCGACTTTCTCGGCCGCAAGCGAGGGATAGCTTACGTAATGGTTCACACACACAGCTCTGATTCCAGATATATTTTAAATGCACGCAGCATGATAACTAAAATGTATCACATAGATTTATTTTTTTCCGGTAGTTTGTGTGATTTACTAGAAAAGAAAAAGAATGTTTATATTTTCTGTTTCTCGTTTTTTTAGGATTGTGCAGAATTCACGAAGATGACTTAAACTCCTCACATAAAAGCATGTATCCTAAAAAAATTATTTTTTTCTGATGAATTAAAGCCTCCTTTTTAAACAGGCATACTGTCTGTCGTAACTTAATGTCAGTTGTACGCACAATGACTTTCGTTAACTTGCCAAATAAACACAGGTACATGTTAACATGTAAAGCTTTTTACACTCATACTACACAACTCACCAACAAAATAACATTGTAACGACATTTATAGGATCTCAACAAACAACTTTTCCAGCGACAGCTATATCAAAATCCTAGCCGTTTTTTAGTTATTTAGCAAAAACTTTCAAGGGCCCTTGGCCCTTCATTTAAGGGGCCAGCCCTTTTTTATTGGTGTCAAATGAAAGTCCTTGACATTCTGCACAACTTTCATTCTACATGTCTTAACAAAATATTTTTCGTTTAAAAGATACAAAGGAAAATATGTCTAAATTTTCGCACTTTTTGGAACCCTGTTTTTTGACCCCCTACCTTTTTTTAAATAAAGAAAGTAATCCAAAAACAAAAACCGATGTGCAAAACTTCAATGTCTCTGTTATTCAAATTCGTTGGATTCCCATTCCCTGCTATCATAGTCTCGGAGCCTTTGTCTGGAAACGAAAGGCCCTAAATTTTTTAAAAAGGGGAATAACTCGTTAACGGAAGAGGATTTTTAAAATTTATGAAATGGTTTAGATAGTGTTTTGTAAAGTCTATAAGGCCTGAAAATTTGAGCAAAAACCGTTCAGAAATGAGCAAGATATGAAGCCTCAAAGTTCGCGTCTAGGAAGAAAAAAAAAAACTAGAGCAAAGCTCGTTGCAAAGCAACGAGTGGGTCTTCCGTTAATGTCGAAAGAAAAGCTAAAAGTTCCTGTAAGAAGCAGAGCTCTAAAACCAATACCAGGAGTAATTTAAACAAAAAGATATAAAAAATCGAATAATTCTTGGTACGACTTAACAAAATCCGAATGACTTTAAGAACGAATTAACAAAAACCTTAACGATTTCAAGAACGACTTAACAAAAAAATCCGAATGTGTTTAAGAACGACTTAACAAATATCGAATCATTCTAGGTACGAGTTAATTTAACTTTGAACAAAAAACTATTTTCTTAAACACGAATGTGGAATCAAAATTTCCGGAAAAATCAATTTTTAAACCCCTATATCTCTGTAATGCATCGTCCGATTTTAAAACGGATTTCAGATTTTTATTAAGCTTAAGGAGGTGAACATTTTTGCTTCAATAATATATAACAATTTTTTTTTCAGTAAATAGTTATTATTAAAAGACTTTGTAGCCCTGCTGGCCCCTAATTTGAGGGGCCAGCCCCTTTTTCTTGATATCAAATGAAAGGTCTCGCAAAAATAAACATATTTTGTTCAACAACTGTTCACAAATTGTTTACCGTTCTAGAGATATCTGAACAACTGTGTTTTAAGGGCCGACCCTTAAACTCCTTAATGGGGCCAAAGACCAAAAATTTAAAGGCAGCATAAGGTTAACAACATTATTTTGAGCAACTTTTCTTCTACAATGCTTTATAAAATATTTCTCCTTTTTCAGATATAAATGATCAAAGTTTTGGACTTCTGGCCCCTTAAAACCCCTAATTACGTAACATATGATTTCAGTATGGTACTATGTAGATAAACAGCTGCACAATAAACATTTTTGCTTCTATAATTGATAACAAATTATTTTTCAGTAAAGAGTTATTAATAAAATTCTTTAGAGCCCTCTTGGCCCCTTATGTAAGGGGCCAGCCCCTTTTTTATGATATCAAATGAAAGAGCGTCTAAATCTAAACAACTTTTGCATTACATGTCTTAACAAAATATTTACACATTCAGAAATAATTTAGAAAATGTGCAAAAATTTCGTGAAAAAATTTGGTGCCAATTTTCGAGCTCGGGCGAGCTTCGGCGCCTTGCGCATTTTCCTCAATATCAAACCCAGAGAATCATCTACAGACATTCATCTACTATCCCTGAAAGTTTCATGTTTTTATCTTTATTAGTTTTGGAGGAGTTAGGTGGACAAAATGGTCCTTAAAAATTCACTAAACCCTCAAAATCTCAAACCGGAAGTGACGTCATCAGCCCAATATTTAACAACCTCAAGTACTTTTGATGTTCTATCTGTCCTGCAAATTTTATGCAAATCGGTCCAGTAGTTAACGAGTAATAGCGTCCGAAAAAAGTCAGAAAAAAAATAATAATAATAAAAATAATCAATAGAATAACAAGAGGGTCCTCCGTTGGAAACGGAAGACCCTAAAAAGAAAAATAAGAATAATCTTAATCTGCACAATAATATAAAGGTCTTCCGTTGGAAACGGAAGACCTTAATTATGTTTCAGTAAATAGTAATTATAAAAAGACTTTGTAGCCCTCCTGGCCCCTAATTTGAGGGGCCAGCCCCTTTTTCTTGATATCAAATGAAAGGTCTCGCAAATATAAACATATTTTGTTCAACAACTGTTCACGAATTGTTAACCGTTCTAGAGATATCTGAACAACTGTGTTTTAGGGGCCGACCCTTAAACTCCTTAATGGGGCCACCAACAACAATTTTTTAGGTATCATATTGTTAAAAACATTATTTTGAGCAACTTTCCTTCTACAATGCTTTTCAAAATATTTCTCCTTATATAGATATTAATGATCAGAGTTTTGGACTTCTGGCCCCTTGAAACCCCTAATTACGTAACATATGACTTAGGTATGGTACTGTTTAGATAAAAAGCTGTACAATAAACATTTTTGCTTCTATACTTGATAACAAATTATTGTTCAGTAAAGAGTTATTGCTAAAAGACTTTAGAGCCCTCTTGGCCCCTAATTTGAGGGGCCAGCCCCTTTTTCTTGATATCAAATGAAAGCCCGTGGAAATAGAAACAACTTTTGCATTACATGTTTTAACAAAATATTTACAGGTTTAAAAATATTTCAGAAAATGTGCAAAATTTTTGTAAAAAAAATTGGTGTCAATTTTCGACCTCAGGCGAGCTTTAACGCCTTGCGTATTATCCATATTATAAAACAATGCGGTACATCTACAGACTTTCATCTACAATCCCTGAAAATTTCAACTTTCTATCGTTAATAGTTTCAGAGGAGTTGCGTGGACAAAATGACCCTTAAAATTTCATTAAATCGTCAATATTTTAAACCGGAAGTGACGTCATCAAAAAATGTAACTAAAAACATTCGTCCCCTACGATGCTGTATAAGTCCTGAAAATTTGGTGCAAATCGGATCAATAGTTTTCGAGAAATAAAGCTTTAAAGAAGGCAGAAAAAGAATATTAAGAATAATAATAATAATAGAAAGAAACAGTAGAATAACAAGAGGGTCTTCCGTTGGAAACGGAAGACCCTAACTAGAGCAAAGCTCGTTGCAAAGCAACGAGTGGGTCTTCCGTTAATGTCGAAAAAAAAGCTAGATGTTCCTGTAAGAAGCAGAGCTCTAAAACCAATACCAGGAGTTTTAAAACAAAAAGATATGAAAAAAATCGAATAATTCTTGGTACGACTTAACAAAATCCGAACGACTTTAAGTACGAATTAACAAAAACCTTTCCGATTTCAAGAACGACTTGACAAAAAAAATCCGAATGTGTATAAGAACGACTTAACAAATATCGAATCATTCTAGGTACGAGTTAATTTAACTTTGAACATAACACTATTTTCTTAACCAAGAATGTGGAATCAAAATTTCCGGAAAAATAAATTTTTAAACCCCTCTATCTCTGTAATGCATCGTCCGATTTTAAAACGGATTTCAGATTTGAATTAAACTTAATAAGTTAAACATTTTTGCTTCAATAATATATAACAAATTATTTTTCAGTAAATAGTTATTATTAAAAGACTTTGTAGCCCTCCTGGCCCCTAATTTGAGGGGCCAGCCCCTTTTTCTTGATATCAAATAAAAGGTCTTGCAAAAATAAACATATTTTGTTCAACAACTGTTCACAAATTGTTTACCGTTCTAGAGATATCTGAACAACTGTGTTTTAGGGGCCGACCCTTAAACTCCTTAATGGGGCCAAAGACCAAAAATTTAAAGGCAGCATAAGGTTCACAACATTATTTTGAGCAACTTTTCTTCTACAATGCTTTACAAAATATTTCTCCTTTTTCAGATATAAATGATCAAAGTTTTGGACTTCTGGCCCCTTAAAACCCCTAATTACGTAACATATGATTTCAATATGGTACTATGTAGATAAACAGCTGCACAATAAACATTTTTGCTTCTATAATTGATAACAAATTATTTTTCAGTAAAGAGTTATTAATAAAATACTTTAGAGCCCTCTTGGCCCCTTATGTAAGGGGCCAGCCCCTTTTTTATGATATCAAATGAAAGAGCGTGTAAATCTAAACAACTTTTGCATTACATG
The DNA here is from genome assembly GCA_020458035.1 of Magallana ariakensis. Lineage (NCBI taxonomy): Eukaryota > Metazoa > Mollusca > Bivalvia > Ostreida > Ostreidae > Magallana > Magallana ariakensis. The sequence goes on along the minus strand of CM035812.1, from coordinate 69,914,256 downwards.
TCTTAACAAAATATTTACACATTCACAAATAATTTAGAAAATGTGCAAAAATTTCGTGAAAAAATTTGGTGCCAATTTTCGAGCTCGGGCGAGCTTCGGCGCCTTGCGCATTTTCCTCAATATCAAACCCAGAGAATCATCTACAGACATTCATCTACTATCCCTTAAAGTTTCATGTTTTTATCTTTATTAGTTTTGGAGGAGTTAGGTGGACAAAATGGTCCTTAAAAATTCACTAAACCCTCAAAATCTCAAACCGGAAGTGACGTCATCAGCCCAAAATTTAACAACCTCAAGTACTTTTGATGTTCTATCAGTCCTGCAAATTTTATGCAAATCGGTCCAGTAGTTCACGAGTAATAGCGTCCGAAAAAAGTCAGAAAAAAAATAATAATAATAACTAGATGCGATCTCGTTGCGAGCAACGAGTGGGTCTTCCGTCCGATTATTGAATAAATGAGATAAATCCCATCATTTTAAAGATAAAATCGTAAGTCTACGCAAAAAAAACGAAAAAAAAATTTTGCGGCACTCGGGGCTTGAACCCGGGTCGCCTGGGCAGTGTCCACGACCATAACGACTGAGCTACTCGGGCTCTCGCTTCAGGACTTTGACGCTTAATATCTCGAGAATGCGTTGATCGATTTTAAAACAAATTACATATTCTGAATCAGAAAAAGGGTCACTATCAACTGTCAAAAATTTAAAGAAAAATATTAAAAAATAAAAAAGTCGAAAAATTAAAATTTTTCAAATTTGCTTCCGGTGACGACCGGAAGTGACGGCTGGCATTCTCTTGACCGAGGTGCACCAGGAAATAGCTAGATCTATCATCTCTGAAATTTTCAGCCCTTTATCTTTACTCGTTTTTGAGAAACCTGACAGACAAAATTGACTTTTTTAAATCGTAAACGGATGATAACTTCCGACCGGAAGTGTATTTTCAAAAATGGATAAAAAACAATCAACTTCAGATAAAACTGCGTTAATCCTGAAAATTTGAATGAAATTGATCCAGCCATCTCCGAGAAATCGTCTGCACAAAATCGGTAAGAAAAAAAAAGAATAATAATAATAAGACTAGAGCAAAGCTCGTTGCAAAGCAACGAGTGGGTCTTCCGTTAATGTCGAAAGATAAGCTAGAAGTTCCTGTAAGAAGTACAACTCTTAAACCAATACCAAGAGTAACTTAAACAAAAAGATAAAAAATCGAGTAATTGTTTGTACAACTTAACAAAATCCGAATGATTTTAAGTACGAATTAACAAAAGCCTTAACGATTTCAAGAATGACATGACAAAAAAAATCCGAATGTGTTTAAGTACGACTTAATAACTATCGAATTATTTTTGGTACGAGTTAATTTCACTTTGAACTTAACGCTATTTTTTTAAACCAAGAACACGGAATCAAAATTTCCGGAAAAATCTATTTTTAAACCCCGATATCTCTGTAATACATCGTCCGATTTTAAAACGGATTTTAGTGTTAGATTCAACCTAATTAGCTCTACAAATCACGTGTACGTTTTCAATTTGATAAAAAAATTCAAATGTTAAAAAAAAAATTGATTCACTTCCGGTTTCAACCGGAAGTGACGGATTTTCATTTCCTTATTACAGAGGTAAAATAACAATTGTATAAGCACAGAAAATTTCAGCCTCTATCTTAAACATTTTTGAGAAACGCCGCAGACAAAATGACTTTTTCAAATTTTTTAAAATGACGTAACGTAAAAACGAAAGTGACTTTGACGTGGAAACTTTGAGATCTTTGAGGCATTATAAAGTCACAAAACCTCGAAAAGTTTCATTGAAGTCGATTGAAAAGTTTTTGAGTTACAAAGCCCCTTAAACTCCTTAACTGGGCCATCAACAAAAAACTTTTAGAAAGCATTTTGTTTAAAACATTATTCTGAGCAACTTTTTCTCTACACTGCTTTTCAAAGGGTTGACCTTCCATACTGTGTGCTTGTTGCACCATCACATGTCAGAAACTTACCAATGTATAATTTAATTTATTACACCTCTGTGAATATTTTCTATGTAAAATTACAATGAATTAACATGCTATTCTATCTAACCGTGAAATAGTTTCCGTGCTATCTGCCCATGGTAATAGTCATCGAAACTATTCACCGGCTACATTCCATTTCCCTCTTTTTTAAACTTGGAACACCTCTAATGTAATCCGATCGCTGCATTAAATTCAGTAATCCGATCACTGCATTAAATTCAAAGTCCGATAACTCTTATTTGTTTATCATCAAAAAATTCTGCATCGCCGACAAATAAAGTTTTCTTTGGTATAATAAAATACCTATTTACTCAAAGCCAGTAAATAGGTATACAATGTCCCATCCACCTACATTTCGAGTTATATAATCACCCATTTGTAACTTGCAATTTCACTGTGTACAGCCAACACAACAGTCATAGTCACAAGTTTCACAATTTATGCTTCTCATGTACATGTACTTAACATTAGGGACCTTCATATTGCATACCAATTCCAACAAGACACATCCCTCTAACTAATGATAATCATCAAAATTCATTTCATGAATCTTAGCAACACTTATAAGCCTTCAAGTACAGCAACTCTCAATTTTACAAAAATATTAACGGGTACTTTATCCGAAACTGTCCCTGCTACTTTTAACTTAGTACACTAACATTTTATGAAAAGATGTTTTGTCTTAGAATTAGAAAGCTTATGCAATTCTGAGAAAAAGTATACCACATATTGCCAATTCCATTGAGGTTTAAGAAAAATATGGCCATTTAAGTGAACCCACCATTTCCACTTTCCTCTATTCAACACAGATTAATAGGGTTCTCCATAGTAAAACATCTTTACCTGATCTTTCAGAGGTCAATAGTTGTTCAACCTTCTTTAATAAGAAACCTTATTCAATATAACATACATCTACATGATATTTTCATGATAAAAGCATCATATCACTTAGAAATGCCCTTACATGTATACCATCCCCCTATCTTTTGATTTTCATTAACAGCCATTGTTTGAAATCTTTAACCTTATTTTATGAAACTTGTGGCATTTCTTTGAGTCATTTCTCACACATATTTGAAAACAATCATCAATGATACTAAAATTTAATCTTTTTTTGTTTATTGAATGATTTGTAGCATTTTAATTAACAAATAGACATGCTGCCCTGCATGCGATTTCTTGTTTCCATGAAAAAGAGTAAGCTAACAATCATATAAATTCATATTTAGTGAATATCTAATCTATTCTGGTTTCTTGTCTCCTTTTAACCATGCTAAAACAGTAAGACCTTAAAGTTATACATCTGCCTTAAATTAAAATTAAATTCACACACAGAACTCACGGAGGAGAATTCCATGAAAAAGGTTCAAATTTTACATGTTTTCCTACATTTTTTTATGCATATATACAGTAAAAAGGTTATAATATGTTTTTTCTTTTTATTTCAAAAGTAATTATCATAGCAGATGTTATATCAAGGTCAAATGTACATTTACATATCCTACATGTAATCTTAATGGTAACAACTGAAAAGGGGGGAGGGTGATTTTTCAATTATGTAAACACATCTAAATATTATTATTAAATACAAAATAAAGGAAACATAATTGCATACTTTTATTGAAAAACAAGTTTTCACAACTAACAATTGTAAATTTCTTTAAACAGCCTAAATTTTGTTTTTCATAAGTTCTAATCAAACACAAACCACAACAAGGCATGATGCTTTCTTAAAGTTCCATTATTGTTTATGCATTATCCGATTTAATTTGAATTACCGGTAAATAGTTTGTAGAACACAAGGAATATGCATGTGGGTAGAGGTGACAGGTTAACCTCAAGAGCTGAAACCACAAGAATCAACAGGTAAAAGCCTAGTGGTCGCCATGTGGTAACAAGAGTCCGTTTTGAGCTGAAATAAAAAAAAATCTATCAGCTGTGTTAACATACATGTACTACAAGGTTAGCTTTTTAAAAAGCTAAGAAAGTCAGCCAGCGGAATTTTAATTCTTAGGTCAAAAGTGAATACACAATCTATTAAAATACAAGATAAATATTTCCAAAACAATAATAATACGCGGGTACACATTTAGTTTGCACCCTTATTTTTATGGCTGTACATGTGTGACCGGTCAGCAGAGGATGCTCACTCCTCCTAGGCACCTGATCCTACCTCTATCTTGGAGGTCCGTGTTGCTCTGCTTTGAATTTGTATTTCGTTTTATGGATTTTTGAGATGGTTGACGGTTTGTTATTGTTTTTTTTTCATGAAGGTGAGGAGATAAGCGTGTAGCGGTGTACATGCAATGTATTACTGCATACCTACTTAATACTTAAAGTTGTAATTTGCAAACAAAGCTCTCTGAATTTCATGGTCTCATCGCAAACCACTACGAATATATTTACTTTTCAATCTCACTAAAAGAGTCAGGAAGATATACGCGGACTCCGGACTGTGACTGGAGACGATTCCCATTGACAGTCTTCCGATGCGCAGTTTGACCTAGAAACTGACCAGTTTCATAACTTCTTCGAATTTCTCTACCACAAACTGTCTAATTCCTTCCCAGAATTCCAATTTACGCAAGCGCAATTAAAGTTTCAACCTAACTTATAGCTGTGTTTACATTAACATATGCTGGTATTTCTGGAAAAAATACACTGGCCATATAGTGTAATAAGTATTCTGTACGTGTATATTGTTTATATTTATTCTACTGATAAGCTGTACAGCTTAAAGTTAATAAAGAACTGAACTGAACTGTATGACATATCCCAATACATGACATTAACATTTAGGCACTTCAAAAACAAACATTTGCATATTGAGTCATAATATAAGATTAATTTCCCCCCCCCCTTTTTTAGGTATAGACATATCAAATTAAGAGAGAGAGAGAGAGAGAGAGAGAGAGAGAGAGAGAGAGAGAAAGAGAGAGAGAGAGTTTTACTCATTGTGCAACAGTCAATATTTCAATTCATAAACTACAAAGGAATATTACCCATCCAAACAGCGTCAAAGTATAAGCTTCTGCTATACCATGTTTTATCAATTCTACTGGGTTTTTCTTTTGCGAATAAATTTAGTGAGGTTTTTTTTTTCTTATTAATATCATGTTTTAAAAACAATACTATGTATAATGCGCATAAAATTCCATGAACAATTTTACAAAGCTTTGGATTTTGGTTGCACATTAAAAAAATAAGGGATTGATAACATGCTCATTTTAAAATTCAATGCACTGTTGATTACTAGACAGAGATATTTTTGTTACAAAATTTAGTTGCTCGCTGATGCTTTGCCAAGATTAAAAGCACGAGAGAGAGAGAGAGAGAGAGAGAGAGAGAGAGAGAGAGAGAGAGAGAGAGAGAGAGAGAGAGAGAAAGAGAGAGAGAGAGATCTGAGGCACATGCAGTAAGAATTATTACATATATTTGTCTTACTTTAAAAATTGTTTACATACAATGTAGATGTAATATGCATGTAAAATTTACCTAAAATGATTGAATATGTATAAAAGATATATAGAATATCACACTATTGTTTTGATCTCGGCCCTGGTATCAGCCCGAGCGGTTGGTATCGGCCCAAGCCCGAAGGGCGCGGGCCGATATCATCCGAGGGCTGATACCAGGGAAAAGATCAAGACCATAGTGTGAGGTTGTTTATATCATATACCTAAAATCTAAGACTTTTATTCAAATTCAAATAATGAATATAATTTACCTATGAGGAAGGTATAGATTTTTTCGTTCATTTGTTAAATCTTTTTAAATGAGTTAAGAACTGTAAGAGTTGTCGGACTTTGTTGACAAACCATTGTCGTTTGAAATACAGTAGAAGGGAGTATATCATCTGAAGCACTATTTTCTAGAATTCAGAATTATTGAGAGAGAAACTTCCATCCTACGCAACTTTGTAACGAGTCGAATTCTTTCACTTGGATTTCGTAAGTTTCCGCAACTTTCCTGTCAGATTCCATTCACAAAAATCCTTACTGTTATAGCAAATTGTTTGAGAACGTTCAAAAGCGCGTCCATTACTTAACCACCTAATTTTTACAATCTAAACTCTGGTTTTCTAAGAATAAGTCTCGTTCTATGCTTCTCTATATCCTCCATAATTTAAATGTTGATTGATATTAAATAAAGCGTGCTATTGTTCTAAATACACAACCGTTGTGTAGGTTACCTCCCCTTACTTAGATACATATCACTCTTTGGCGCTATTTTGGAATTATTATTTTTCAATTTTCAGCAATAAATAAAAATATTCAGACGTGCAAGGTGATGATTTGTATTATTTATTTGTTATTCTATCGTTATTTCACAAAATAGTCTTAATTAAATGCAGAGATATTTGGAAAAAACGAATTTAAATTTGAGGGCAATACACCCCCTTGACGACGGGCTGAGACAGAGAAATATCAGCCCCGAAGGCGATACAGCCCTAGCTTTTGGTTGCTGTCTTACCCAGTCCAAAACACGTGTATCAGGGCTGATACACTACTAGGTATATGACATAAACTAATCTCAAACAAATTACAATGGTTCTGTGAAATTATTAAATCTTGAGAAGACTGTTTTACGGATATCAGGGAACATTAACCTAAAATCTGAGCTTGATATAATATGAAGTTCTTTTCATCTTGCACTCTGTTTTACATGCTCTTTCACGAGCGATAACCATATATAACAGAGAGCCAGACGAAAGGTCTAATTTTAATTAAATTGAATATTTACCTTGTCAAATATATTTATTTAATTAAGCACAAGTCTGTCTGAGTTTTTAAATTTATAAATTAAGTGAAAGGCGATATGGTAAAGATCTGCTATATTCAAATATTAAAGGTAAAGTTATCATCATGCAAACATGCACTCTAATTACAACATTCTACTCTTGTGTACCTTGGAACTCCCACCCTATTGAATTGCACTGTTTTACAGTGTATGGTGTGTTGTTCAATAAACAATAAGACATACATATACATAGCAAAATAATAGAAATTCAAAAGAGTGATGTGCAAAACATACACGTGAAAAAACAAAGAACAGAAAATATTCAGATATTCCACCCGCTTTTATATTGTGACGCACGTCAAAAGCGGAGGTTAGAGTCAGAGGAATCTCGGATTAGATTGAAAGAAAAAGTCAATACGACATATCCTATATTGAAACATACCTTTATAATCTCTCATACGATAGTTGAGCTGAATTTTCCACTATCGACGTCTTGCAGGCCATGCTTCTTTAAAAAATGTTGACACACCGCTATCAGCTGTTGTTCGCAGTCAAAACATGGCGAGTTGACATGGTGAATCGTACGATAATTATTTCGATTAAAACTAATAAGTTTGTGTTTAATATGCAGAGCACAGATTAACATCCATTACATTAATGCATTTATTTTCAAGTAAATAATTGCAATAAATATATATTCATATTTGAAATCTTTACAAACTCTATATTCAGTGATCCAATCTACACTGTATACATTGCACGTGTTGTTCTATTATTCAACAACTGAAAGATCTGCGACGATTAGGTTAGGCTTAATATTGCGATTTGAATAACACTTTTACCAAATTTCAGAAAAGACTTTTGATCGCTTTTCGCTATTATAATCGGGACCTGTGTTTTCAATTCCACCTGCTTTGTTTTTGTTATGATTCCTGTTGACAAAATTTTCTCTTTTTCCAAACGAAGTTTACACATTCAACGTAATTAATTATCAATCGAATTAACAAAATCGTTTCAATAAACACTCTGATTATGACCTGTACGAATTGTTTTCAGCAGGAGTTATTTTCAGTGTAAATTTTGCACTATTTTCTAAATCTTGACTGCGGTATCAAAATTTCCGGAAAAATCAATATTTAAACCCCGATATCTCTGCAATGCATCACCCGATTTTAAAACGAATTACAGTTTCGTATTTAGCTTTGCAAACTCTACAATATGCATATAATTTTATGTTTTTTTATATAGTTTTATGACCAGTACGAATTGTTTTCAGTAGAAGTTACTTTCAGTGTGAATTTTGCACTATTTTCTTAATCTTGACTGCGGAATCAAAATTTCCGGAAAAATCAATATTTAAACCCCGATATCTCTGCAATGCATCGTCCGATTTTAAAACGAATTTCAGTTTTGTCTTTAGCTCTGCAAACTCTACAATATGCATATAATTTTAATATTTGCTCCAAAAAATGAAAATCTCGAAAATTTAAAATCACTTCCGGTTTCGACCGGAAGTGACGAAATACATATTTTTGTAAAAATGCCATAAGTAAATCGGTAGATTTACAATCACAGAAAATTTCAAGTATTTATAAACAACCGTTTAAGAGAAAAGTCGTGGACAAAATCAGTTTTTGAAAAATTTTAAAATGACGTTACTAAAAAACGGAAGCGATTTAATGACTGAAAGTTTAATAGCTTCAAGGGACAAGAATTTCACATAATCCCTGAAAATTTCATGCAAATCGGTTGAATAGTTTTTGGGATATAAGGCAAAAAAGAAGTCAGAAGAAAAAAGAAAAAGAATAATAATAATAAAAAAAAACAATAGAATAACAAGAGGGTCTTCCGTTGGAAACGGAAGACCCTAAAAAGTGAAAAAGAAACAATAGAATAATAGAAGGGTCTTCCGCTGAAGACGGAAGACCCTAATAATAACTAGATCGTTCTCGTTGCGAGCAACGAGTGGGTCTTCCGTCCGATTTTTGAATAAATGAGATAAAACTCATCATTTTAAAGATAAAATTTTGAGTCTACGCCAAATAAAAGAAAAAAAAATTTTCGGAACTCGGGGCTTGAACCCGGGTCGCCTGGGCACTGTCCACGACCATAACGACTGAGCTACTCGGGTTCTCGCTTCAGGACTTTGACCCTTAATATCTCGAGAATGCGTTGATCGATTTTAAAACAAATTACATATTCTGAATCAGTAAAAGGGTCACTATCAACCCTACAGAAAAATTTTTTAAAACAAAAAAGTTCAAAAATTCGATTTTTGAAATTTCCTTCCGGTGACGATCGGAAGTGACGGCGGACATTCTCTTGACCGAGGTACATTAGAAAAAAGATAGATCTATCATCTCTGAAAATTTCAGCTCTAAATCTTTACTCGTTTTTGAGAAACGTTGCAGACAAAATCGACTTTAAAAAATTGTTTAACGACAATAACTTCCGACCGGAAGTGAATTTTAAAAAACTGTCGAAGCGATATAAACTTCAGTTGACAAGGCATTATCCCTGAAAATTTGAACGAAATCGAACAAGCCATCTCCGAGAAATCGCCTGCACAAAATTTGTAAGACAAAAAAAGAATAATAACTAGATTGTTCTCGTTGCGAGCAACGAGTGGGTCTTCCGTCCGATTTTTGAATAAATGAGATAAAACTCATCGTTTTAAAGATAAAATTGTGAGTCTACGCAAAAAAAAACGAAAAAAAAGTTTCGGCACTCGGGGCTTGAACCCGGGTCGCCTAGGCACTGTCCACGACCATAACGACTGAGCTACTCGGGCTCTCGCTTCACGACTTTGACGCTTAATATCTGGAGACTGCGTAGATCGATTGTAAAACAAATTACATATTCTGAATCAGAAAAAGGATCACTATTAACTATAAAAAATTCAAAGAAAAATATTAAGAAATAAAAAAGTCGAAAAATTCAATTTTTCAAATTTGCTTCGTGTGACGACCGGAAGTGACGGCTGGCATTCTTTTGACCGAGGTGCACCAGAAAATAGGTAGATCTATAATCTCTGAATATTTCAGCCCTTTATCTTTACTTGTTTTTGAGAAACCTGACAGACAAAATTGACTTTTAAAAATCGTAAACGGGCGATAACTTCCGACCGGAAGTAAATTTTCAAAAATCGATCACAAAACATCAACTTCAGATAAAAGCGCATTTATCTTGAAAATTTTAACGAAATCGATTGAGCCATCTCCGAGAAATCGTCTGCACAAAAACGGTAAGAAAAAAAAAGAATAATAATAACAAGAAGAAACCTGAAAAAGAAACAATAGAATAATAGTAGGGTCTTCCGCTGAAGACGGAAGACCCTAATAATAACTAGATCGTTCTCGTTGCGAGCAACGAGTGGGTCTTCCGTCCGATTTTTGAATAAACGAGATAAAACTCATCGTTTTAAAGATAGAATTGTAAGACTACGCAAAAAAAAAAAAAAAAAAAAATTATCGGCACCCGGGGCTTGAACCCGGGTCGCCTGGGCACTGTCCACGACCATAACGACTGAGCTACTCGGGCTCTCGCTTCAGGACTTTGACGCTTTATATCTCGAGATTGCGTTGATCGATTTTAAAACAAATTACATATTCTAAATAAGTAAAAGGGTCACTATCAACTGTAAAAAATTCAAAGAAAAATAACAAAAAATAAAAAAGTCGAAAAATTAATTTTTTTAAATTTCCTTCCAATGACGACCAGAAGTTACGGCGGACATTCTCTTGACCGAGGTGCACCAGAAAATAGATAGATCTATCATCTCTAAAAATTTCAGTCCTACATCTTTATTCGTTTTTGAGAAACCTGACAGACAAAATTGACTTTTAAAAAATCGTTTAACGACGATCACTTCCGACCGGAAGTGAATTTTGAAAAACTGTTACGGCGGTACAAACGTCATATGACGGGGCATCATCCCTGAAAATTTGACTAAAATCGGTCGAGCCATCTCTGAGAAATCGCCTGCACAAAATCGGTAAGAAAAAAAAAAAAGAATAAGAATAATAAGAAAAGTGAAAAAGAAACAATAGAATAATAGAAGGGTCTTCCGCTGAAGACGGAAGACCCTAACTAGATCGTTCTCGTTGCGAGCAACGAGTGGGTCTTCCGTCCGATTTTCGAATAAATGAGATAAAACTCATCGTTTTAAAGATAAAGTTGTAAGTCTACGCCAAAAAAAACGAAAAAATTTTTTGCGGCACGCGGGGCTTGAACCCGGGTCGCCTGGGCACTGTCCACGACCTTAACGACTGAGCTACTCGGGCTCTCGCTTCAGGACTTTGACGCTTAATATCTCGAGAATGCGTTGATCGATTTTAAAACAAAATACATATTCTGAATCAGTAAAAGGGTCACTATCAACCCTGCAGAAAAATATTTTAAAACAAAAAGGTTCAAAAAATCGATTTTTGAAATTTCCTTCAGTTGACGACCGGAAGTGTCGGCGGACATTCTCTTGACCGAGGTACATTAGAAAAGAGATAGATCTATCATCTCTGAAAATTACAGCTCTAAATCTTTACTCGTTTTTGAGAAACGTCGCAGACAAAATCGACTTTTAAAAATCGTTAAACGACAATAATTTCCGACCGGAAGTGAATTTTGAAAAACTGTCGCAGCGGTATAAACTTCAGTTGACGAGGCATTATCCCTGAAAATTTGAACGAAATCGAACAAGCCATCTCCGAGAAATCGCCTGCACAAAATTTGTAAGACAAAAAAAGAATAATAATAATAATAATAAGAAAAGTGAAAAAGAAACAATAGAATAATAGAAGGGTCTTCCGCTGAAGACGGAAGACCCTAACTAGATCGTTCTCGTTGCGAGCAACGAGTGGGTCTTCCGTCCGATTTTTGAATAAATGAGATAAAACTCATCGTTTTAAAGATGAAATTGTGAGTCTAAGCAAAAAAAACGAAAAAAAATTTTTGCGGCACTCGGGGCTTGAACCCGGGTCGCCTGGGCAATGTCCACGACCATAACGACTGAGCTACTCGGACTCTCGCTTCAGGACTTTGAGCCTTAATATCTCGAGAATGCGTTGATTGATTTTAAAACAAATTACATATTCTGAATCAGAAAAAGGGTCACTATAGAGTGTAAAAATTTTTAAGAAAAATATTAAAAAATAAAAAAATTCAAAATTTAAATTTTTCAAATTTCCTTCCGGCGACGACCGGAAGTGACGGCGGACATTCTCTTGACCGAGGTGCACCAGAAAATAGGTACATCTATCATCTCTGAAAATGTCAGCCCTTTATCTTTACTCGTTTTTGAGAAACCTGACAGACAAAATTGAATTTTTAAAATCGTAAACGGACGATAACTTCCGACCGGAAGTGAATTTTCAAAAAGTGATTTGAAAACATCAAATTCAAATAAAAACGCGTTTATCTTGAAAATTTGAACGAAATCGATCCAGCCATCTCCGAGAAATCGTCTGCACAAAATCGGTAAGAAAAAAAAAAGAATAATAATAATAACAATAAGAAACCTGAAAAAGAAACAATAGAATAATAGTAGGGTCTTCCGCTGAAGACGGAAGACCCTAATAATAAGAAAAGTGAAAAAGAAACAATAGAATAATAGAAGGGTCTTCCGCTGAAGACGGAAGACCCTAATAACAATAAGAAAAGTGAAAAAGAAACAATAGAATAATAGAAGGGTCTTCCGCTGAAGACGGAAGACCCTAATAATAACAATAAGAAAAGTGAAAAAGAAACAATAGAATAATAGAAGGGTCTTCCGCTGAAGACGGAAGACCCTAATAAAAAGGTTTGTTTTTGTATTAATCTAAATGGAATAGTGTTTTTCAACGTGTACTTCATTCCAACAACCCCTCTGTGAATAATATTTTTGTTAGAAAATCAAAAAAAAAAAAAAAAAAAAAAAAAATGGAGAGAAAGAAAAGGAAAAAAAAAAAATCTTGTGGCTCCGGCGAGATTAGAACACCCAACTTATGCAGGTGTCATAAGAGAATTTCATCGAAGGTTCACGTCAAAACATGGCTGACGCAAAATAATTCCCGAATTTCTCTTTGAATTTGGGGCGTTTCCGCCCGGGACAGGAGCTGATTTTTTGTATGAGATGAAAAACAACGTGTAAGATGTCTGACTTTTCAGGTTTTGTAACAATGCGAGGTCATTTGAAATATTGATGCGTGTTTGTTTCTGGTGGGGGGTGAAAAGGCCAGAGCTTGATTTTCGTCGTAAATAAATCGAAAGTAGAATTTTGAGGTGTGGATCTCAGATTCGGTTAACGACAAATAGGGGAATCCTAAAACAATGACTGATGCATTTTGCACATGTATTTTTGCGTTGAGAATTTTTTTTTCGTGTCGTTTACTATTATGTTTGACTGTTTTATTACGCCAGGATTGATAAAATCTTGATAAATGTAGAAATAACGAAATCAGTAACATGTAAATTTATTCGGTAAAAAATCGATAACAGTAATTTTCACAGTTCTAACATTCATAACTAGTTCACACGCTATCGTAGATACAGACTAAACTGAAAACAAGAAATATACATGCACCAGAAATATTACACGGCTGCTTACATCCCGTGTACTGTGTCAATTTTAATTCCCCGTACAGGCAATGCCTGCCGTTTGATCTCAGGAATTTCTTCTAAATTGTTCAATCCGCTGCATATTTGGCAGACAATTAGAATGGGGTCCGAGGTACATTTACACGAAATTTCATTAGGATTGAGTGAAGGGCTCGGGAGTTAGATTTTTTTTCTACAGTACATGTCAAGCACGCTAATCGAAACTCAAATGCCCAAAAATTCATAACTCTGTTAAAATAAAACGAACTGGTCTGGCCATTAGTACTGTAATCTAGAATGGTACTAGGCTGAAAGTAAAGGTCCAATATCAAAGATCAAGTAAAATCGGGCCAGAAAAACTACATGATTTTGTGAATCGGAAGGTAGGGGGGGGGGGCGGTGCGTCTACTGTGTAAATTTTAACTCCACGTACAGGCAATACTCGCCGTTTGATCTCAGGAATTTCTTCTAAATTGCTTAATCCGGTACATATTTGGCAGACAATAAGAATTGGGTCCGAGGTACATTTACACGAATTTTCATAAGGATTGAGTGAAGGGCTCGGAAGTTAGAATTTTTTTCTACAGTACATGTCAAGCACGCCAATTGAAACGCAAATGCCCAAAAATTCATAACTCTGTTAAAAATGAACGAATTGGTCTGGTCATTAGTACAGTAATCTAGAATGGTACTAGGTTGAAAGTAAAGGTCAAAGATCAAAGATCAAGAAAAAGCAGACCAGAAAAACTAAGTGATTTTATGAATTGGGGGGGGGGGGGGGGGGGGGGGGAGGGAGTCGGTGACTTCTATATTAAACGTAGAATATTAAATTCTAAATATTACAAATTACACAATTACTAAATGAAATACACATGTTAGAACAATGTATAAGCGTTGTATTAAAGATGCAACTATTTATTTTTCTCAACATTTTAACTTTATTTCAGTATGAATACATAGCTAAGGATCTCAATACACAAATACGGGGCAAAACGCTATTATTGTAACTTCTTTTACAAAATTAAAACGGAAAAGAACAGAAGATAAAATCGTAGGTCTTATCTAAAAATGAGTTTAAAAATTTTGCGGCACTCGGGGCTTGAACCCGGGTCGCCTGGGCACTGTCCACGACCATAACGACTGAGCTACTCGGACTCTCGCTTCAGGACTTTGACGCTTAATATCTCGAGACTGCATTGATCGATTTTAAAACAAATTACATATTCTGAATCAGTAAAAGGGTCACTAAAGAGTGTAAAAATTTCAAAGAAAAATATTAAAAAATAAAAAATTTGAAAAATTCAATTTTTCAAATTTCCTTCCGGTGACGACCGCAAGTAACGGCTGACATTCTCTTGACCGAGGTGCACCAGAAAAAAGGTAGATCTATCATATCTGAAAATTTAAGCCCTATATCTTAGCTCGTTTTTGGAAAACCTGACAGACAAAATTGACATTTTAAAATCGTAAACGGACGATAACTTCCGACCGGAAGTGTATTTTCAAAAATGGATAAAAAACAACCAACTTCAGATAAAATCGCGTTAATCTTGAAAATTTGAAGGAAATCGATCGAGCCATCTCCGAGAAATCGTCTGCACAAAATCGGTAAGAAAAAAAAAGAATAATAACTAGATCGTTCTCGTTGCGAGCAACGAGTGGGTCTTCCGTCCGATTTTTGAATAAATGAGATGAAACTCATCGTTTTAAAGATAAAATTGTGAGTCTACGCAAAAAAACGAAAAAAAAATTTTCGGCACTCGGGGCTTGAACCCGGGTCGCCTGGGCACTGTCCACGACCATAACGACTGAGATACTCGGGCTCTCGCTTCAGGACTTTGACGCTTAATATCTCGAGAATGCGTTGATCGATTTTAAAACAAATTACATATTCTGAATCAGTAAAAGGGTCACTATAAAGTGTCAAAATTCCAAAGTAAAATATTGAAAAATAAAAAAGTTCAAAAATTCACTTTTCAGATTTCCTTCCGGTGACGACCGGAAGTGACGGTTGACATTCTCTTGACCGAGGTGCACCAGAAAAACGGTAGATCTATCATCTCTAAAAATTTCAGCCCTCTATCTTTACTCGTTTTTGAGAAACATGACAGACAAAATTGACTTTAAAAAATCGTTTAACGGCGATAACTTCCGAACGGAAGTGATTTTTGAAAAACTGTCACGGCGGTATAAACCTCAGATGGCTAGGCTTTATAACTTTAAGATAAACATATTTGCTTCTTTAACTTATTACAAATTATCCCTCAGTTAAGGGCTATATATAAAATACTTCAGAGCCCTCTAGTTCCCTAATTTTAGGGGCCAGCCCCTTGTCTTTGGTATTAAATGAAAGGTAACTTAAAACTACATACATTTTGTTCAACAAGTGTTTACAAATTCGTTATCGTTCTTGAGATATCTAAGAAAAATGGTTTTAGGGGCCGACCCCTTATCTCCTTATCGGGGCCGTTTACCAAAATTTTGATGGTTGCATACTGTTTAGTAGATCATTTTGAGCATCTTTTCTTCTATACTGCTAATCAAAATATTTTTCCTTTTTGAAATATAGGTGATTAAAGTTTTGGACTTCTGACCCCTAAAAACCCCTAATTACGTAAGACATGAAAAAATCGTTATATTCGTAGGCTTCATAACTGTAAGATAAACATATTTGCTTCTATAACTTATTACAAAATATCCCTCAGTTAAGGGCTATAGATTAAATACTTTAGAGCCCTTCAGGTCCTTAAGTTTAGGGGCCAGCCCCTTTTTGTTGAAATCAAACGAAAGATCTTGTAAATTTAAACAATTTTTGCTTTACATGTTTTTACAAAATATTTACCAAAAAAGAGATAAACGAAAAAAAGCATGAAAATTTACGACGCTTTTGATATCTCAATTTTCGAGCCCTACCGAGCTTTTGCGCATTTAGTGCTAGATATATAAAACAACAATCATGCAAAACTTCAATCTTTCCTCTACCAACAGTAAAAATTTGAGCTCGATATCTCTTATAGTTTAAGAGAACGACTGCAGACAAAATACCCATATAAAAATTGGAAAAATCTCAATATCTCAAAAACGTATGTGACGTCATCAACGGAAAAAATTTGCTATCAGGTTCAGAGTAATATCTATCATACCTGAAAATTTGATGGAGATCGGCCGAGCCGTTTCTGAGAAATCGCGTGCACAAAAATGGGAAGAAAAAAAAAGAATAAAAATAATAGGGAAAAAGAAACCGAAGAATAACAATAAGGTCTTCCGTTGGAAACGGAAGACCTTAATAAGAAAAGTGAAAAAGAAACAATAGAATAATAGAAGGGTCTTCCGCTGAAGACGGAAGACCCTAATAAAAAGGTCTGTTTTTGTCTTAATCTAAATGGAATAGTGTTTTTCAACGTGTACCTCATTCCAACAACCCCTTTGTGAATAATATTTTTGTTAGAAAATCAAAAAAAAAAAAAAAAAAAAAAAAAAAAAAAAAAAAAAAAATATGGAGAGAAAGAAAAGGAGAGAAAGAACAAATCTTGTGGCTCCGGCGAGATTAGAACACCCAACATATGCAGGTGTCATAACAGAATTTCAGCGAAGGTTCACGTCAAAACATGGCTGACGCAAAATAATTCCCGAATTTCTCTTTGACTTTGGGGCGTTTCCGCCCGAGACATGAGCTGATTTTTTGTATGAGATGAAAAACAACGTTTAAGATGTCTGAGTATTTAGGTTTTGTAACAATGCGAGGTCATTTGAAATATTGATGCGTGTTTGTTTCTGTAGGGGGGTGAAAAGGCCAGAGCTTGATTTTCGTCGTAAATAAATCGAAAGTAGAATTTTGAGGTGTGGATCTCGGATTCGGTTAACGACAAATAGGGGAATGATAAAACAATGAATGATGCATTTTACACATGTATTTCAGCGTTGAGAATTTGTTTTCGTGTCGTTTACTATTATGTTTGACTGTTTTATTATGCCAGGATTGATAAAATCTTGATTAATGTAGAAATAACGAAATCAGTAACATGTAAATTTATTCGGTAAAATATCGATAACAGTAATTTTTCACAGTTCTAACATTCATAAGTAGTTCACACGCTATCGTAGATACAGACTAAACGGAAAACAAGAAATATACATGCACCAGAAATATTACACGGCTGCTTACATCCCGTGTACTGTGTAAATTTTAATTCCCCGTACAGGCAATGCCTGCCGTTTGATCTCAGAAATTTCTTCTAAATTGTTCAATCCGCTGCATATTTGGCAGACAATTAGAATGGTGTCCGAGGAACATTTACACGAAATTTCATTAGGATTGAGTGAAGGGCTCGGGAGTTAGAATTTTTTTCTACAGTACATGTGAAGCACGCTAATCGAAACTCAAATGCCTAAAAATTCATAACTCTGTTAAAATAAAACGAACTGGTCTGGCCATTAGTACAGTAAACTAGAATGGTAATAGGCTAAAAGTAAAGGTCCAATATCATAGATCAAGTAAAGTCAGGCCTGAAAAACTAAATGATTTTGTGAATCGGAAGGGGGGGGGGTCGGTGCGTGTACTGTGTAAATTTTAATTCCACGTACAGGCAATACTCGCCGTTTGATCTCAGGCATTTCTTCTAAATTGCTTAATCCGGTCCATATTTGGCAGACAATAAGAATTGGGTCTGAGGTATATTTACACGAATTTTCATAAGGATTGAGTGAAGGGCTCGGAAGTTAGAATTTTTTTCTACAGTACATGTCAAGCACGCCAGTTGAAACGCAAATGCCCAAAAATTCATAACTCTGTTAAAAATGAACGAATTGGTCTGGTCATTAGTACAGTAATCTAGAATGGTACTAGGTTGAAAGTAAAGGTCAAAGATCAAAGATCAAGAAAAAGCAGACCAGAAAAACTAAGTGATTTTATGAATTGGGGGGGGGGGGGGGGGAGTCGGTGAACTCTATATTAAACGTAGAATATTAAATTCTAAATATTACATATTACACAATTACTAAATGAAATACACATGTTAGAACAATGTATAAGCGTTGTATTAAAGATGCAACTATTTATTTTTCTCAACATTTTAACTTTATTTCAGTATGAATACATAGCTTTGAATCTTAGAACACAAATACGGGGAAAAACGCTATTATTGTAACTTCTTTTACAAAATTAAAACGGAAAAGAACAGAATCCATCATATTAAAGATAGAATCGTAGGTCTTATCGAAAAATGAGTTAAAAAAAATTTGCGGCACTCGGGGCTTCAACCCGGGTCGCCTGGGCACTGTCCACGACCATATCGACTGAGCTACTCGGAATCTCGCTTCAGGACTTTGACGCTTAATATCTCGAGACTGCGTTGGTCGATTTTAAAACAAATTATATATTCTGAATCAGTATAAAGGTCACTATAGAGTGTAAAAATTTCAAATAAAAATCTTAAAAAATAAAAAAGTTGAAAAATTCAATTTTTCAAATTTCCTTCCGGCGACGACCGCAAGAAACGGCGGACATTCTCTTGACCGAGGTGCACCAGAAAAACGGTAGATCTACATATCTGAAAATTTCAGCCCTATATCTTAGCTCGTTTTTGAGAAACCTGACAGACAAAATTGACTTTTTAAAATCGTAAACGGACGATAACTTCCGACCGGAAGTGTATTTTCAAAAACGGATAAAAAACAATCAACTTCAGATAAAATCGCGTTAATCTTGAAAATTTGAAGGAAATCGACCGAGCCATCTCCGAGAAATCGTCTGCACAAAATCGGTAAGAAAAAAAAAGAATAATAATAATAACTAGATCGTTCTCGTTGCGAGCAACGAGTGGGTCTTCCGTCCGATTTTTGAATAAATGAGATAAAACTCATCGTTTTAAAGATAAAATTTTGAGTCTACGCAAAAAAAACGAAAAAAAAATTTTCGGCACTCGGGGCTTGAACCCGGGTCGCCTGGGCACTGTCCACGACCATAACGACTGAGCTACTCGGGCTCTCGCTTCAGGACTTTGACGCTTAATATCTCGAGAATGCGTCAATCGATTTTAAAACAAATTACATATTCTGAATCAGTGAAGGGGTCACTATCAACTGTAAAAAATTCAAAGAAAAATAACAAAAAATAAAAAAGTCGAAAAATTAAATTTTTTAAATTTCCTTCCGGTGACGACCGGAAGTCACGGCTGACATTCTCTTGACCGAGGTGCACCAGGAAAAAGGTAGATCTATCATCTCTAAAAGTTTCAGTCCTATATCTTTACTCGTTTTTGAGAAACCTGACAGACAAAATTGACTTTTAAAAATCGTTTAACGACGATAACTTCCGACCGGAAGTGAGTTTTGAAAAACTTTCACAGGGGTATAAACTTCAGTTGGCTTCGCATCATCTCTGAAAATTTGAAGAAAATCGCACGAGTCATCTCTGAGAAATCGCCTGCACAAAATGTGTAAGGAAAAAAAGAATAATAATAACTAGATCGTTCTCGTTGCGAGCAACGAGTGGGTCTTCCGTCCGATTTTTGAATAAATGAGATAAAACTCATCGTTTTAAAGAGAAAATTGTGAGTCTATGCAAAAAATACGAAAAAAAATTTTTCGGCACTCAGGGCTTGAACCCGGGTCGCCTGGGCACTGTCCACGACCATAACGACTGAGCTACTCGGGCTCTCGCTTCAGGACTTTGACTCTTTCTATCTCCAGATTGCGTTGATCGATTTAAAAACAAATAACATATTCTAAATCAGTAAAAAGGTCACTATCAACTGTAAAAAATTCAAAGAAAAATAACAAAAAATAAAAAAGTCAAAAAATTATTTTTTTTTAATTTGCTTCCAGTGACGACCGGAAGTGACGGCTGACATTCTCTTGACCGAGGTGCACCAGAAAAATGATAGATCTATTATCTCTGAAAATTTCAGTCCTATATCTTAACTCGTTTTTGAGAAACCTAACAGACAAAATTGACTTTAAAAAAATCGTTTTACGACGATCACTTCCGACCGGAAGTGAATTTTGAAAAACTGTTATTGCGGTACAAACTTCATATGACAGGGCATCATCCCTGAAAATTTGACTAAAATCGGTCGAGCCATCTCTGAGAAATCGCCTGCACAAAATCGGTAAGAAAAAAAAAAAAAGAATAAGAACTAGATCGTTCTCGTTGCGAGCAACGAGTGGGTCTTCCGTCCAATTTTTGAATAAATAAGATAAAACTCATCGTTTTAAAGATAAAATTGTGAGTTTACGCAAAAAAACCGAAAAAAATTTTTTCGGCACTCGGGGCTTGAACCCGGGTCGCCTGGGCACTGTCCACGACCATAACGACTGAGCTACTCGGGCTCTCGCTTCAGGACTTTGACGCTTAATATCTCGAGAATGCGTTGATCGATTTTAAAACAAATTACATATTCTGAATCAGTAAAAGGGTCACTATCAACATTATAGAAAATTATTTTAAAACAATAAACTTGAAAAATTCGATTTTTGAAATTTCCTTCCGGTGACGACCGGAAGTGACGGAGGACATTCTCTTGACCGAGGTACACTAGAAAAAAGATAGATCTATCAGTTTTGAAAATTTCAGCTCTAAATCTTTACTCGTTTTTGAGAAACCTGACAGACAAAATTGACTATAAAAAATCGTTTAACGACGATAACTTCCGACCGGAAGTGACTTTTCAAAAATTGTCACGGCGGTATAAACTTCAGATAGATAGGCATCATCCCTGAAAATTTGATGAAAATCGCACGAGCCATCTCCGAGAAATCGCTTGCACAAAATGTGTAAGGAAAAAAAGAATAATAATAATAATAACTAGATCGTTCTCGTTGCGAGCAACGAGTGGGTCTTCCGTCCGATTTTTGAATAAATGAGATAAAACTCATCGTTTTAAAGATAAAATTGTGAGTCTACGCAAAAAAAACGAAAAACAAATTTTCGGCACTCGGGGCTTGAACCCGGGTCGCCTGGGCACTGTCCACGACCATAACGACTGAGCTACTCGGGCTCTCGCTTCAGGACTTTGACGCTTAATATCTCGAGAATGCGTTGATCGATTTTAAAACAAATTACATATTCTGAATCAGTAAAAGGGTCACTATCAACTGTTAAAATTGTAAAGAAAAATATTAAAAAATAAAAAAATTCAAAAATTAAATTTTTCAAATTTTCTTTCGGTGACGACCGGAAGTGACGACTGACATTCTCTTGACCGAGGTGCATCAGAAAAAAGATAGATCTATCATCTCTGAAAATTTCAGTCCTATATCTTTACTCGTTTTTGAGAAACCTGACAGACAAAATTGACCTTTAAAAAATCGTTTAACGACGATCACTTCCGACCGGAAGTGAATTTTGAAAAACTGTTATGGCAATACAAACTTCATATGACGGGGCATCATCCCTGAAAATTTGACTAAAATCGGTCGAGCCATCTCTGAGAAATCGCCTGCACAAAATCGGTAAGAAAAAAAAAAAAGAATAAGAATAATAAGAAAAGTGAAAAAGAAACAATAGAATAATAGAAGGGTCTTCCGCTGAAGACGGAAGACCCTAATAAGAAAATTGAAAAAGAAACAATAGAATAATAGTAGGGTCTTCCGCTGAAGACGGAAGACCCTAATAATAAGAAAAGTAAAAAAGAAACAATAGAATAATAGAAGGGTCTTCCGCTGAAGACGGAAGACCCTAATAACTAGATCGTTCTCGTTGCGAGCAACGAGTGGGTCTTCCGTCCGATTTTTGAAGAAATGAGATAAAACTCATCGTTTTAAAGATAAAATTGTGAGTCTACGCAAAAAAAACCGAAAAAAAAATTTGCGGCACTCGGGGATTGAACCCGGGTCGCCTGGGCACTGTCCACGACCATAACGACTGAGCTACTCGGGTTCTCGCTTCAGGACTTTGACCCTTAATATCTCGAGAATGCGTTGATCGATTTTAAAACAAATTACATATTCTGAATCAGTAAAAGGGTCACTATCAACCCTACAGAAAATTTTTTTAAAACAAAAAAGTTGAAAAATTCGATTTTTGAAATTTCCTTCCGGTGTCGACCGGAAGTGACGGCGAACATTCTCTTGACCGAGGTACATTAGGAAAAAGATAGATCTATCATCTCTAAAAAATTTCAGCTCTAAATCTTTACTCGTTTTTGAGAAACGTCGCAGACAAAATCTACTTTTAAAAATCGTTTAACGACAATAACTTCCGACCGGAAGTGAATTTTGAAAAACTGTCGTAGCGGTATAAACTTCAGTTGACAAGGCATTATCCCTGAAAATTTGAACGAAATCGAACAAGCCATCTCCGAGAAATCGCCTGCACAAAATTTGTAAGACAAAAAAAGAATAATAACTAGATCGTTCTCGTTGCGAGCAACGAGTGGGTCTTCCGTCCGATTTTTGAAGAAATGAGATAAATCCCATCATTTTAAAGTTAAAATCGTAAGTCTACGCAAAAAAAACGAAAAAAAAATTTTGCGGCACTCGGGGCTTGAACCCGGGTCGCCTGGGCACTGTCCACGACCATAACGACTGAGCTACTCGGGCTCTCGCTTCAGGACTTTGACGCTTAATATCTCGAGACTGCGTTGATCGATTTTAAAACAAATTACATATTCTGGATCAATAAAAGGGTCACTATAGAGTGTAAAAATTTCAAAAAAAAATATTAAAAAATAAAAAAAATCAAAAATTAAATTTTTTAAATTTCCTTCCGGTGACGACCGGAAGTGACGGCGGACATTCTCTTGACCGAGGTGCACCAGCAAAATGGTAGATCTATCATCTCTAAAAAGTTCAGCCGTCTATCTTTTCTAGTTTTTGAGAAACGTCGCAGACAAAATTGACTTTTAAAAATCGTTTAACGACGATAACGTCCGACCGGAAGTGAATTTTTAAAAAGTGTTGTAGCGGTATAAACTTTAGATTACGAGGCATTATTCCTGAAAATTTGAAGAAAATCGAACGAGCCATCTCCGAGAAATCGCCTGCACAAAATTTGTAAGACAAAAAAGAATAATAATAATAAGAAAAGTGAAAAAGAAACAATAGAATAATAGAAGGGTCTTCCGCTGAAGACGGAAGACCCTAATAAGAAAAGTGAAAAAGAAACAATAGAATAATAGAAGGGTCTTCCGCTGAAGACGGAAGACCCTAACTAGATCGTTCTCGTTGCGAGCAACGAGTGGGTCTTCCGTCCGATTTTTGAATAAATAAGATAAAACTCATCGTTTTAAAGATAAAATTGTGAGTTTACGCAAAAAAACCGAAAAAATTTTTTTCGGCACTCGGGGCTTGAACCCGGGTCGCCTGGGCACTGTCCACGACCATAACGACTGAGCTACTCGGGCTCTCGCTTCAGGACTTTGACGCTTAATATCTCGAGAATGCGTTGATCGATTTTAAAACAAATTACATATTCTGAATCAGTAAAAGGGTCACTATCAACATTATAGAAAATTATTTTAAAACAATAAACTTGAAAAATTCGATTTTTGAAATTTCCTTCCAGTGACGACCGGAAGTGACGGAGGACATTCTCTTGACCGAGGTACACTAGAAAAAAGATAGATCTATCAGTTTTGAAAATTTTAGCTCTAAATCTTTACTCGTTTTTGAGAAACCCGACAGACAAAATTGACTATAAAAAATCGTTTAACGACGATAACTTCCGACCGGAAGAGACTTTTCAAAAATTGTCACGGCGGTATAAACTTCAGATAGATAGGCATCATCCCTGAAAATTTGATGAAAATCGCACGAGCCATCTCCGAGAAATCGCCTGCACAAAATGTGTAAGGAAAAAAAGAATAATAATAATAATAATAATAAGAAAATTGAAAAAGAAACAATAGAATAATAGTAGGGTCTTCCGCTGAAGACGGAAGACCCTAATAATAACTAGATCGTTCTCGTTGCGAGCAACGAGTGGGTCTTCCGTCCGATTTTTGAAGAAATGAGATAAAACTCATCGTTTTAAAGATAAAATTGTGAGTCTACGCAAAAAAAACGAAAAACAAATTTTGCGGCACTCGGGGCTTGAACCCGGGTCGCCTGGGCAATGTCCACGACCAAAACGACTGAGCTACTCGGACTCTCGCTTCAGGACTTTAAGCCTTAATATCTCGAGAATGCGTTGATCGATTTTAAAACGAATTACATATTCTGAATCAGAAAAAGGGTCACTATAGAGTGTAAAAATTTTAAAGAAAAATATTAAAAAATAAAAAAATTCAAAAATTAAATTTTTCAAATTTCCTTCCGGTGACGACCGGAAGTGACGGCGGACATTCTCTTGACCGAGGTGCACCAGAAAATAGGTAGATCTATCATCTCTGAAAATGTCAGCCCTTTATCTTTACTCGTTTTTGAGAAACCTGACAGACAAAATTGACTTTTTAAAATCGTAAACGGACGATAACTTCCGACCGGAAGTGAATTTTCAAAAAGTGATTTGAAAACATCAAATTCAAATAAAATCGCGTTTATCTTGAAAATTTGAACGAAATCGATCCAGCCATCTCCGAGAAATCGTCTGCACAAAATCGGTAAGAAAAAAAAAGAATAATAATAATAACTAGATCGTTCTCGTTGCGAGCAACGAGTGGGTCTTCCGTCCGATTTTTTAATAAATGAGATAAAATTCATCATTTTAAACATAAAATCGTAAGTCTCCGCAAAAAATACGAAAAAAAAATTTGCGGCACTCGGGGCTTGAACCCGGGTCGCCTGGGCACTGTCCACGACCATAACGACTGAGCTACTCGGGATCTCGCTTCAGGACTTTGACGCTTTATATCTCGAGATTGCGTTGATCGATGTTAAAACAAATTACATATTCTGAATCAGTAAAAGGGTCACTATCAACTGTAAAAAAATCCAAAGAAAAATAACAAAAAATAAAAAAGTCGAAAAATTATTTTTTTTTAATTTCCTTCCGGTGACGACCGGAAGTGACGGCTGACATTCTCTTGACCGAGGTGCATTAGAAAAAAGATAGATCTATCATCTCTAAAAATTTCATTCCGATATCTTAACTCGTTTTTGAGAAATCTGACAGACAAAATTGACTTTAAAAAAATCGTTTAACGACGATCACTTCCGACCGGAAGTGAATTTTGAAAAACTGTTACGGCGGTACAAACTTAATATGACGGGGCATCATCCCTGAAAATTTGACTAAAATCGGTTGAGCCATCTCTGAGAAATCGCCTGCACAAAAACGGTAAGAAAAAAAAAAAAGAATAAGAATAATAAGAAAAGTGAAAAAGAAACAATAGAATAATAGAAGGGTCTTCCGCTGAAGACGGAAGACCCTAATAAGAAAAGTGAAAAAGAAACAATAGAATAATAGAAGGGTCTTCCGCTGAAGACGGAAGACCCTAATAATAACAATAAGAAAAGTGAAAAAGAAACAATAGAATAATAGAAGGGTCTTCCGCTGAAGACGGAAGACCCTAATAAATAAGGTCTGTTTTTGTCTTTATTTAAATGGAATAGTGATTTTCAACGTGTACTTCATTCTAACAACCCCTTTTTGAATAGTATTTTTGTTTGAAAATCAAAAAAAAAAAAAAAAAAAAATGGAGAGAAAGAAAAGGAGAGAAAGAACAAATCTTGTGGCTGCGGCGAGATTAGAACACCCAACTTATGCAGGTGTCATAACAGAAT
The DNA here is from genome assembly GCA_020458035.1 of Magallana ariakensis. Taxonomy (NCBI): domain Eukaryota; kingdom Metazoa; phylum Mollusca; class Bivalvia; order Ostreida; family Ostreidae; genus Magallana; species Magallana ariakensis. The sequence goes on along the minus strand of CM035812.1, from coordinate 69,888,267 downwards.
TTCAGCGAAGGTTCACGTCAAAACATGGCTGACGCAAAATAATTCCCGAATTTCTCTTTGAATTCGGGGCGTTTCCGCCCGGGACAGGAGCTGATTTTTTGTATGAGATGAAAAACAACGTGTAAGATGTCTGAGTATTCAGGTTTTATAACAATGCGAGGTCATTTGAATTATTGATGCGTGTTTGTTTCTGGAGGGGGGTGAAAAGGCCAGAGCTTGATTTTCGTCGTAAATAAATCGAAAGTAGAATTTTGAGGTGTGGATCTCGGATTCGGTTAACGACAAATAGGGGAATGATAAAACAATGACTGATGCATTTTACACATGTATTTCAGCTTTGAGAATTTTTTTTCGTGTCGTTTACTATTATGTTTGACTGTTTTATTACGCCAGGATTGGTAAAATCTTGATAAATGTAGAAATAACGAAATCAGTTACATGTAAATTTATTCGGTAAAAAATCGATAACGGTAATTTTCACAGATCTTACATTCATAAGTAGTTCACACGCTATCATAGATACAGACTAAACGGAAAACAAGAAATATACATGCACTAGAAATATTACACGGCTGCTTACATCCCGTGTACTATGTAAATTTTAATTTCCCGTACAGGCAATGCCTACCGTTTGATCTCAGGAATTTCTTCTAAATTGTTCAATCCGCTGCATACTTGGCAGACAATTAGAATGGGGTCCGAGGTACATTTACACGAAATTTCATAAGGATTGAGTGAAGAGCTCGGGAGTTAGAATTTTTTTCTACAGTACATGTGAAGCACGCTAATCGAAACTCAAATGCCCAAATATTCATAACTCTGTTAAAATAAAACGAACTGGTCTGGCCATTAGTACAGTAATCTAGAATGGTAATAGGCTGAAAGTAAAGGTCCAATATCAAAGATCAAGTAAAATCAGGCCAGAAAAACTAAATGATTTTGTGAATCGGAATGGGGGGGGGGGTCGGTGCGTGTACTGTGTAAATTTTAACTCCACGTACAGGCAATACTCGCCGTTTGATCTCAGGATTTTCTTCTAAATTGCTTAATCCGGTGCATATTTGGCAGACAATAAGAATTGGATCCGAGGTATATTTACACGAATTTTCATAAGGATTGAGTGAAGAACTCGGAAGTTACAATTTTTTTCTACAGTACATGTCAAGCAAGCCAGTTGAAACGGAAATGCCCAAAAATTCATAACTCTGTTAAAAATGAACGAATTGGTCTGGTCATTAGTACAGTAATCTAGAATGGTACTAGGTTGAAAGTAAAGATCAAAGATCCAAGATCAAGAAAAAGCAGACCAGAAAAACTAAGTGATTTTATGAATTGGGGGGGGGGGGGGGGGGTCGGTGACTTCTATATTAAACGTAGAATATTAAATTCTAAATATTACATTTTACACAATTACTAAATGAAATACACATGTTAGAACAATGTATAAGCGTTGTATTAAAGATGCAACTATTTATTTTTCTCAATATTTTAACTTTATTTCAGTATGAATACATAGCTTTGGATGTCAATACACAAATACGGGGAAACACGCTATTATTGTAACTTCTTTTACAAAATTAAAACGGAAAAGAACAGAATCCATCATTTTAAAGATAAAATCGTAGGTCTTATCGAAAAATGAGTTAAAAAATTTTGCGGCACTCGGGGCTTGAACCCGGGTCGCCTGGGCACTGTCCACGACCATAACGACTGAGCTACTCGGACTCTCGCTTCAGGACTTTGACGCTTAATATCTCGAGACTGCATTGATCGATTTTAAAACAAATTACATATTCTGAATCAGTAAAAAGGTCACTAAAGAGTGTAAAAGTTTCAAAGAAAAATATTAAAAAATAAAAAAGTTGAAAAATTCAATTTTTCAAATTTCCTTCCGGTGACGACCGCAAGTAACGGCTGACATTCTCTTGACCGAGGTGCACCAGAAAAAAGGTAGATCTATCATATCTAAAAATTTGAGCCCTATATCTTAGCTCGTTTTTGAGAAACCTGACAGAAAAAATTGACTTTTTAAAATCGTAAACGGACGATAACTTCCGACCGGAAGTGTATTTTCAAAAATGGATAAAAAACAACCAACTTCAGATAAAATCGCGTTAATCTTGAAAATTTGAAGGAAATCGATCGAGCCATCTCCGAGAAATCGTCTGCACAAAATCGGTAAGAAAAAAAAAGAATAATAATAATAATAACTAGATCGTTCTCGTTGCGAGCAACGAGTGGGTCTTCCGTCCGATTTTTGAATAAATGAGATAAAACTCATCGTTTTAAAGATAAAATTTTGAGTCTACGCAAAAAAAACGAAAAAAAAATTTTGCGGCACTTGGGGCTTGAACCCGGGTCGCCCGGGCAGTGTCCACGACCATAACGACTGAGCTACTCGGGCTCTCGCTTCAGGACTTTGACCCTTAATATCTCGAGAATGCGTCGATCGATTTTAAAACAAATTACATATTCTGAATCAGAAAAAGGGTCACTATCAACTATAAAAAAATTAAAGAAAAATATTAAAAAATAAAAAAATTCAAAAATTAAATTTTTCAAATTTTCTTTCGGTAACGACCGGATGTGTCGACTGACATTCTCTTGACCGAGGTGCATCAGAAAAAAGATAGATCTATCATCTCTGAAAATTTCAGTCCTATATCTTTACTCGTTTTTGAGAAACCTGACAGACAAAATTGACTTTAAAAAAATCGTTTAACGACGATCACTTCCGACCGGAAGTGAATTTTGAAAAACTGTTACGGCGGTACAAACTTCATATGACGGGGCATCATCCCTGAAAATTTGACTAAAATCGGTCGAGCCATCTCTGAGAAATCGCCTGCACAAAATCGGTAAGAAAAAAAAAAAAGAATAAGAATAATAAGAAAAGTGAAAAAGAAACAATAGAATAATAGAAGGGTCTTCCGCTGAAGACGGAAGACCCTAATAATAATAAGAAAAGTGAAAAAGAAACAATAGAATAATAGAAGGGTCTTCCGCTGAAGACGGAAGACCCTAATAAATAAGGTCTGTTTTTGTCTTAATTTAAATGGAATAGTGTTTTTCAACTTGTACTACATTCCAGCAACCCCTTTGTGAAGAGTATTTTTGTTAGAAAATCAAAAAAAAAAAAAAAAAAAAAAAAAAATGGAGAGAAAGAAAAGGAGAGAAAGAGCAAATCTTGGCTCCGGCGAGATTAGAGTTATCACACCGGTAATCCACCAATGAAAATGAACTTAGTCAATTGTAGTTCCATACATTTATAGGGAATATTTTTTTCTCTTGCCCGCATTTTGCATTTTCCCATATTTGATTTGAATAAAAATGATATCTCTGATTAGGGAAATTTCTGTAGTTTGTAAATTTGATTCTACTTTTATGGGGAACTATTTCTTAAAGGGCATATAGGCCGACTTCATGGGGTGCGCGCAGTCTGTTTACAAACAGCTTGAAAACACGTGGTTTGGGGGGTAGGCATGTTCGCAGCTAGAAAACTTGAGAAAATGCCGTATCGCATGCGCATTTTTTGATGTTAGATAATGCGTAATGTATCATAGAACACTGCTATCTATCATTTTTCTCACGAGAAAATTATTTCGATTTTTTACGAATTTTTTTCTTACATAGAATTATATAGCCCGAACTTGATTTTCGTCGTAAATAAATCGAAAGTAGAATTCTGAGGTGTGGATCTCGGATTCGGTTAACGACAATTAGGGTAAGTCCTAAAACAATGACTGATGCATTTCACACATGTATTTCAAGCGATGAGATTTTTTTTCGTGTCGTTTACTATTATGTATGACTGTTTTATTTCAACAGGATTGATAAAATCTTTATAAATGTAGAAATAACGAAATCAATAACATGTAAATTTATTCGGTAAAAATTCGATGACAGTAATTTTGACATTTCTAACATTCATAAGTAGTTCACACGCTATCGTAGATACAGACTAAACGGAAAACAAGAAATATACATGCACCAGATATATTACACGGCTGCTTACATCCCGTGTACTGTGTAAATTTTAATTCCCCGTACATGCAATACTCGCCGTTTGATCTCAGGAATTTCTTCTAAATTGTTCAATCCGCTGCATATTTGGCAGACAATAAGAATAGGGTCCGAGGTACATTTACACGAAATTTCATTAGGATCAAGTGAAGGGTTCGGGAGTTAGAATTTTTTTCTACAGTACATGTCAAGCACGCTAATTGAAACTCAAATGCCCCAAAATTCATAACTCTGTTCAAAATGAACGAATTGGCCTGGTCATTAGTAGAGTAATCTAGAATAGTATTAGGTTGAAAGTACAGGTCAAAGATCAAGTAAAATCAGGCCAGAAAAACTAAATGATTTTATGAATCGGGTGGGGGGGGGGGGGGTCGGTGCGTGTACTGTTAAAATTTGAATTCCCCGTATAGACAATACGCGCTGTTTGATCTCAGAAATTCCTTCAAAATTGTTCAATCCTCTGCATTTTTGGCAGACAATAAGAATAGGGTCCGAGGTACATTTACACGAAATTTCATTAGGATCAAGTGAAGGGTTCGGGAGTTAGAATTTTTTTCTACAGTACATGTCAAGCACGCTAATTGAAACTCAAATGCCCCAAAATTCATAACTCTGTTAAAAATGAAAGAATCGGCCTGGTCATTAGTAGAGTAATCTAGAATAGTATTAGGTTGAAAGTACAGGTCAAAGATCAAGTAATATCAGGCCAGAAAAACTAAATGATTTTGTGAATCGGGTTGGGGGGTCGGGGGGTCGGTGCGTGTACTGTGTAAATTTGAATTCCCCGTATAGACAATACGCGCTGTTTGATCTAAGAAATTCCTTCAAAATTGTTCAATATGCTGCATATTTGGCAGACGGTAAGAATGGTGTCCGAGGTACATTTACACGAAATTTCGTTAGGATTAAGTGAAGGGTTCGGGAGTTAGAATTTTTTTCTACAGTACATGTCAAGCACGCTAATCGAAACTCAAATGTCCCAAAATTCATATCTCTGTTAAAAATGAACGAATTGGTCTGGTCATTAGTACAGTAATCTAGAATGGTAATAGGTTGAAATTAAAGGTCCAAGATCAAAGATCAAGAAAAAGCAGGCCAGAAAAACTAAACGATTTTTTGATTTGGGGGGGGGGGGGGGGGGGTGGAGTGTCGGTGACTTCTGTATTAAACTTAAAATATTAAATTGTAAATATTACATATAACACAATTACTAAATGATATACATGTGTTAGAACAATGTATAAGCGTGTTATTAAAGATGTAACTATTCATTTTTCTGAACATTTTAACTAGATCTCAATACACAAATACGGGGGAAAGCGCTATTATTGTAACTTCTTTTACAAAATTAAAACGGAAAAGAACAGAATCCATCATTTTAAAGATAAAATCGTAGGTCTAAGCGAAAAATGAGTTGAAAAATTTTGCGGCACTTGAGGCTTGAACCCGGGTCGCCTGGGCTTATGTCCACGACTCTAACGACTGAGCTACTCGGACTCTCGCTTCAGGACTTTGACCCTTAATATCTGGAGAATGCGTTGATCGATTTTAAAACAAATTACATATTCTGAATCAGAAAAAGGGTCACTATCAACCCTACAGAAAAATATTTTAACATAAAAAAGTTGAAAAATTTAATTTTTTAAATTTGCTTCCGGTGACAAACGGAAGCGACGGCGGCCATTCTCTTGACCGAGGTGCACCAGAAAAACAGTAGATCTATCATCTCTAGAAATTTAATTCCAATATCTTCACTCGTTTTTGAGAAACGTCGCAGACAAAATTGACTTTTAAAAATCGTAAACTGACGATAACTTCCGACAGGAAGTGAATTTTGAAAAACTGTCGCGGCGGTATAAACTTCACATGACGGGGCATTATCCCTGTAAATTTGAAAGAAATCGAAAGAGCCATCTCCGAGAAATCGCCTGCACAAAATTTGTAAGACAAAAAAAGAATAATAATAATAACTAGATCGTTCTCGTTGCGAGCAACGAGTGGGTCTTCCGTCCGATTTTTGAATAAATGAGATAAAACTCATCGTTTTAAAGATAAAATTTTGAGTCTACGCAAAAAAAACGAAAAAAAAATTTTCGGCACTCGGGGCTTGAACCGGGGTCGCCTGGGCACTGTCCACGACCATAACGACTGAGCTACTCGGGCTCTCGCTTCAGGACTTTGACGCTTAATATCTCGAGACTGCGTTGATCGATTTTAAAACAAATTACATATTCTGAATCAGTAAAGGGGTCACTATCAACTGTAAAAAATTCAAAGAAAAATAACAAAAAATAAAAAAGTCGAAAAATTAAATTTTTTAAATTTCCTTCCGGTGACGACCGGAAGTCACGGCTGACATTCTCTTGACCGAGGTGCACCAGGAAAAAGGTAGATCTATCATCTCTAAAAGTTTCAGCCCTATATCTTTACTCGTTTTTGAGAAACCTGACAGACAAAATTGACTTTTAAAAATCGTTTAACGACGATAACTTCCGACCGGAAGTGAGTTTTGAAAAACTTTCACGGGGGTATAAACTTCAGTTGGCTACGCATCATCTCTGAAAATTTGAAGAAAATCGCACGAGTCATCTCTAAGAAATCGCCTGCACAAAATGTGTAAGGAAAAAAAGAATAATAATAATAACTAGATCGTTCTCGTTGCGAGCAACGAGTGGGTCTTCCGTCCGACTTTTAAATAAATGAGATAAAACTCATCGTTTTAAAGTTAAAATTGTGAGTCTACGCAAAAAAAAACGAAAAAAAATTTTTCGGCACTCAGGGCTTGCACCCGGGTCGCCTGGGCACTGTCCACGACCATAACGACTGAGCTACTCGGGCTCTCGCTTCAGGACTTTGACGCTTAATATCTCGAGAATGCGTTAATCGATTTTAAAACAAATTACATATTCTGAATCAGTAAAAGGGTCACTGTCAGCTACAAAAATATGAAAGAAAAATATTAAAAAATAAAAAAGTTCAAAATTTCGAATTTTTGAATTTCCGTCTGGTGACGACCGGGAGTGACGGCGGACATTTTGTTGACCCAGGTGCAAGACAAAAACGCTATGTCTAGCATCCCTAAAACTTTCAGCCCTCTATCTTTACTCGTTTTCTAGATCTCTAGCCGACAAAATTGACTTTTAAAAATCGTAAACGGACGATAACTTCCGACCGGAAATGAATTTTTAAAAATCTCCGAGAAATCGTCTGCACAAAATCGGTAAGAAAAAAAGAATAATAATAATAATAATAAGAAAAGTGAAAAAGAAACAATAGAATAATAGAAGGGTCTTCCGCTGAAGACGGAAGACCCTAATAATAAGAAAATTGAAAAAGAAACAATAGAATAATAGAAGGGTCTTCCGCTGAAGACGGAAGACCCTAATAACAAAAAAAAGTGAAAAAGAAACAATAGAATAATTGAAGGGTCTTCCGCTCTTGTCTTTATTTAAATGGAATAGTGTTTTTCAACGTGTACTTCATTCCAACAACCCCTTTTTGAATAGTATTTTTGTTTGAAAATCAAAAAAAAAAAAAAAAAAAATGGAGAGAAAGAAAAGGAGAGAAAGAACAAATCTTGTGGCTGCGGCGAGATTAGAACACCCAACTTATGCAGGTGTCATAACAGAATTTCAGCGAAGGTTCACGTCAAAACATGGCTGACGCAAAATAATTCCCGAATTTCTCTTTGAATTCGGGGCGTTTCCGCCCGGGACAGGAGCTGATTTTTTGTATGAGATGAAAAACAACGTGTAAGATGTCTGAGTATTCAGGTTTTGAAACAATGCGAGGTCATTTGAAATATTGATGCGTGTTTGTTTCTGGAGGGGGGTGAAAAGGCCAGAGCTTGATTTTCGTCGTAAATAAATCGAAAGTAGAATTTTGAGGTGTGGATCTCGGATTCGGTTAACGACAAATAGGGGAATGATAAAACAATGACTGATGCATTTTACACATGTATTTCAGCGTTGAGAATTTTTTTTCGTGTCGTTTACTATTATGTTTGACTGTTTTATTACGCCAGGATTGGTAAAATCTTGATAAATGTAGAAATAACGAAATCAGTTACATGTAAATTTATTCGGTAAAAAATCGATAACGGTAATTTTCACAGATCTTACATTCATAAGTAGTTCACACGCTATCGTAGATACAGACTAAACGGAAAACAAGAAATATACATGCACTAGAAATATTACACGGCTGCTTACATCCCGTGTACTATGTAAATTTTAATTTCCCGTACAGGCAATGCCTGCCGTTTGATCTCAGGATTTTCTTCTAAATTGTTCAATCCGCTGCATATTTGGCAGACAATTAGAAAGGGGTCCGAGGTACATTTACACGAAATTTCATAAGGATTGAGTGAAGAGCTCGGGAGTTAGACTTTTTTTCTACAGTACATGTGAAGCACGCTAATCGAAACTCAAATGCCCAAATATTCATAACTCTGTTAAAATAAAACGAACTGGTCTGGCCATTAGTACAGTAATCTAGAATGGTAATAGGCTGAACGTAAAGGTCCAATATCAAAGATCAAGTAAAATCAGGCCAGAAAAACTAAATGATTTTGTGAATCGGAATGGGGTGGGGGGGTCGGTGCGTGTACTGTGTAAATTTTAACTCCACGTACAGGCAATACTCGCCGTTTGATCTCAGGCATTTCTTCTAAATTGCTTAATCCGGTGCATATTTGGCAGACAATTAGAATGGGGTCCGAGGTACATTTACACGAAATTTCATAAGGATTGAGTGAAGAGCTCGGGAGTTAGAATTTTTTTCTACAGTACATGTGAAGCACGCTAATAGAAACTCAAATGCTTAAATATTCATAACTCTGTTAAAATAAAACGAACTGGTCTGGCCATTAGTACAGTAATCTAGAATGGTAATAGGCTGAAAGTAAAGCTCCAATATCAAAGATCAAGTAAAATCAGGCCAGAAAAACTAAATGATTTTGTGAATCGGAATGGGGGGGGGGGGTCGGTGCGTGTACTGTGTAAATTTTAACTCCAAGTACAGGCAATACTCGCCGTTTGATCTCAGGATTTTCTTCTAAATTGCTTAATCCGGTGCATATTTGGCAGACAATAAGAATTGGATCCGAGGTATATTTACACGAATTTTCATAAGGATTGAGTGAAGAACTCGGAAGTAAGAATTTTTTTCTACAGTACGTGTCAAGCAAGCCTGTTGAAACGGAAATGCCCAAAAATTCATAACTCTGTTAAAAATGAACGAATTGGTCTGGTCATTAGTACAGTAATCTAGAATGGTACTAGGTTAAAAGTAAAGATCAAAGATCCAAGATCAAGAAAAAGCAGACCAGAAAAACTAAATGATTTTACGAATTGGGGGGGGGGGGTCGGTGACTTCTATATTAAACGTAGAATATTAAATTCTAAATATTACATTTTACACAATTACTAAATGAAATACACATGTTAGAACAATGTATAAGCGTTGTATTAAAGATGCAACTATTTATTTTTCTCAATATTTTAACTTTATTTCAGTATGAATACATAGCTTTGGATGTCAATACACAAATACGGGGAAACACGCTATTATTGTAACTTCTTTTACAAAATTAAAACGGAAAAGAACAGAATCCATCATTTTAAAGATAAAATCGTAGGTCTTATTGAAAAATGAGTTAAAAAATTTTGCGGCACTCGGGGCTTGAACCCGGGTCGTCTGGGCACTGTCCACGACCTTATCGACTGAGCTACTCGGACTCTCGCTTCAGGACTTTGACGCTTAATATCTCGAGACTGCGTTGATCGATTTTAAAACAAATTACATATTCTGAATCAGTAAAAGGGTCACTATCAACTATAAAAAATAAAAAAAAAAAAATAAAAAAATAAAAAAGTCGAAAAATTAAAATTTTTTAAATTTGCTTCCGGTGACGACCGGAAGTGACGGCTGGCATTCTCTTGACCGAGGTGCACCAGAAAATAGATAGATCTATCATCTCTGAAAATTTCAGCCCTTTATCTTTACTCGTTTTTGAGAAACCTGACAGACAAAATTGACTTTTTAAAATCGTAAACGGACGATAACTTCCGACCGGAAGTGTATATTCAAAAATTGAAAAAAACCTATCAGCTTTAGATAAAAACACGTAAACCTTTAGAATTTGAACGAAATCGAGCGAGCCATCTCCGAGAAATCGTCTGCACAAAATCGGTAAGAAAAAAAAAGAATAATAACTAGATCGTTCTCGTTGCGAGCAACGAGTGGGTCTTCCGTCCGATTTTTGAATAAATAAGATAAAACTCATCGTTTTAAAGATAAAATTGTGAGTTTACGCAAAAAAAAAACGAAAAAAAAAATTTCGGCACTCTGGGCTTGAACCCGGGTCGCCTGGGCACTGTCCGCGACCATAACGACTGAGCTACTCGGGCTCTCGCTTCAGGACTTTGACGCTTAATATCTCGAGAATGCGTTGATCGATTTTAAAACAAATTACATATTCTGAATCAGTAAAAGGGTCACTATCAAAATAACAGAAAATTATTTTAAAACAATAAACTTGAAAAATTCGATTTTTGAAATTTCCTTCCGGTGACGACCGGAAGTGACGGAAGACATTCTCTTGACCGAGGTACACTAGAAAAAAGATAGATCTATCAGTTTTGAAAATTTCAACTCTAAATCTTTACTCGTTTCTGAGAAACGTCGCAGACAAAATTGACTTTTAAAAATCGTTTGACGACAATAACTTCCGACCGGAAGTGAATTTTGAAAAACTGTCGCAGCGGTATAGACTTCAGTTCACAAGGCAATATCCCTGAAAATTTGAACGAAATCGAAAAAGCCATCTCCGAGAAATCGCCCGCACAAAATTTGTAAGACAAAAAAAGAATAATAATAATAATAATAAGAAAAGTGAAAAAGAAACAATAGAATAATAGAAGGGTCTTCCGCCGAAGACGGAAGACCCTAACTAGATCGTTCTCGTTGCGAGCAACGAGTGGGTCTTCCGTCCGATTTTTGAATAAATGAGATAAAACTCATCGTTTTAAAGATAAAATTGTAAGTCTACGCAAAAAATACAAAAAAAAATTTCTCGGCACCCGGGGCTTGAACCCGGGTCGCCTGGGCACTGTCCACGACCATAACGACTGAGCTACTCGGGCTCTCGCTTCAGGACTTTGACGCTTTATATCTCGAGATTGCGTTGATCGATTTTAAAACAAATTACATATTCTAAATCAGTAAAAGGGTCACTATCAACTGAAAAAAAATTCAAAGAAAAATATTAAAAAATTAAAAAGTCGAAAAAATTTTTTTTTTAAATTTCCTTCCGGTGACGACCGGAAGTGACGGCGGACATTCTCTTGACCGAGGTGCACCAGAAAAAAGATAGATCTATCATCTCTGAAAATTTCAGTCCTACATCTTTACTCGTTTTTGAGAAACCTGACAGACAAAATTGACTTTAAAAAAATCGTTTAACGACGATCACTTCCGACCGGAAGTGAATTTTGAAAAACTGTTATGGCGGTACAAACTTCATATGACGGGGCATCATCCCTGAAAATTTGACTAAAATCGGTCGAGCCCTCTCTGAGAAATCGCCTGCACAAAATCGGTAAGAAAAAAAAAAAAGAATAAGAACTAGATCGTTCTCGTTGCGAGCAACGAGTGGGTCTTCCGTCCGATTTTTGAATAAATGAGATAAAACTCATCGTTTTAAAGATAAAATTGTGAGTCTACGCAAAAAAAACGAAAAAAAAATTTTGCGGCACTCGGGGCTTGAACCCGGGTCGCCTGGGCAATGTCCACGACCATAACGACTGAGCTACTCGGACTCTCGCTTCAGGACTTTGACCCTTAATATCTCGAGAATGAGTTGATCGATTTTAAAACGAATTACATATTCTGAATCAGAAAAAGGGTCACTATAGAGTGTAAAAATTTTAAAGAAAAATATTAAAAAATAAAAAAATTCAAAAATTAAATTTTTCAAATTTCCTTCCGGTGACGACCGGAAGTGACGGCGGACATTCTCTTGACCGAGGTGCACCAGAAAATAGGTAGATCTATCATCTCTGAAAATGTCAGCCCTTTATTTTTACTCGTTTTTGAGAAACCTGACAGACAAAATTGACTTTTTAAAATCGTAAACGGACGATAACTTCCGACCGGAAGTGAATTTTCAAAAAGTGGTTTGAAAACATCAAATTCAAATAAAAACGCGTTTATCTTGAAAATTTGAACGAAATCGATCCAGCCATCTCCGAGAAATCGTCTGCACAAAATCGGTAAGAAAAAAAAAGAATAATAATAATAACAACTAGATCGTTCTCGTTGCGAGCAACGAGTGTGTCTTCCGTCCGATTTTTGAATATATGAGATGAAACTCGTCGTTTTAAAGATAAAATTGTGAGTCTACGCAAAAAAAACGAAAAAAAAATTTTCGGCACTCGGGGCTTGAACCCGGGTCGCCTGGGCACTGTCCACGACCATAACGACTGAGCTACTCGGGCTCTCGCTTCAGGACTTTGACGCTTAATATCTCGAGAATGCGTTGATCGATTTTAAAACAAATTACATATTCTGAATCAGTAAAAGGGTCACTATAAAGTGTAAAAATTCCAAAGTAAAATATTGAAAAATAAAAAAGTTCAAAAATTCACTTTTCAGATTTCCTTCCGGTGACGACCGGAAGTGACGGTTGACATTCTCTTGACCGAGGTGCACCAGAAAAACGGTAGATCTATCATCTCTAAAAATTTCAGCCCTCTATCTTTACTCGTTTTTGAGAAACATGACAGACAAAATTGACTTTAAAAAATCGTTTAACGGCGATAACTTCCGAACGGAAGTGATATTTGAAAAACTGTCACAGCGGTATAAACTTCAGATGGCTAGGCATTATCTCTGAAAATTTGAAGAAAATCGCACTAGCCATCTCCGAGAAATCGCCTGCACAAAATGTGTAAGGAAAAAAAGAATAATAATAATAACTAGATCGTTCTCGTTGCGAGCAACGAGTGGGTCTTCCGTCCGATTTTGGAAGAAATGAGATAAAACTCATCGTTTTAAAGATAAAATTGTGAGTCTACGCTAAAAAAATGAAAAAAAAATTTTCGGCACTCGGGGCTTGAACCCGGGTCGCCTGGGAACTGTCCACGACCATAACGACTGAGCTACTCGGGCTCTCGCTTCAGGACTTTGACGCTTAATATCTCGAGAATGCGTTAACCGATTTTGAAACAAATTACATATTCGGAATCAGTAAAAGGGTCACTGTCAAACCTTTAGAAAATTATTTTAAAATAAAAAAGTTGAAAAATTCGATTTTTGAAATTTACTTCCGGTGCCGACCGGAAGTGACGGCGGACATTCTCTGGACCGAGGTGCACCAGAAAATATCTAGATCTATCATCTCTGAAAATTTCAGGTCTAAATCTTTATTAGTTTTTTAGAAACGTCGCAGACAAAATTGACTTTTAAAAATCGTTTAACGACGATAACTTCCGACCGGAAGTGAATTTTCAAAAACTGTCGCAGCGGTATAAACTTCAGATGACGAGGCATTATCCCTGAAAATTTGAAGAAAATCGATTGAGCCATCTCCAAGAAATCGCCTGCACAAAATTTGTAAGACAAAAAAGAATAATAATAATAAGAAAAGTGAAAAAGAAACAATAGAATAATAGAAGGGTCTTCCGCTGAAGACGGAAGACCCTAATAAGAAAATTGAAAAAGAAACAATAGAATAATAGAAGGGTCTTCCGCTGAAGACGGAAGACCCTAATAATAATAATAATAAGAAAAGTGAAAAAGAAACAATAGAATAATAGAAGGGTCTTCCGCTGAAGACGGAAAACCCTAATAAATAAGGTCTGTTTTTGTCTTAATCTAAATGGAATAGTGTTTTTCAACGTGTACCTTATTCCAACAACTCCTTTGTGAATAATATTTTTGTTAGAAAATCAAAAAAAAAAAAAAAAAAAAAAATGGATAGAAAGAAAAAGAGAGAAAGAACAAATCTTGTGGCTCCGGCCAGATTAGAACACTCAACTTATGCAGGTGTCATAACAGAATTTCATCGAAGGTTCACGTCAAAACATGGCTGACGCAAAATAATTCCCGAATTTCTCTTTGAATTTGGGGCGTTTCCGCCCGGGACAGGAGCTGATTTTTTGTATGAGATGAAAAACAACGTGTAAGATGTCTGAGTATTCAGGTTTTGTAACAATGCGAGGTCATTTGAAATATTGATGCGTGTTTGTTTCTAGAGGGGGGTGAAAAGGCCAGAGCTTGATTTTCGTCGTAAATAAATCGAAAGTAGAATTTTGAGGTGTGGATCTCGGATTCGGTTAACGACAAATAGGGGAATGATAAAACAATGACTGATGCATTTTACACATGTATTTCAGCGTTGAGAATTTTTTTCGTGTCGTTTACTATTATGTTTGACTGTTTTATTACGCCAGGATTGGTAAAATCTTGATAAATGTAGAAATAACGAAATCAGTAACATGTAAATTTATTCGGTAAAAAATCGATAACGGTAATTTTCACAGTTCTAACATTCATAAGTAGTTCACACGCTATCGTAGATACAGACTAAACGGAAAACAAGAAATATACATGCATCAGAAATATTACACGGCTGCTTACATCCCGTGTACTGTGTAAATTTTAATTCCCAGTACAGGCAATGCCTGCCGTTTGATCTCAGGAATTTCTTCTAAATTGTTGAATCCGCTGCATATTTGGCAGACAATTAGAATGGGGTCCGAGGTACATTTACACGAAATTTCATTGGGATTGAGTGAAGGGCTCGGGAGTTAGAATTTTTTTCTACAGTACATGTGAAGCACGCTAATCGAAACTCAAATGCCCAAAAATTCATAACTCTGTTAAAATAAAACGAACTGGTCTGGCCATTAGTACAGTAATCTAGAATGGTAATAGGCTGAAAGTAAAGGTCCAATATCAAAGATCAAGTAAAATCAGGTCAGAAAAACTAAATGATTTTGTGAATCGGAAGGGGGGGGGGGTCGGTGCGTGTACTGTGTAAATTTTAACTCCACGTACAGGCAATACTCGCCGTTTGATCTCAGGTATTTCTTCTAAATTGGTTAATCCGGTGCACATTTGGCAGACAATAAGAAATGGGTCCGAAGTATATTTACACGAATTTTCATAAGGATTGAGTGAAGGGCTCGGACGTTAGAATTTTTTTCTACAGTACATGTCAAGCACGCCAGTTAAAACGCAAATGCCTAAAAATTCATAACTCTGTTAAAAATGAACGAATTGGTCTGGTCATTAGTACAGTAATCTAGAATGGTCTTAGGTTGAAAGTAAAGGTCAAAGATCAAAGATCAAGAAAAAGCAGACCAGAAAAACTAAATGGTTTTATGAATCGGGAGGTGGGGGGGGGGGGGGAGGGAGTCGGTGACTTCTATATTAAACGTAGAATATTAAATTCTAAATATTACATATTACACAATTACTAAATGAAATACACATGTTAGAACAATGTATAAGCGTTGTATTAAAGATGCAACTATTTATTTTTCTCAACATTTTAACTTTATTTCAGTATGAATACATAGCTTTGGATCTCAATACACAAATACGGGGAAAAACGCTATTATTGTAACTTCTTTTACAAAATTAAAACGGAAAAGAACAGAATTCATCATTTTAAAGATAAAATCGTAGGTCTAAGTGGAAGATGAGTTGAAAAATTTTGCGGCACTTGAGGCTTGAACCCGGGTCGCCTGGGCACATGTCCACGACTCTAACGACTGAGCTACTCGGACTCTCGCTTCAGGACTTTGGCCCTTAATATCTCGAGAATGCGTTGATCGATTTTAAAACAAATTACATATTCTGAATCAGAAAAAGGGTCACTATCAAACCTACAGAAAAATATTTTAAAACAAAAAAGTTGAAAAATTCGATTTTTAAGATTTGCTTTCAGTGACGACCGGAAGTGACGACGGACATTCTTTTGACCGAGGTGCACTAAAAAAATGGTAGATCTATCATATCTGAAAATTTCAGCTCTAAATCTTTACTCGGTTTTAAGAAACGTCGCAGACAAAATTGACTTTTAAAAATCGTTAAACGACGATAACTTCCGACCGGAAGTGAATTTCTAAAAACTGTCGCTGCGGTATAAACTTCAGTTGACAAGCCATTGTCCCTGAAAATTTGAAGAAAATCGAAAGAGCCATCTTCGAGAAATCGCCTGCACAAAATTTGTAAGACAAAAAAAGAATAATAATAATAACTAGACACGATCTCGTTGCGAGCAACGAGGAGGTCTTCCGTCCGATTTTTAGAAGGTGATATGACATTATCGACTTTGATTTTCGACAAGAAAATATGATCTGGAAAAGGAGTGGAGTACTAATGCTTTCCTGTAATGCTTTTTATGAATTCTCTTACGTTGATTTCTTAAATACTTGCATTTCTTCCAATTGAGATAGAAAAGATAAAATTGGTTTACCTCTGGTCCCTAAAAACCCTAATTAGGTAAGGCATGAAAAAATCATTTTATTGTTAGGATATATAAACGTATTATACCTAATTCTGCTTTTATAACCTATTACAAAACATCTCTCAGTAAATGACTAGTAAATAGATAAAAGACTTTAGACCCACCTTGATCCCCAATATGAGGGGTCAGTCCCTTTTTCTTTATATCAAATGGAATGTATTTTAATTTTAATCATATTTTGTTCAACTAGTGTTTGGAAATATTATATTTCAAAAGATTTTACGTTCTGATATATAGGTGATTAAATTTTCGGACATTTGACCTCTAAAAACACCTAATTACGTAGCACATGATAAAATCATTACATGGCTTGGAGATAACATATCTGCTTTTATGACATTTCACAAAATATCTCTCAGTAAAGGGCTATATATAAAAGTCTTTAGAGCCCTCTGGTCCCCTTATTTGAGGGGCCAGCCCCTTTTTGTTCAACAAGTATTTAGAAATTCATTACCATTCCTGAGATATATGGAAAGAACGTTTTAGTGTTCGATCCCTTATCTCCTTATAGGGGCCGTTTAACGAAACTTTGAAGGTTGCATATTGTTCAGTACATCATTTTGAGCATCTTTTCTTCTATACTGCATTTCAAAAGATTATCCATTCTGATATATGGGTGATTAAAATGTTGGACATTTGACCTCTAGAAACATCTAATTATACGTAACGCATAATAAAAGCATCACATTGAACTGTAAGATAACATATCTGCTTTTATGACCTTTCACAAAATATCTCTCAGTAAAAGGCTATAGATAAAATACTTTAGAGCCCTCCCTTAATTTGAGGGGCAAGCCCCCTTTTCTTGATATCAAATGAAAGGTCAAATATTAAATGATATTATGGGTGATCAAAATTTTGGACTTTTGACCCCTAAAAACATCTAATTAAGTAACACATGATTAAATCATTAGATTCCTTGGATACATAACAGTTGAAATCGACTCAAAATTTTAAATTTTATTTACCTTAAGTGATTTTGAATGACAACAGTTGTGAATGGAATTGGAGATCATTTTCGAGAAATAAACAGGTAGTGAAAATAATTCATGCACAGGATCATGCACATGACAAATAAAGTGTCTTACACATGTAAATCTTAATGTTAAAGCTGCTTGGTCCGATTTTCAATACAATTGTTGTACGCTTCTAAACAATGTTTATGCTAAGTATGTGTGTATTAATATACGTTGCAGTAGTTTTCCTGGTCAATTAAGCCATATTTTAATGAAAAAATAATGTACATGTTGAAACTTGTTGAAACCGGATGTTGTTCATTCCGTCATGCTGTCCAATCCGGCGAAATTCATCTAGCAACTCATTTCAGTTTATACCGTTAAGTCTTGTTATTAATAAATACGCATTTTTTTTTGATAAAATTAGATAATTAGATTATAGTTCACCCCATTTTTTTCAGGCCGATATCGTTTATTATCCCCGTTGTATGGCTACACTTACAGAGTTGCATATTATTCTGTCAAAATACTCCATCTATTGTTCCCTGCATCAAAACAGTTCTCACCATTACGTATTCAGCCATCTGTTGACTATTGAAAAAGTATTTCAATCGTATGTATTCCGTTATGGATTTATTGTTTTCCAAAAAAAAAATGAAAATGAAAATTGGTACCGTAATTACGATCGATGAAATCTAATATATTTCAGAAGAATTGAAAATTTTGCAAGAATACACGATCAAGACCTACTGCATTAAATACTAAAATTAATTTGCAACAATATCTTCTAAACCGAATGTTGGCTAATTCGGCCAAGTTTTTTAGAACCACCCTCCGCCGGATTAGACAAGTTCTACTGTACAATATACAAAATTTTTTTACAAAATAAACGACATAAAAGGGTTTCGCGTTATTTCGCCTCATGCTCAAACTGGCCCCTTACGTCGAAGCGAGTATGATTGTATTACGACTTTGACATCTGTCCTTTTTATATATGATCTGTTATAACAAATAAAATATACAGCATGACTATTTAACAAAAAAAAAAAAACAGTGTACATTTGTTCATTAATAGTTTTGAAGTTTACGTTGTTTATAATAGAAGCAAAACCTGCAGGTTGAATAAACCCAATCATTCAGAGGACGAAACCAAACGGTTACTTTTCTAAATATTCTCATGATGTATTTTTTTTGGGGGGGGGGGGTTGAATGCCGCAAAATTTAGTTTTATTTACTTTGAATATTTCTAACGTTGAAAGGAGATCAATTCCGTGTAAATAAGTCTATAACTTTGTAAGATCATTCATTTGGTTTGCATGGAAAATTATTTGATACTCTAATGGCCGAAATATCGGAAGATGCAGCTAAAAGAAATTTCTCCACTTGGTATACATCGAAACGTTATTTCAAATCAGACACCAAACAACATGAAGGGAAATGGAAATATTCGGCGGATCTACATGTTAAAATATTCTTATGATAAAATGTTGTATTTATGGCAAACGTATATTTATTATTTTTTATCTCCTAAAAGATATAATCGCACTTGTGTTTTGTATCCATCTCTTTTTAACTCTTTGTAGCCAAATCTGTCAAAATTTCACCCTCTTGTTGTAAACCACGCTGCAATATTCAAAATGGATGCGCTGTTGAACGAAAGACTAGTACTCGGCTGGAAAAACTTACTGAATGGGCCGTCTAAAATTATTAATATTAATAATAAATTCAGACATTTTTAGATTTCACAAAGTGTAATTTTTGTTAAGTTACAGGGAAATCATTTTATGCACATATATTTGCACAAAATAGGTTATATGTTATTCAACCAGTGTTTGAAATTTGAGACCATTCTTGATATATTTGGGAAAGAAATTTTAGGGGTCATCTATTCATCTTCTTATCGGGCCGTTTAACAAATGTTGGGCCATTTCCGAGAAAATGCGTATACAAAAACCGTTATTGAAAGAAAAGAATGCAGGAAATGAAAGCTCTTAACAAGGGGGCGGAGAGTGCTTTAAAATTCATATTTACATGTATTTAATTCACCTTGTAAAATTATCAATCATAGGCACTGGATAACTGCTATTGCCTAATTGACAAATTTGATTTGCTTATTGACTCCATGACCACTACAATTTCGCTAAGTTAAACGTTAAATTTAAAAAATATATATATAAGAATGTACTCCAATCAGGTGTTGTACTATACAGAACGTTCTTTACGCGATCGCCGAGCGATTCTTTTGGGGAAGAACAGTCCTGATCAGACAACAAAAAATAATTAGTATGCTTTTTAATGAATCGGACTACAATTCAGAAGAGGTTAAACCAATAGTGTGACCATTATTCTTTTACGGCCTGAATGTAAATAAAACTTCAACTTGTTTAAAAATTCATAGGTATATTAAGAAATAATCACTGATTCCTTCAATTCCTTCCGTGTTAGCGGGCAATGGTTAGTTTTATCCTGCCCGCACCTACCGCAAGCATGTAACATTGTATAACTTAAGCTGCCTTATCTCGAACGCTTTTTAAATATATTTCAACTCACTTTACTTACTACACCCTGCTTAATTCTCTCTCTCTCTCTCTCTCTCTCTCTCTCTCTCTCTCATAATTCATAAAAAATTCTAATATTTTGTTAGCCAAATGAATTATCACAGATTACAGATACTTAAGATGTGTGTGTTGGAATAATGATCTTGTGAATATCGCCTATATTTTGTTTTGTTGAAATGGGTAGTGAAACGCATTAAATTCTCAGCAGCAAAATGTCACAAATAGACACAGGTGAAATTCAATGTATTTACATTTCAACTCGTACGACTGTAAAACGTTGGATTATTTTCATTGATGACATATTTTTTTTTATATTTTACGCACTATAATTTAAATCAATGGTTTGATGCATCTTTAACCAATATAAATGAAATGAAAACAATTTTACAAAGAATCAATGAACATTCAATTGTGTGATAACGTACGTAGAAACACGAGAAGCCTGTGTCCTAGACTACAGCGAATCGGTTGTCCACTAGCGCGGCATCTCCTCGGTCCTGTGCGAATGATGTGTTATGTAAATGTACACTCAACGTGGTGGGTTTAAAATGTTTGCAGTTTCATAACTGAATTTTATTTTCCAACAATAAAACTATTTTATGACATATACAAGATCACAAAAAACATCTATTTTTTTTTTTATAGATTACGAGACTAAAAATGCATTTCTTCGTAAGTAAAGGTATAATCTTTTTCCATTACTCTTTAACATCGTTAAAATCGGATTTCTTTGTGTTTGCAGCTACATAAAAACCCATGTGTGCATTACAGCAAGACGCAAATCTTGTGTATTAGATAACGGCAGACCACTCGCCAGTCCAGCCGCGACCTATTTCCTCGGCCGCGGGCAAGGGATCGGATACGTAATTGTTCACATACACAGCTCGGAATCCAGCTAGATTTAAATGCGACTCAAATGCATTGCATAGAAGCAGTTCTTTTATCCATAATGTGTTTCACTAGAAAAGAATTAAACTGTCTAAACACTTTCCGCATGTAAGCTGGTACACTGTCTATGGTAGTAGGTAAAGGTATAATTTTTTTTTTTAAATTTACTATTAATATCGTTAAAATCGGAATTCTTTGTGTTTGCAGCTACATAAAAAAAACCATGTGTGCATTACAGCAAGACGCAAATCTTGTGTATTAGATAACGGCAGACCGCTCGCTAATCCAGCCGCGACCTATTTCCTCGGCCGCGGGCAAGGGATCGGATACGTAATTGTTCACATACACAGCTCGGAATCCAGCTAGATTTTAAATGCGACTCAAATGCATTGCATAGAAGTAGTTCTTTTATCCATAATGTGTTTCACTAGAAAAGAATTAAAATGTTAAAACACTTTGCGTATGTAAACTGGTACACTTTATGTCACTTATACGCACAAATAACCCATTTATTTGCCAAATAAAACACAAATACATGGATACAAGTCTAGCTTTTTACACTCATATTACGCAATATCCGAACAAAATATTATTGTTACGACTTTAATAAGATCATAATGAACAACTTTTGCAGCGACAGCTATATCGAAATCTTAACCGCTTTTGAGTTATAAAGTGAAAACTTTCAAGGGTTCTAGGCCCCTGATTTGAGGGGCCAGCCCCTTTTTCTTGATGTCAAATAAAAGATCTTTTAAATATTCATCTTTTTTGTTCTACGTGTCTTAACAAAATATTTCCGGGAAAAGAGATAAACTAGGAAAACCATGCAAAATCACAACGCTTTTTAAAACTCATTTTTGGAGCCCTACCGAGCTTTGGCGCTTTTTGCGCTAGAAAATTATAAATGCCCTATTACATATCTATATTCTTTTGTCTATCATTCCTGAAATTTTGAACTCAATATCTTATTTAGTTTATGAGAACCTTCGTGGACAAGCTGACCCTCTAAAAATCGTTAAATTGTAAATATCTCAAAACCGGAAGTGATGTCACCATTAAAAAAAATTTGCAATAAGGTTCAGAGCAATATCTATTAGATCTGAAAGTTTCATATAAATCGGCCGAGTAGTTTTTGAGAAATCGCGTACACAAAATATGTAAGAAAAAAAAAGAATAGGGAAAAAGAAACCGAACGAAAACAATAAGGTCTTCCGTTGGAAACGGAAGACCTTAATAATAATAATAATAATAAGAAAAGTGAAAAAGAAACAATAGAATAATAGAAGGGTCTTCCGCTGAAGACGGAAAACCCTAATAAGAAACCTGAAAAAGAAACAATAGAATAATAGTAGGGTCTTCCGCTGAAGACGGAAGACCCTAATAATAAGAAAAGTGAAAAAGAAACAATAGAATAATAGAAGGGTCTTCCGCTGAAGACGGAAGACCCTAATAATAATAATAATAATAATAAGAAAAGTGAAAAAGAAACAATAGAATAATAGAAGGGTCTTCCGCTGAAGACGGAAGACCCTAATAACAATAAGAAAAGTGAAAAAGAAACAATAGAATAATAGAAGGGTCTTCCGCTGAAGACGGAAGACCCTAATAATAAGAAAAGTGAAAAAGAAACAATAGAATAATAGTAGGGTCTTCCGCTGAAGACGGAAGACCCTAACTAGATCGTTCTCGTTGCGAGCAACGAGTGGGTCTTCCGTCCGATTTTTGAATAAATGAGATAAAACTCATCGTTTTAAAGATAAAATTGTGAGTCTACGCTAAAAAAACGAAGAAAAAATTTTCGGCACTCGGGGCTTGAACCCGGGTCGCCTGGGCACTGTCCACGACCATAACGACTGAGCTACTCGGGCTCTCGCTTCAGGACTTTGACGCTTAATATCTCGAGAATGCGTTAACCGATTTTAAAACAAATTACATATTCGGAATCAGTAAAAGGGTCACTATCAAACCTATAGAAAATTATTTTAAAATAAAAAAGTTGAAAAATTCGATTTTTGAAATTTACTTCCGGTGCAAACCGGAAGTGACGGCGGACATTCTCTTGACCGAGGTACATCAGAAAAACGGTAGATCTATCATCTCTATAAATTTCAGGCCTTTATCTTTACTCCTTTTCGAGAAACGTCGCAGACAAAATTCACTTTTAAAAATCGTTTAACGACGATTACTTCCGACCGGAAGTGAATTTTCAAAAACTCTCGCGGCGGTATAAACTTCAGATAATGTGGCATTATTCCTGAAAATTTGAAGAAAATCGGGCAAGCCATCTCTGAGAAATCGCCTGCACAAAATTTGTAAGAAAAAAAAAAAGAAGAAAAATAATAATAAGAAAAGTGAAAAAGAAACAATAGAATAATAGTAGGGTCTTCCGCTGAAGACGGAAGACCCTAACTAGATCGTTCTCGTTGCGAGCAACGAGTGGGTCTTCCGTCCGCTCTTTGAATAAATGAGATAAAACTCATCGTTTTAAAGATAAAATTTTGAGTCTACGCAAAAAAAACGAAAAAAAAATTTTCGGCACTCGGGGCTTGAACCCGGGTCGCCTGGGCACTGTCCACGACCATAACGACTGAGCTACTCGGGCTCTCGCTTCAGGACTTTGACGCTTAATATCTCGAGAATGCGTCGATCGATTTTAAAACAAATTACATATTCTTAATCAGTAAGAAGGTCACTATCAGCTACAAAAATATAAAAGAAAAATATTAAAAAAAAAAAAAGTTCAAAAATTTGAATTTTTGAATTTCCGTCTGGTGACGACAGGAAGTGACGGCGGACATTTTCTTGACCCAGGTGCAAGACAAAAACGCTATGTCTAGCATCCCTTAAACTTTCAGCCCTCTATCTTTACTCGTTTTCTAGATCTCTAGCCGACAAAATTGACTTTTAAAAATCGTAAACGGACGATAACTTCCGACCGGAAGTGAATTTTTTAAAATCGATCAGAAAACATCAACTTCAGATAAATGCGCGTATATCTTGAAAATTTGAACGAGATCTATACAGTAATCTCCGAGAAATCGTCTGCACAAAATCGGTAAGAAAAAAAAGAATAATAATAATAATAACTAGATCGTTCTCGTTGCGAGCAACGAGTGGGTCTTCCGTCCGATTTTTGAATAAATGAGATAAAACCCATCATTTTAAACATGAAATCGTAAGTCTCCGCAAAAAATACAAAAAAAAAATTTTGCGGCACTCGGGGCTTGAACCCGGGTCGCCTGGGCAATGTCCACGACCATAACAACTGAGCTACTCGGGCTCTCGCTTCAGGACTTTGACGCTTTATATCTCGAGATTGCGTTAATCGATTTTAAAACAAATTACATATTCTAAATCAGTAAAAGGGTCACTATCAACTGTAAAAAGTTCAAAGAAAAATAACAAAAAATAAAAAAGTCGAAAAATTAATTTTTTTAAATTTCCTTCCGGTGACGAACGGAAGTGACGGCGGACATTCTCTTGACCGAGGTGCACCAGAAAAAAGATAGATCTATCATCTCTGAAAATTTCAGTCCTACATCTTTACTCGTTTTTGAGAAACCTGACAGACAAAATTGACTTTTAAAAAATCGTTTAACGACGATCACTTCCGACCGGAAGTGAATTTTGAAAAACTGTTACGGCGGTACAAACTTCATATGACGGGGCATCATCCCTGAAAATTTGACTAAAATCGGTCGAGCCATCTCTGAGAAATCGCCTGCACAAAATCGGTAAGAAAAAAAAAAAAGAATAAGAATAATAAGAAAAGTGAAAAAGAAACAATAGAATAATAGAAGGGTCTTCCGCTGAAGACGGAAGACCCTAATAAGAAAAGTGAAAAAGAAACAATAGAATAATAGAAGGGTCTTCCGCTGAAGACGGAAGACCCTAACAATAAGAAACCTGAAAAAGAAACAATAGAATAATAGTAGGGTCTTCCGCTGAAGACGGAAGACCCTAACTAGATCGTTCTCGTTGCGAGCAACGAGTGGGTCTTCCGTCCGATTTTTGAATAAATGAGATAAATCTCATCGTTTTAAAGATAAAATTGTGAGTCTACGCAAAAAAAAACGAAAAAAAATTTTGCGGCACGCGGGGCTTGAACCCGGGTCGCCTGGGCACTGTCCATGACCATAACGACTGAGCTACTCGGGCTCTCGCTTCAGGACTTTGACGCTTAATATCTCGAGAATGCGTTGATCGATTTTAAAACAAAATACATATTCTGAATCAGTAAAAGGGTCACTATCAACCCTGCAGAAAAACATTTTAAAACAAAAAAGTTGAAAAAATCGATTTTTGAAATTTTCTTCCGGTGACGACCGGAAGCGTCGGCGGACATTCTCTTGACCGAGGTACATTAGAAAAAAGATAGATCTATCATCTCTGAAAATTACAGCTCTAAATCTTTACTCGTTTTTGAGAAACGTCGCAGACAAAATCGACTTTTAAAAATCGTTAAACGACAATAACTTCCGACCGGAAGTGAATTTTAAAAAATTGTTGTAGCGGTATAAACTTCAGTTGACGAGGCATTATCCCTTAAAATTTGAACGAAATCGAACAAGCCATCTCCGAGAATTCGCCTGCACAAAATTTGTAAGACAAAAAAAGAATAATAACTAGATCGTTCTCGTTGCGAGCAACGAGTGGGTCTTCCGTCCGATTTTTAAATAAATGAGATAAAACTCAACGTTTTAAAGATAGAATTGTGAGTCTACGCAACAAAAAAAAACGAAAAAAAAAAATTCGGCACTCAGGGCTTGAACCCGGGTCGCCTGGGTACTGTCCACAACCATAACGACTGAGCTACTCGGGCTCTCGCTTCAGGACTTTGACGCTTAATATCTCGAGAATGCGTTAACCAATTTTGAAACAAATTACATATTTGGAATCAGTAAAAGGGTCACTATCAAACCTATAGAAAATTAATTTAAAATAAAAAAGTTTAAAAATCCGATTTTTGAAAATCGTTTAACGACGATAACTTCCGAGCGGAAGTGAATTTTCAAAAACTGTCGCGGCGGTATAAACTTCAGATAATGAGGCATTATTCCTGAAAATTTGAAGAAAATCGAAAGAGCCATCTCTGAGAAATCGCCTGCACAAAATTTGTAAGAAAAAAAAAAAAGAATAATAATAATAATAAGAAAAGTGAAAAAGAAACAATAGAATAATAGTAGGGTCTTCCGCTGAAGACGGAAGACCCTAATAATAAGAAAAGTGAAAAAGAAACAATAGAATAATAGAAGGGTCTTCCGCTGAAGACGGAAGACCTTAATAATAAGAAAATTGAAAAAGAAACTATAGAATAATAGTAGGGTCTTCCGCTGAAGACGGAAGACCCTAATAATAATAATAATAACAATAAGAAAAGTGAAAAAGAAACAATAGAATAATAGAAGGGTCTTCCGCTGAAGACGGAAGACCCTAATAATAACAATAAGAAAAGTGAAAAAGAAACAATAGAATAATAGAAGGGTCTTCCGCTGAAGACGGAAGACCCTAAAAATATTCAATAGAATAACAAGAGGGTCTTCCGTTGGAAACGGAAGACCCTAATAACTAGATGCGATCTCGTTGCGAGCAACGAGTGGGTCTTCCGTCCGATTTTTGAATAAATGAGATAAAACTCATCGTTTTAAACATAAAATTGTGAGTCTACGCAAAAAAAAAGAAAAAAAATTTTGCGGCACTCGGGGCTTGAACCCGGGTCGCCTGGGCACTGTCCACGACCTTAACGACTGAGCTACTCGGGCTCTCGCTTCAGGATTTGACGCTTAATATCTCGAGAATGCGTTGATCGATTTTAAAACAAATTACATATTCTGAATCAGTAAAAGGGTCACTATCAACTTTAAAAAATTCAAAGAAAAATATTAAAAAATAAAAAAGTCGAAAAATTAAATTTTTTTAAATTTGCTTCCGGTGACGACCGGAAGTGACGGCTGGCATTTTATTAACCGAGGTGCACCAGAAAAACGGTAGATCTATCATCTCTGAAAATTTCAGCCCTTTATCTTTACTAGTTTTTGAGAAACCTGACAGACAAAATTGACTTTTTAAAATCGTAAACGGACGATAACTTCCGACCGGAAGTGTATTTTCAAAAATGGTTAAAAAACAATCAACTTCACATAAAACTGCGTTGATCCTAAAAATTTGAATGAAATTGATCGAGCCATAGAATAATAGAAGGGTCTTCCGCTGAAGACGGAAGACCCTAGTAAATAAGGTCTGTTTTTGTCTTAATCTAAATGGAATAGTGTTTTTCAACTTGTACTTCATTCCAACAACCCCTTTAAGAAGAATATTTTTATTAAAAAAAAAAAATGGAGAGAAAGAAAAGGAAAGAAAGAACAAATCTTGGCTCCGGCAAGATTAGAACACCCAACTTATGCAGGTGTCATAACAGTATTTCAGCGAAGGTTCACGTCAAAACATGGCTGACGCAAAATAGTTCCCGAATTTCTCTTTGAAATTGGGGCGTTTCCGCCCGGGACAGGAGCTGATTTTTTGTATGAGATGATACACAACGTGTAAGATGTCTGACTGTTCAGGTTTTGTAACAATGCGAGGTCATTTGAAATATTGATGCGTGTTTGTTTCTGGAGGGGGGGGGGTGAAAAGACCCGGCCTTGATTTTCGTCGTAAATAAATCGAAAGTAGAATTTTGAGGTGTGGATCTCGGATCCGGTTAACGACAAATAGGGGAATCCTGAAACAATGACTGATGCATTTTACACATGTATTTCAGCGTTGAGAATTTTTTTCGTGTCGTTTACTATTATGTTTGACTGCTTTTATCACGCCAGAATTGTTAACATCTTGATAAATGTAGAAATAACGAAATCAGTAACGTAAATTTATTCGGTAAGAAATCGATAACAGTAATTTTCACAGTTCTTACATTCATAAGTAGTTCACACGGTATCGTAGATACAGACTAAACGAAAAACAAGAAATATACATGCACCAGAAATATTACACGGCTGCTTACATCCCGTGTACTAAGATTCTAAGTCCCTGTACAGGCAATACTCGCCGTTTGATCTCGGGAATTTCTTCTAAATTGTTCAATCCGCTACATATTTGGCAGACAATAAGAATGATGTCCGAGGTTCATTTACACGAATTTTCATTAGGATTAAGCGAAAGGTTCGAAAGTTAGAATTTTTTTCTACAGTACATGTCAAGCACGCTAATCGAAACTCCAATGCCCAAAAATTCATAACTCTGTTAAAATTGAACGAATTGGTCTGGTCATTAGTAGAGTAATCTAGAATGGTACTAGGTTGAAATTAAAGGTACAATATCAAAGATCAAGTACAATCAGGCCAGAAAAACTAAATGATTTTTTGAATCGGGAGGGGGGTGGGGGGTCGGTGCGTGTACTGTGTAAATTTTAATTCCCCGTACAGGCAATACTCGCCATTTGATCTAGGGAATTTCTTTTAAATTGTTCAATCCGCTGCATGTTTGGCAGACAATAAGAATGGGGTCCGAGGTTCATTTACACGAATTTTCATTAGGATTAAGCGAAAGGTTCGAAAGTTAGAATTTTTTCTACAGTACATGTCAAGCACGCTAATCGAAACTCCAATGCCCAAAAATTCATAACTCTGTTAAAATTGAACGAATTGGTCTGGTCATTAGTAGAGTAATCTAGAATGGTACTAGGTTGAAATTAAAGGTACAATATCAAAGATCAAGTACAATCAGGCCAGAAAAACTAAATGATTTTTTGAATCGGGAGGGGGGTGGGGGGTCGGTGCGTGTACTGTGTAAATTTTAATTCCCCGTACAGGCAATACTCGCCATTTGATCTAGGGAATTTCTTTTAAATTGTTCAATCCGCTGCATGTTTGGCAGACAATAAGAATGGGGTCCGAGGTTCATTTACACGAATTTTCATTAGGATTAAGCGAAAGGTTCGAAAGTTAGAATTTTTTTCTACAGTACATGTCAAGCACGCTAATCGAAACTCCAATGCCCAAAAATTCATAACTCTGTTAAAATTGAACGAATTGGTCTGGTCATTAGTAGAGTAATCTAGAATGGTACTAGGTTGAAATTAAAGGTACAATATCAAAGATCAAGTACAATCAGGCCAGAAAAACTAAATGATTTTTTGAATCGGGAGGGGGGTGGGGGGTCGGTGCGTGTACTGTGTAAATTTTAATTCCCCGTACAGGCAATACTCGCCATTTGATCTAGGGAATTTCTTTTAAATTGTTCAATCCGCTGCATGTTTGGCAGACAATAAGAATGGGGTCCGAGGTACATTTACACGAATTTTCATTAGGATTAAGCGAAAGGTTCGAAAGTTAGAATTTTTTTCTACAGTACAAGTTAAGCACGCTAATCGAAACTCCAATGCCCAAAAATTCATAACTCTGTTAAAATTGAACGAATTGGTCTGGTTATTAGTAGAGTAATCTAGAATGGTACTATGTTGAAATTAAAGGTACAACATCAAAGATCAAGAAAAACCAGGCCAGAAAAACTAAATGATTTTGTGACTCGGGGGGGGGGGGGAGCGGTGTCAATGATTTTTTTATTGAACGTGAAATATTAAATTCTAAATATTACATATTACACAATTACTAAATGAAATACATGTGTTAGAACAATGTGTAAGCGTGTTATTAAAGATGTAACTATTTATTTTTCTGAACATCTTAACTATATTTCAGTATGAATAAATAGCTAAGGATCTCAATACACAAATACGGAGAAAAGCGCTATTATTGTAACTTCTTTTACAAAATTAAAACGAAAAAGAGCAGAATTCATCAATTTAAAGATAAAATCGTAGGTCTAAGCGAAAAATGAGTTTAAAAATTTTGCGGCACTCGGGGCTTGAATCCGGGTCGCCTGGGCACTGTCCATGACCATAACGACTGAGCTACTCGGACTCTCGCTTCATGACTTTGACGCTTAATATCTCGAGAATGCGTTGATCGATTTCAAAACAAATTACATATTCTGAATCAGTAAAGGGGTCACTATCAACTGTAAAAATTTCAAAGAAAAATATTAAAAAAATAAAAAAGTTGAAAAATTCAATTTTTCAAATTTCCTTCCGGTGACGACCGGAAGTGACGGCTGAGATTCTCTTGACCGAGGTGCACCAAAAAATTGATAGATCTATCATCTCTAAAAATTTCAGCTTTATATCTTAACTCGTTTTTGAGAAAACCGACAGACAAAATTGACTTTTTAAAATCGTAATCGGACGATAACTTCCGACCGGAAGTGTATTTTTAAAAATAAAAGAAAACCTATCAACTTTAGATAAAAACACGTCAAACTTGAAAATTTAAAGGAAATCGAACCAGGCATCTCAGAGAAATCGTCTGCACAAAATCGGTAAGAAAAAAAAAGAATAATAAGAAAAGTGAAAAAGAAACAATAGAATAATAGAAGGGTCTTCCGCTGAAGACGGAAGACCCTAATAATAAAGAAAAAGAAACCGTAGAATAACAAGAGGGTCTTCCGTTGGAAACGGAAGACCCTAATAATCTTTATCTGCACAATAATATAAAGGTCTTCCGTTGGAAACGGAAGACCTTAATTATATAAAGAATTTAATTCAGCTCACAGATCAAATGTAAAAGTATTACTCATGGACACTAAAGGACAAATAAAGCTTCTCACTCTTCTATCTCCCTCTTTCTTTCTTTTTTTTCCCCCTTAAGAATGTGTTCGTTTACAGTAAGAAAAAAAATTGTTCATTACCTGCAAAAGCACAATCTCCAACATCTACATCATAAGGCAATTATCAGTCACTATTTGCAAAACAGATTTTTTGGTTTGGGGAGTCTCTAGAAGAAAATGTAAAAAAGAATAATATTGGTTACATGTTGAGGTTATTAAAGCAACAAAATAATCACCGTGAGTATATAAAATAATCTTTTTGTAAACTATTGGACCCCCATGAAGAAACCAATATCTTTTGCTTTAAACTTGAAAAAAATCAGTATACATGTAATTAATTATTTAGAAAACCCCCTATATCACCATTTTAGCTGAAATAAAAATCCTTTCCTATTGAACTAAATAGACCCTCATGAGGAAACCCATACTTTTCATTTCAACATTAAAAATTCACTTCAAAAACCTCATAAATATTCTTGGATCTATACTTCTACCCTGATTTGTCTTAAATTACATTAATTCTAAGAAATAATCACCATTAGTTTAAGTGAAAATCCTTTCCTATTGAACATTGACCCCCAAGAGGTTACCCATAATTTTCATTTCAGTGCTGAAAATCAATATACCTTATTACATAGGGAACCCCCTAAATCATTTTTGATCAATATTTTTACCCTAATTTATCCAAACTCATATTAATCCAAAGAAAAAATCACCATAGTTTAAGTAAAAATCCTTTCCTATTGAACTAAGACCCCCATGAGGAAACTCGACATACTTTTCGTTTTAACATTGAAAATCATTATAATTACTTAATCACTTAGGAAACCCCCTAGATCATTGTTAAAAAAATATCACTCAAGTTATTAATCTTAAATTCAATCAATATTTGTACACTAATTTATCCTAAATTACGCTAACAAATATTCACCATTAGTTCAACTAAAAATCCTTTCTTATTGAACTTACACCCCCATGAGGAAACCCATAATTTTCATTTTTAACGTTCTAAAATCAGTATACTTTTTCACTATGAAAACCCAAAATTTTTTTTTCAATCAATATTTGTACCCTAATTTATCCTAAATTACATAAATACTAAGAAATGATTACCATTAGTTTAAGTAAAAATCCTTTCCTATTGAACTTAGACCCCCATGAGGAAACCCATAATTTTCATTTAAACAGTCTAAAATCAGTTTACTTATTCACTTAGGAAACCCCCTAAATCTTTTTCAATCAATATTTGTACCCTAATTTCTCCTAAATTACACAAATACTATGTAATAATTACCATTACTCTAAGTAAAAATCCTTTCCTATAGAACTTAGACCCCCATGAGGAAACCCATACTTTCCATTTTAACGTTATAAATTCAGTATACTTATTCTCTTAGGAAATCCCCTAAATATTTTTCAATCAATATTTATAGCCTAATTTATCTTAAATAACATTAACATTAAGAAATAATCACCATTAGTTTAAGTAAAAATCCTTCCTGTTGAACTTAGACTCCCATGAGGAAACCCATAATTTTTATTTTAACATTCTAAAATCAGTTTACTTATTCACTTAGGAAACCCCCTAAATCTTTTTCAATCAATATTTGTACCCTAATTTATCCTAAATTACACTAACACTAGGTAATAATTACCATTATTTTAAGAAAAAATCCTTTCCTATTGAACTTGGATCCCTTTGAGGAAACCCATACTTTTCATATTAACATTCTAAAATCAGTATACTTATTCCCTTAGGAAACCCCCTAAATATTTTTCAATCAAAATTTATATCCTAATATATCCTAAATTACACTAACACTAAGAAATAATCACCATTAGTTTAAGTGAAAATCCTTTCCTATTGAACTTATACCCCCATGAGGAATCCCATAATTTTCATTTATAATAAACATTCTAAAATCCGTTTACTTATTCACTTAGGAAACCCCCTATATCTTTTTCAATCAATATTTGTACCCTAATTTATTCTAAATTACACAAATTCTATGTAATAATTACCATTATTTTAAGAAAAAATCCTTTCCTATTGAACTTAGACTCCCATAAGGAAACCCATAATTTTCATTTTAACGTTCTGAAATCAGTAAACTTATTCACTTAGGAAACCCCCTAAATAATTTTTAATCAATATTTATACCCTAATTTATCCTAAATTACACTAATACTAAGAAATAATCACCATTAGTTTAAGTAAATATCCTTTCCTATTGAACTTGGACCCCCTTGAGGAAACCCATAATTTTCATTTTAACATTATAAAATCAGTATACTTATTCACTTAGGAAACCCATAAATCTTTTTCAATCAATATTTGTACCCTAATTTATCCTAAATTACACTTATACTAAGAAATAATTACCATTAGTTTAAGAAAAAATCCTTTCCTATTGAACTTATACCCCCATGAGGAAACCCATAATTTTCATTTTAACGTTTTAAAATCAGTATACTT
Organism: Magallana ariakensis; assembly: GCA_020458035.1. NCBI lineage: Eukaryota > Metazoa > Mollusca > Bivalvia > Ostreida > Ostreidae > Magallana > Magallana ariakensis. Next base: position 69,855,165 of record CM035812.1, on the reverse strand, counting down.
CTTCACTTAGGAAACCCCCTAAATCTTTTTCAATCAATATTTGTACTACCCTAATTTATCCTAAATTACACTAAAACTAAAAAATAATCACCATTAGTTTAAGTAAAAATCCTTTCCTATTGAACTTAGACCCCCATGAGGAAACCCATACTTTTCATTTTAACGTTATAAAATCAGTATACTTATTCACTTAGGAAATCCCCTAAATATTTTTCAATCAATATTTATAGCCTAATTTATCTTAAATAACATTAACATTAAGAAATAATCACCATTAGTTTAAGTAAAAATCCTTCCTGTTGAACTTAGACTCCCAAGAGGAAACCCATAATTTTCATTTTAACGTTTTAAAATCAGTATACTTCTTCACTTAGGAAACCCCCTAAATCTTTTTCAATCAATATTTGTACCCTAATTTATCCTAAATTACACTAACACTAGGTAATAATTACCATTATTTTAAGAAAAAATCCTTTCCTATTGAACTTGGATCCCTTTGAGGAAACCCATACTTTTCATATTAACATTCTAAAATCAGTATACTTATTCCCTTAGGAAACCCTCTAAATATTTTTCAATCAATATTTATAGCATAATATATCCTAAATTACACTAACACTAAGAAATAATCACCATTAGTTTAAGTGAAAATCCTTTCCTATTGAACTTATACCCCCATGAGGAATCCCATAATTTTTATTTATTATAAACATTCTAAAATCTGTTTACTTATTCACTTAGGAAACCCCCTATATCTTTTTCAATCAATATTTGTACCCTAATTTATTCTAAATTACACAAATACTATGTAATAATTACCATTATTTTAAGAAAAAATCCTTTCCTATTGAACTTAGACTCCCATAAGGAAACCCATAATTTTCATTTTAACGTTCTGAAATCAGTAAACTTATTCACTTAGGAAACCCCCTAAATAATTTTTAATCAATATTTATACCCTAATTTATCCTAAATTACACTAATACTAAGAAATAATCACCATTAGTTTAAGTGAAAATCCTTTCCTATTGAACTTGGACCCCCTTGAGGAAACCCATAATTTTCATTTTAATATTATAAAATCAGTATACTTATTCACTTAGGAAACCAATAAATCTTTTTTATCAATATTTATATTTCAATCAATATTTGTACCCTAATTTATCCTAAATTACACTTATACTAAGAAATAATTACCATTGGTTTAAGAAAAAATCCTTTCCTATTGAACTTATACCCCCATGAGGAAACCCATACTTTTCATTTTAACGTTTTAAAATCAGTATACTTCTTCACTTAGGAAACCCCCTAAATCTTTTTCAATCAATATTTGTACCCTAATTTATCCAAAATACACTAAAACTAAAAAATAATCACCATTAGTTTAAGTAAAAATCCTTTCCTATTGAACTTAGACCCCCATGAGGAAACCCATAATTTTCATTTTAACGTTTTAAAATCAGTATACTTATTCACTAAGGAAACCCCCAAAATCTTTTCAATCAATAAACATAGCCTAATATATCCTTAATTACATTAACACTAAGAAATAATCAGCATTAGTTAAAGTAAAAATCCTTTCCTATTGAACTTAGACCCCCATGAGGAAACCCATAATTTTCATTTTAACGTTTTAAAATCAGTATACTTATTCACTAAGGAAACCCCCAAAATCTTTTCAATCAATAAACATAGCCTAATATATCCTTAATTACATTAACACTAAGAAATAATCAGCATTAGTTAAAGTAAAAATCCTTTCCTATTGAACTTAGACCCCCATGAGGAAACCCATACTTTTCATTTTAACGTTATAAAATCAGTATACTTATTCACTTAGGAAATCCCCTAAATATTTTTCAATCAATATTTATAGCCTAATTTATCTTAAATAACATTAACATTAAGAAATAATCACCATTAGTTTAAGTAAAAATCCTTCCTGTTGAACTTAGACTCCCATGAGGAAACCCATAATTTTCATTTTAACATTCTAAAATCAGTTTACTTATTCACTTAGGAAACCCCCTAAATCTTTTTCAATCAATATTTGTACCATTATTTATCCTAAATTACACTAACACTAGGTAATAATTACCATTATTTTAAGAAAAAATCCTTTCCTATTGAACTTGGATCCCTTTAAGGAAACCGATACTTTTCATTTTAACGTTCTAAATCAGTATACTTTTTCACTTAGGAAACCCCCAAAATCTTTTTCAATCAATATTCATAGCCTAATATATCCTAAATTACATTAACACTAAGAAATAATCAGCATTAGTTTATGTAAAAACCGTTTCCTATTGAACTTAGACCCCCATGAGAAAACCCATACTTTTCATTTTAACATTATAAAATCAGTATACTTATTCACTTAAGAAACCCCCTAAATCTTTTTCAATCAATATTTGTACCCTAATTTATCTTAAATAACATTAACATTAAGAAATATTCACCATTAGTTTAAGTAAAAATCCTTTCCTATTGAACTTAGATTCCCATGAGGGAACCCATAATTTTAATTTAAACGTTATGAATTCAGTATAGTAATTAATTTAGGAAACACCCTTATTCTTTTTCAATCAATATATGTACCTTAATTTATCCTAAATAACATTAATACTAAGAAATAATCACTATTAGTTTAAGAAAAAATCCTTTCCTATTGAACCTAGACTCCCATGAGGAAACCCATAATTTTAATTTAAACGTTATGAATTCAGTGTACTTATTCACTTAGGAAACCCCCTAAATCTTTTTCAATCAATATTTGTACCCTAATTTATCCTAAACTACATTAATATTAAGAAATAATTATCAAAAGTTTAAGTCAAAATCCTTTTCTATTGAACTTAGATCCCAATGAGGAAACCTGTACTTTTCATATTAACGTTCTAAAATCAGTATACTTAATCACTTAGGAAACCCCCTAAATCTTTTTGGATCATTATCTGTACCTAAATTTATCTTAAATTATACTAATACTAAGAAATAATCACTATTAGTTAAAGTAAAATATCATTTGTTTTGAAATTTAACCCCCATGAGGAAACTCATTCTTTTCATTTTAATGATAAAAAGTAGTATTTCCTACTTAATTACTTCTTTTAATTAACTTTCTTAAATGTGTTTGTATTTATATATGTAACCTAATTCATCCGTATTTTTAATGAAATTTTACAATTGAAAAGGTATTTTACCAGAAATCTGATTCTAATAATCAGAAAAAAATCTTTGATGTATATATACTGCCCTTTGTTGTAAGAATACATATCACTATTTGAAATCAAATTTATATCCAAAATAACTCATGATGCTTATTTTATTTTATTTCACTCAAATATCAATCAAGTACATGTATGTGGAAACAGCTTAATGATTCTACAGAACACAGCATTACGATTTTTAAAAAGACAGAGGAAATTAAGATTAAAAGTTGGCAATGTTTACAGAATGTTTTTTAAACATTTATTATGATAAAAGCTTTGCTGATTGAGGTTTAAAAATCACACGTTTTGGTTTTAATACATAGAATTTATCTAAGAGAATTAAATATATACGCAGTGTTAACCAGTCGGGAAAAATACTGCTTAATTGGGAGTAATATCACCTATTTTGGATTTGGAATGGGGGCCGAATTTCGGCAACGTAGAAGGTATTGATATATCCCTTAAAATATAAGTAATAATCTGCTCCATAATTAAATAGATCTTGATTTAATTTAGACACATTTTAATTCTAAATAAGTTACGATCCCTTCTTTGATTATAAATATGGCATTTGCATAATGTCAGAATTAGATATCGTGTTCTCTTATCAGTGAATAACTTAGGAAAGACAATGCCTGACCTTGTTATAGTCGTTTACCAGATTTATTTATAAGAATAGAATGATATAATTCCCTAGATATCAAAGAAGAAATGATACTTACTGTAAACAATTATTTCCATCTTCATGTAGGAAGTTCCGATTGCGCATGCGCTATTTTTTACCCAATGGAGGAAAGTGTGTAAAGTACTCTTATGGACTCCACGATGAGTGTTAAAAAATTCACATACACACCGGAAACCCAAACATAGTACGATTTTTATTTTTTGAATCAAGTACGATGAGAATTAACGTTTCCGAACGCTTTTACTTCCCACTACACGAGTGCGTGTAGTGGGAAAAAAAAATGTAGTGGGATAAAACGTGTGTATTCATACTCGTGTAGTGGTATTCAGGTGCTTACAAACGCACACACACACACACACACACACACACACACACACACACACACACACACACATATATATATATATATATATATATATATATATATATGAAATGAGAGATGCATATGTTAAAAAAATCGTTTCAACATCATCCAACATATACTGCTAACAGTGGTGATAAAAAAATGGTATTATATATCCATATATGTATTTCAAGAATTACATCAATTTAGCATATGATTGATTGAGATTATTTTTACTATTATAAATGAAATATATTCGTTAAGTTCAAAGGTTAAGGTGTTGTTATTGAAGTCAAACTGCGATATATGTTGATTAGGAGCAACGCAATTGAAAAAAATGAATTATTAATTGTTCTACCTATTTACAAGTTTTATTATAAATCTTGAAAACAAAATGTTCCTTTGCTATTGCAATATAATACCAATGTTAAGTGAAATGTTAATATATTTTTTAAATCCTAAGAAGGTGACCCCGATAATAATGGTTATAACAATAATTGCCTCCGACAGATTAGTTATTTTTTTAGTTATTTCAATCACATAATGTTTTTCCCTCACATTCTCTCTTAACTTAAACATATATAGTTGTGAACTGTTAATCGTTTTGAATGATTGCACAATTAACTTTAGATTTATTTGACTTTTCGAGACTACCTATTACCCGCCATAGTATTATTTTGTATTATAGTACTTTATTTGTTGGACTTTAACAGCAAATTGAATCAATTGGGTCATTTAAGAATAGTACCTCAGTTTTTTTTTATCGGTTTCGGCCGATCACAGTCGTGCCCGTATGAGGCACCCGGCAAACTTCAATATTCAATTGCGCACACATTGCACGCTTCGGACTTCTTTGTTAACTATGCAGTGTTAGGTTTAAATTAATCTTTAATGAATAGTTTTATAACTAAGGAACATTATTTTGATGTATTTGACTTGAGATTTAAACATGTAAACAGTTACATAATTATTTAAATCATGTTTGGTTTTCTTTACATGCGTAATAATTTCGTGTGGAAGTGCACTTTGCCTACTAAACGGAAAGTTAATTCGTTACTTGCTATTTCGGAGAGCAACAAACGATGTGATTTATCCCATTAAATGCATGTTCTATGGCTTAACATAAAACATTTGATGCAGATAACTGATAGCCGATCCGATCATTTCTTTAAATGGAATAGTTGTAACGGTTTGCAACGTTTCGAGAATCTATATTTTACCGTCAGATCCTATTATTCGAATCAAGGATAAAAAGTGTTAAAGGCGAAGGAGATCTTAAGTTAAACCTTTGTTTCATGGGGCAACATAACACATATAACTTTTTGTTCCATTTTCGTTCTACAGATCAAAGTCATTAAGTGTTCATTGGTTTCATTTTGTTAATATCAGGAAACTAAGCATACATGTAGCAAGATCGTCACCCATTTTAAAAATAATAAATACGGTTGAAATCATATTTAAAACACAAAACTTGTATGTTCAAAGAGCTGTATGTTAATTTATTTTCACGAACATTCAGTACGTCACAAATTAATTTGATTGCGCACACAGTATTTTTTTGTTGTTCGTATTTTTTTTTTTTGTTTTTTTGTGTTTTAGAGAAAACACTGCGACATTGATCATGTGTATAATAGACACAACGACGTTTGCGTGAAGTGTTCTCCATACTGCGAATACAAAAGTAAGAAAGATCTTATTAAAGGATTGAAATAAAAGGATTGAAATTGTTCATTGTTTTGGTTGTTGTTGGTTATATATGTTTTGTTTTTGTTTTTTCCTCGTTTAACCTCTATACTTATTTTTAACTATACAAATTAGAATTACGTCATTTTACTCTCAACTAGACTGTGAAGACGTTAAGCTCATCCATGTTTCCACTGGACAGTACTCTCTGTCTCTAGGAGGCAGAACAATACCTGTTTGGTGCGACATGGACACTGATAATGGTGGCTGGATTGTAAGAGCATCCCCTAGTATTCTTATTAAATAATTTCTATCACTCTATTTACTTGAATGTTATGACAGCGTAAATAAAAGTCTCTAATTAATTAAAAATATACAGTTATTGTCCTAATGTTTACATTTTTTTTTAACCATTTATGTTTTATATGAATATTAAATGCATATATAATGATCATTGGTATGTCTATCTTTTTAAGGTAATTCAGCGTAGAATAAACGGATCTGTAGATTTTTTCAGAGGGTGGGACGACTACAAAATGGGTTTTGGTGACGTGAGTGGCGAATACTGGATAAGTGATGTTTTCTCTTTCTTGTTCACATAGTTTTATTTTATAATAATGTCAAAAAATCAACAAATCTTTTTTCAATTCTAAATTTCGTCACAGGGTGAAATATGTTAAATAATGTCTAAAAGTTTTACTCTTTTTTTTCCCAACAGGGCTTCATAACCTTCATGAACTTACTAAGCATGGTAAATATATTCTGCGAATAGACATGGAGTTCTCTTCCCAACATTACTATGCCAAATATTCGGACTTCGTCATTCAGTCTGAGAGTAGCAATTTTCGTATGAACTTTTCCGCTTTCTTGGGAGGCAATGCAGGTGAGTTAAAAATATACTGAGATTTATTTTATGTTAGTGTCTGTGATAAATCATGAGTTGAATGAACAGTCTATGCACACAATAGTAATTAACGAGCGTATTTTAGGGTACAGATACTGTGCTCGGACCGACACCGTAATATTGCCGGTTACGTGATAATGTCCACTTTAAAATATTTTTTTTTTACTTTAAAATTGATCCGAGAAGATACGATGTTAAAAAAATTAATTCATTTATTATCTTTTTGATTTTAGTACTTCTTTTGTTTTAGAAGAAATAACGAAGTGATTCTAGTTTAGAACTTAGTTTGAAATCTGGCCTAATTGACATCATTTTTTCTTTCACACTCACAAGTATGTTTCTTTCTTGCTTCATTTGAATCTTTTCTAAAGTCAGAGTTGTATTATCAATATTGAACATTTAAATTGGTTTATGGTTTCATTTTCATTTAAATATTTCAATTGGTTGATTTTCACCTTGATGTATGGGGAGGGATAAAATATGTTGTGCCTGCTGCCTAATCCCATTCAATATATTCTACTAAATAAAATACTGTTTAAATAAAAATAAAATCGGGGCGAAATTGTTTTGCAATTACGGTTGCGCAAAGTTACCCTGGGCAAAATAACTCATCAAGATATTTGCAACAACCAGGTAAAGTTGTTACGTAGAACTTTTTTACATTAACATATTAGTGACGTAGAAGCATGAAACTATGATAAAATGTACTTAAATTGACATTTAACAAATGTAATCCTGTCACACACGTTTCCGTATTTCACAACCAATTTATTGGAAATGCGAAAAGAAAATGAGATAAAGAGTTGGCTGATCATATCAAAAATATTTTTACTAAATGAGTTTTAATTCCTCTTTTTTTAATCATATAAAAGAAATTGATTGAAGAAATACAAATTGGTATAAAACTAAATAAATAAAAATATTACACTCACACACGTAATGGCATCGTAATATATTTTATAAAACATTATGTAGCTCTAAAATCAAAATTATGTCTGTAGACAACGAACAAGGACTTGGTATATTAACAAATATCTAAACAACAATTTAAGTACTTTAGATTTAAATAACAAAATTACCTGTTTGCGTGCATTAAAAGAGATTATCTTTCTTTACCTTGAACGATATAAAAGTATAAAAAACCTAGGTTGATTTAATGGAAAAAATGTTTGCATATTGCTTGAACATCCCTTTGGTAAAAAGAATTAAAAGATGTTGTGATATTCGATCTACATTTATTTCGTGATTAGAGATAAACATTCCATTTAACATTGATGTTTTTTGCAGGACGAGCCCGATTAGAATTTATTTCTTTATTACCTGTTAATATCAATTTTAACAAAACTCAAATCTGATATTTGATTTCTTCAACCGAAAATGCATCGTTAACGTTTATTTACTCTACAAATCGTAACGAAAACGGTCTGAAAAAAAACCCAGGTAAAATGACTGACAAACTGAAAGAAAGACAGAAATGAAACTAACCCCTCCCCCCCCCCCCTACCGGTTTCATATGTAGTGGACTGATAACAGTATTTTGTAAATAGGACAGTTTAGCGAGTACGGTGAATAATAGTTGTAAAGTGGCAGTGCGTATCAGAATGAATATCTACATACTGTATGAACTCACAAATTTTTATCATCTTAAACAGTATTTGACATATAATACGAATGAATATTTATGTACTACACAGGTGATAGTTTATCCATGCACAATGGACGGGCTTTTACAACATTTGACCGAGATAACGATGTTGGACCCGACAGTATAAACTGTGCTATTGAATTCTGTGGTGCCTGGTGGTACGCAGGGTGCCATGAATCCAACCTGAACGGGATTTATCAGAATACTACATACGGCAAAGGAATTAACTGGCTTTCAATAACTGGTCACCACCAGTCTTTGACCTATGTAGAAATGAAAATTAAGCAGTCATGAAGTCCACAAGAAATCGTGCCTACGAGTCGTAAACAAAGGGAGACTGGTGCAATAGAATCATTGCGGTGACGCTACGAAAATGAAATTTAGAATATAAATGGATGAACAAAAATTACACTTGTACATAGCTTTTTGACCCTGCAAATGTTTTCTTAAACTATGTATAATTTACGGATTCACAGTTCATACAGTACGAAGCTATGTACAATACTCCATTCTTTTACATTAATGCTTTACATTGAAACTGACAAAAATCATATAATATACGTTTAATTAAATGTATACATTTTACTGCAATTCAATAGGAATGTTTTGTTTTATAGCTTCAATCCATGATACATTTGTGATAAATCATCGCAGATTAGCTAGGTATAATATACAGTATGCATTTTGTATGCAAATGGTTTGAAAACTATTTCATTACTTCATTCCGAAATAAAAGAGATCTAGGAACGACAGAGAAATTCATAGAGCATTTTTTAGCTGTTGCTTTTTAACACTGATTTGCAGGTGCTCTACAGTTGTGGGACATAATTATTAGCCACTTTCAAAATGGCCACCAAAATCACAGGTCCACTTGGCGTTAGAAAGCTGTTTATTGATGGGTTTTTATTTTTTTTTTCTTAAATTTATTTCACATTACTTAACAGCCCATTTACAATATCCAACTATCTCGGGCCAAGATAGTTAGTAGTAAAATAATATGATATGTATTATAACAATTACAGCATATCTGCAAATTTCACAATATTAATTCTAAACATTTGTATTTTTGAAATATTTACAAGTACATCAATATTGTATGTTATGTTGTTTTTCAAATATATAACCAATGCAGTATATGTCTCTGTTTTGTTTTGAGATCTACAACACATTTTATATTTAAATATCTTGTAGGCTACGAAAGACACAATAGTATTCAAAAATCGTATTTTTTCATTTCGTTCAAAGTAAAAGCCCAAAATAACATGTTTCCACTGTATATCAAATCCTAAAACTAAGCTTAAAGTTGACCATATCATTTTAACATGTTCACACTCATAAATCAAATGTTTTACATCTTCAATTTTGCTACACATATTACAAGAGGCAGACGACCTATATTTGCATTTAAAAAGAAAGCTGTTACAGCACACTGTATTGTTCAGCAATTTGTAATTAAATTCACATATTCGTTTGTCAAATATATTTTTAACTTTGTTTTTGTAAATGTCGTTCCAATATTCATATTTCCACAGAAAACAGTCTTCAAACATTGCCTGGTGACAAGGAGGCTTAAATTTTTTGTACAACAAATTTTTGTAGAAAAATTTACATTTTTTGTCTTCAATACAATGTAGACCATTATTAAAAAGAAAATCACCAGTGAATACTTTTTGTATATATTGACAACATTGACAAGTGATTTTTTATATATTGCATTTCTAACTATTTTATATTCACACATCCAGTTAGCTTTTTGTTTTAGAGTATATGGCAATTCTTGAAGTGTTTTGAATTGACCATCAGCATTAAAAAGATCCTTAACATACAATATACCGGTTTGGATCCAACTTTTATGACAAATTGTTTTATTATCAAATTGAAACAAATTATTGTTCCAAATTGGCTGTTTAGCAAAATTTATATCAGATAATTTAGTAATATCAACGGTTTTTTTACAATCGTTGAAACTACATAATACTTCTTTATAAAAAAAAATTGGTAGTTTAGAAATGATTTTTAAATTAGAGCTATTAGTCTCAGATACATTTAATACATAATTAATATCTACATTTAAAATTCTTAAATAACTATCAACTATTTTGTTAATTATGCATGTTTTGTCAATCAAGATTCTACACCATGCAGCTTTTAAGGCCTTTAACTTCGATTCAATATTAACAACTCCTATACCGCCATCTTCTTGTCTTCCAATCACAGTATCTCTTTTTATTCTATCTCTTTTATTCCAAATGAAATTAAATATGCTACTTTTCAGTTGTTTAATATAATCAGGGTCAGGCATAGGTAATATAGAACCTACATAAATTATTTTAGATATAGCTAGTGAATTAACGATGCATGCTTTTGCAAATATAGTTAACTTTCTTTTTTTCCAGGACTCGAAAAGATTTTCCATATTTTGAAATGAGTGTAACCAATTTAGTTCATAGCATTGATTTTTATTATGTCCAATGTAAATACCCAAACATCTAACAGCATCGTTGGTTACATCGATGCCGCTTATATTATAAGCTTTTTATTGTTGATAAAATTAAAATCTCACTTCAATTTTTGGCCAGATTTCCTTTCATTCTTATTACCTCCTTTAGTCGACCTGGTATTGAATTATAGAGTTCTCTAATATAGTTTAATGAAATGTTTTCCCACACGGTCGGAATTTCCGCCATAAGATCTTATTGCGACTTAATGACATTGACACGGGTTTCTAGCACTCTTTTTAAAAGCAACCAAATGTTCTCTATGATGTTAAAATCTGGTGTTTGTGCTGGCCATTTTGTTGTATTAATATTGTTATTATTCATATAATATTTCACAATTTTCGTTCGATGCACAGGGGCATTGTCGTCCATGAAAATATAATCATTGTTTGGGAAATGCCTTGCGATTACGAGACAAATATTTTTTTCTATTATTTGCAAGTACTTTTGAGCATTAATATTACTGTGGACATAAGTTAATGTACCAACACATTGAAAACATACGCACCCCCAGATCATAACACTTACAGCCTTCGTCGCGGAGCAGGACACACGAGTTGAGGGTTGAACTTTACATCCGCTTTTCTCCATACATAAACCTTGTTATTGTTCCCAATAACAATCTGACTTTCGTCACTGAAAATCCATTTACCCCATTCATGCTGAACTGTCCAATCTTTCCTCTCCTTACACCATTTTAAACGTTCCTTTTTATTAACTTCACGGACTGCAACTGTCTTCTAACCAAATCTCCGAACGTATCCTAGATTTCTGATTTTTCTTTCAACAGTTTTTGTACAAATTTGATGATCCCTGTTTTCATTAATTTACCTGTTATGTCCTTGAAAGTTCGCCTTCGGTTTTCTTTAATGACCCAAGGAAGTTTGTTAGTGCCTTTCTCCGTAAATAATGACTTTCGACTTCTTCCAGGACGACTTTTTACATCATTATGTTGTTAAAATGTCTTAATACTTTTTACAGTAGATCGTCGTATTCCTAAAGTCCTTGATAAATTTGAAACATTTTTTTCACTTTGTATGAAGAAATTATGAGATTTCTTACTTCAGCACTAAGCTCTTTCCCTTTTCGGCCCATTTGAAAACATCAGTTGTTTTTGTATTTGGCAGCAGACGAATAAATATTTGTGTACACGTCATCATTTTAGTAGCATGGCACTGTGACATAAATAGGAAGGGGAAACCTTTCGTCTATTTATAGCGCGGAACCCTATTTTCGATTCTAACGCAAAAATCAAGCACAATTTACGTACGGGTCGGCGATAATTATGTCCCATGACTGTATATCCGTATGTAGACGATCTCGTCTTCTTTATAAGATCGATTAATACACAATTTTAAAATGTCTGCTTATATAACTAAACAATCTTTGTAACTTTGCTTTTCAAATTCTTAACGATGAAGAGTTTTCGATTAGTACCGAACGCTTTACGCTTACTTGGCCATCTGAGGCGTCAATTGCCCATTCCCGATAGTTGTAAGTACCGGCGATCGGTTTTTGGAATGCAGTTCACAGTTCGCTATTTGCAATTCAAAAGTGAACTGTGTTCTATAGAACGCAGTTCGCACTTCAAAATTTATAGTTCATATTTGGGGCCTGAAATTTTCAGGGTCATCTATTAGTGGTATATAACTATCACTGTGAATATATGGTGAAGTGGTCATCTCTATTATTTGAGATTCGGCCCCCACTTATAGAACGCTATTCATTATAATGGAGTTTTAAAAATCAAGCTCGGAAACATCGAAGAACCAAACATTGGGCGCTGAAATTGTCTGGTTCATCTTCTAGTGGTATACCACTACCACTATGAAGTTCTTTTTTAGATTCGGGCCTCACTCATTAAATATTCTTCGCAATTCAAAAGTGAACTGCTTTCTAGAACGCAGTTCGCAATTCAAAATTTATAATTTATATTTTGGGCTTGAAATTTTCAGGGTCATCTACTAGTGGTATACCACTTGAAGATGACCCTGGAAATTTCAACGCTCAGGGTAGGGGCCCTTGATGTTTCCGAGCCCTTTGTTTAAAACCCATTATAATGAATACTGTTCTATATGTGGGGGACTGAACCTCAAAACTAGAGATGACCACTTCACCAAATTTTTTGAGTAGTAGTGGTGAACCACTAGTAGATGACCCTGAAAATTTCAAGCCCAAAATAACAATAGTAAATTGAATTGCGGACTGCGTTCTAGAATGCATTTCAATTATAAATTGCGAAAAAGCCATAATCTCAAAAACAAGAGATGACCACTTTACCATATTTTCACAGTAGTAGTGGTATATCACTAATAGATGACCCTGAAAAGTTCAAGCCCCAAATATGAATTATAAATTTTAAATTGCAAACTTTGTTCTAGAATGTAGTTCACTTTTGAATTGTGACTAAGCCGGAATCTAAAACAAGAGGCCCAGGGGCCACATCAACAATAGCCTTATATCTGATCAAATTAGCATTACAGTATCAAAATCAAAATATCTTGACAACTAAGTGCTTTCACACCAGTTACTACTTTTTGGACTGAAAACTTTACCAAAATATTTTTAAAGATTTTCTCTATATATTCCCCCCCCCATTGTGGCCCCGCCCTATCCCCGGGGACCATGATGTAAACAAACTTGAATCTACACTATCTGAGGATGTCACCACAAAAGTTTGAGCTTTTCTGGCCTAATAGTTTTTAAGGAGAAGATTTTTAAAGATTTTCTCTATATATTCCTATGTAAAAATTCATCCTCCATTGTGGCCCCACCCTACCCCCGGGGACCATTATTTAAACAAACTTGAATGTACACTATCTGAGGATGCTTCCACTACAATTTGAGCTTTTCCAGCCGAATAGTTTTTGAGAAGAAGATTTTTAAAGATTTTCTCTATATATTCCTTTGTAAAAATTCATCCCCCCAATTGTGGCCCCACCCTACCCCCGGGGACCATGAGTTGAACAAACTTGAATCTACACTATCTGAGGATGCTTCCACTCCAATTTGAGCTTTTCTGGCCCAATAGTTTTTGAGAAAAAGATTTTTAAAGATTTTCTCTATATATTCCTTTGTAAAAATTCATCCCCCATTGTGGCCCCACCCTACCCCCGGGGACCATGATTTAAACAAACCTGAATCTACACTATCTGAGGATGCTTCCACTCCAATTTGAGCTTTTCTGGCCCAATAGTTTTTGAGAAGAAGATTTTTAAAAATTTTCTCTATATATTCCTATGTAAAAATTCATCCCCAATTGTGGCCCCACCCTTCCCCCGGGGACCATGATTTAAATAAACTTGAATCTACACTATCTGAGGATGCTTCCACTCAAATTGGAGCATTTCTGGCCTAATAGTTTTTGAGAAGATTTTTAAAGATTTTTTTCTATATATATTATGTAAAAATTCATCCCCCCCCCATTGTGGCCCCGCCCTACCCCCAGGGACCATGATTTAAAGAAACCTGAATCTACACTATCTGAGGATGCTTCCACTCAAATTTGAGCTTTTCTGGTCTAATAGTTTTTGAGAAGAAGATTTTTAAAGATTTTCTCTATATATTCCTTTGTAAAAATTCATCCCCCCATTGTGGCCCCACCCTACCCCCAGGGACCATGATTTAAACAAACCTGAATCTACACTATTTGAGGATGCTTCCACTCAAATTTGAGCTTTTCTGGCCTAATAGTTTTTGAGGAGAAGATTTTTAAAGATTTTCTCTATATATTCCTTTGTAAAAATTCATCCCCCCATTGTGGCCCCACCCTACCCCGGGGACCATGATTTGAACAAACTTGAATCTACACTACCCGAGGATGCTTCCATACAAGTTACAGAATTTCTGGCCTAATAGTTTTTGAGAAGATTTTTGAAAAATACCTACAAATTTTAAATAATTCTAAATTATCTCCCCTTTAAAGAGGGTGTGGCCTTTCATTTGAACAAACTTGAATCCCCTTTACCCAGTGATGCTTTGTGCCAAGTTTGGTTGATATCTGCCAAGTGGTTCTGGAGAAGAAGATGAAAATGTGAAACGTTTACAACGACAACAACGCCAACGCCGACAGACAACGGACAAATTTTGATCAGAAAAGCTCACTTGAGCTTTCAGCTCAGGTGAGCTAAAAAACTAGAGATTACCACTTCACCATATTTTCAGAGTGGTAGTGGTACACCACTAGTAAATGATCCTGAAAATGTCAGGTCCCAAATATGAATTATAAATTTTGAATTGCCAACTGCGTTCTATCGAACGCAGTTCACTTTTGAATTGCAACTAAGCCCGAATCACAAAAACTAAAGATTAACACTGCACGATACTTTCACAGTGTTAGTGGTATACCACTAATAGATAATAGCACAAAAATCACGCGAATTCAATTCAAATATGGGGTCCAAATTATCAAAATCCTCTGTACTTCAATTTTTTATACTATGAGTGATTGATGGGTATGATTGACATTATGTTTTTAAGATAATGGATTGAAATTAACTTTTACACAATATTAAGCCATTATTTTGCCTTTTTAAAAAATATTTCAAAATATTGATTTCACGGGTGTTTCGTACTACCTTAATGTATATGTAATAAAAACTGTAACTTGGGCAGACTATAGAGCCAACTAATGTTAGTGATTTGCTTTTAAATCAAAAAAAATGAACATCGTTTTTAACATTATATAAATAGTGCCTGTTTGGGAGGGTACCAATTGAAATTGACACCCCGAGAAAACCATTGTCAACCGACGCGAAGCGGAGGTTGACAATGGTTTTCGAGGGATGTCAATTTCAACTGGTACCCTCCCAAACAGGCACTATTTATTTTATTATACTGAATGTCTTAATTTTTATAGCAAATTTTACTGCTTTTATATAGAAAAGACGTGAATTCTACGGCGAACAGTACGCGCATAATTAACGCGCATGTAACAATTCGTTCTATCGGCCCATTGCTAAGCGTGCGAGGGAGAGAGAACGGATTGTCAACTGCGTCTAAACCAATCAGATTGCAGTATTTAACATGAAAGTATAATAAAACAAAATGTAACTTACTTTAAATAAACACTCTTTTGTTGGGGGTTTTGATTCCTTCAAACCTCTTGCAAACTCAAATAATGATTTTTCCATGTACAGAAATTGCTGTGGAGGTTTATTTTTTTTTGGTACACAATACAAACAGAGATGGCATGTCGTCTCTTTCATCTTCCTCTCTAACTTGTATTATTCGCCACTGGGCACCAGACCGCGCTATAAACCTTTTAGAATAAATCCAAAACAGTTTACTTTGCATATAAAGATATTCATCCAAATTTGGCGATACAATGTGAAATAGATTAAGTGAAATATCTCTATGGCTTTAAATTGGAATCTAATGCGGATGTTATCAACATCTGTTGAGCTTTTAATGGCCCTTGCGGCACTGATTGATGGAAATGGTCTACCGAGCAGAATTGACGATTTCGTGAATGATTGGATAAGAAAAGTACAACCATCAAGCACTTAACTTAAATCTTTTAATGGAATATGCATATTTTGTAGATATGTTGTCAGCTCTAACTGTTTATCTGGTTCAAAGACAGCTAAGATGCCTACATTCTTGAGGGATGAACCCGAAAAAAATCGAAGGAATTGTTCTCCGTCAGCTCTTTCTTTCTCAATCTCGTATGTTTGCCATAGTTATTAGTCTTTAGACAAGTAATCATTCTGAATAATAGAGAATGACGTACGGTGGATATTTTCACAAACAATGTCATCAAATGAGTCTTTTATGTCTCCTTCGGACATCATGTTTTGAATTCGGCTTTTCAGAATTCCGATTTGGTCTACTCCAATATGTATATCGACATTGGAGACCAAACTCTGTAAAGCTGGTTCGTCATCGTCTTCAGCAACATCTACGGCATCGATACAAACTTCCGTTCCTCCATTTTCTCAGCTAGACCTGACAGTTCATGCAAGTTGATGCTTTTTCTGAGCATTTAGGATCACATATTACTTTGAGATCAGTGATGCGGAATATTATCTTTAAGAAATGAATTACTAGTACTACAATCTTTTTCATTACATCTGTCATGGTGAAAACTAATTTAGGTATTGACAAAACACATCCTACTATTTAGATAGTTTCTGTTTGACTGTACTTTGCACTACCGCTCTGTAATCCTGCACCGGATCCCCATACCACATCAATGATCGAAACTTCATTTTCTGTAAAATCATTATGTTTCTCTGTGATAAACTAGATAATGCTACTGATATCATATCCGCATGCCTTACAGAAAGAATCAATATTATCAATGTTTTATAAATATCGAGAAATTGAGCAAAATGTGAATCGATGATATCTTTGGACAGAGTATATGTGTTTTTATCAACAGTAAGTCATGGTAATTCGAACATTTTCGCAGAAGCGCGTTTAATGCATTGTTTGACACTAACACTTCTTGGTACATTATCAATTATTTCCTTACTAACAAAATATCTTAAAAACTTATACACTTTCACAAAATTACTTCAGCACATTAAATAAATCTATTGAATTGTTTGCATTGATTGAAAACACAAATAAAATGCAGAATGAATCTTGAAAATATGAACATGTTTACTATTGATATTTCAAAACATTTTTGAAAGTTTGCACTAGTTTTAGTGAATGTCATTGTAGTAATACAATCGGGGGTGAATCTCTAAAAATGGTTGAATAAAACGTTGCCCTTTTTACAGTATAAGTAAAGTTTTGTTAACATACTTTGTATATACATCTATACTAAAATATTAAAATAATAGACTCGAATTTTTGGGCTTTAATACCGAGAAATCGGAAGAGTACTGTCTTTGTTATATATATATTTTAAACATCATTGGTACTTGAAGATTACCAATTTGTTTTTATTTTTTCTCAATCAAGCTTCACTAATTAATAATCAACGAAAATTCCTTTTAAAAATCCGGAAATCATCTGGTTTTTTGGATTTTACAATCTTGCGCATGCGCATTACATTCACGCTAAATGCAACTTCATTAATTTTCTACAAAGTCGTTTCGGGGCGATTCTGCAATTTTTTGCTACATTACGGGTATATGGGAGGCATTTTAACTGTGGTGAAGGCCTGTCCTGAGACACAGTTAGATTATTCTAATTTAGCAGAATGTAGTGAAATTAATAGCATTAATGTAGGCTTAAAGCTTGGTTATGTAAATGTCGACAATACGGTGTGTCAATGTATCTATTTCGTAAATGTCCGATATCATATGCAATGTCAACGCGTGCACGCACGGGTCAAAACTAGTTTTCCATAAAAATATAGAAATAACTCTACAATTGGTAAAACTAGACGAAAGAAAACCGCCGTTTTATTAGTACAGACTATTCGATATATTTTTATATTTAAATATTTTAAAGTTTGATCTAATTACTCCAGATACAAGTATAAACTATTTTTCGTTGTAAATATGAAAGATAGATTCGATAAAGATACCGACCTGAGCCGCAGCATGGCTATTTGATAAGCATCATGAAACCTAGCCACAATTACGATAACAAAAATACACGGCATATTAGGAATTCGTATAAAAATGATCCAAATAATATTCGGGACATGTTGAACCTTTTTGGCTTAAGGTTACAAAAATCTCATTTGAAATAAAATGATAAATATTATGTTCATTTTGAGTAGATCATAATAATGACCTTGGATGTTGAAGTTAATATATATATATATATATATATATATATATATATATATATATATATATATATATATATATCAAACAGAATCAATTCATCATACGTTGATTTGTTTGCCAACTGATAGGGTGAGAATTCTCCTCTTAAGAAAAGATAATGTTATTCTAATGATTCTAATGATAATCGGCAAACCTAACCAGTACAGTTCAAACTCGTTTAATGTGTGTCTGGGGAATTTGATAAAATGCCTCAGATTATAAGTCTTAATAATGCAAATGATTATACGTTTTATTGTATTTAAATGTGTCAAAACAATCACAATGAAAACCCCGAAAAATAAAACCAGTGTATCTTGTTGTATCAAACATTCATCCCATATATAACCCACTAAAATCAAGCATATGTATGATTTTTTTCATTAGGTCACCTGAGTAAACTCAGGTGACCTATTGCTATCTGTTTTCGTCCGTCGTCGTGCCTCGTGCGTCGTGCGTCGTGCGACGTGCGTCGTGCGTCGTGCGTTAACAATTTACATTTTTAACTTCTTCTTAAAAACTACAAGGCCAATTGTTCCCATTTTTGGTGTGAAGCATCTCTATGGTAAGAGGAATGTAAATTGTGAAATTGGTGGCTCTACCACCCCCAGGGTGCCACAGGTGGGGCCAAATATGCAAAAAACAGCCAAATTTTCAAAAATCTTCTTCTCTACTCCCACACATGTGAGGAAAAAACTGATTGCATGGTTATGATGTCCATGAAGCCCTCTACCAAAATTGTGAAATTCATGGCCCCTGGGTCAGGGGTTCAGGCTCAAGGTTGGGGCCTATATGGTCATATAGTAAAAATGTATTAAATCTTAGAAAATCTTCTCTACTCCCATAGATATTTGTTAAAAACTAAATGCATGGTTATGATGTCCATGAAGCCCTCTACCAAAATTGTGAAATTTATGGCCCCTGGGTCAGGGGTTCAGGCCCTAGGGTGGGGCCAATATGGCCATATAGTAAAAATGTATTAAATCTTAGAAAATCTTCTTCTCTACTCCCATAGACATTTGTTAAAAACTAAATGCATGGATATGATGTCCATGAAGCCCTCTACCAAAATTGTGAAATTCATGATCCCTGGGTCAGGGGTTTAGGCTCTAGGGTGGGGCCAATATTGTCATATAGTAAAAATGTATTAAATCTTAGAAAATCTTCTTCTCTACTCCCATAGATATTTGTTAAAAACTAAATGCATGGTTATGATGTCCATGAAGCCCTCTACCAAAATTGTGAAATTTATGGTCTCTGGGTCAGGGGTTCAGGCTCTAGGGTGGGGCCAATATGGCCATAAAGTAAAAATGTATTTAATCTTAGAAAATCTTCTTCTCTACTCCCATATATATTTGTGAAAAACTAATGGCCTGGAAATGATGTACATGAAGTCTTCTACCAAAATTGTGAAATTTATGGTCCCTGGGTCAGGGGTTCAGGCTCTAGGGTGGGGCCAAAATGGTCATATAGTAAAAATGTATTAAATTTTAGAAAATCTTCTTCTCTACTCCCATATATATTTGTGAAAAACTAATGGCCTGGATATGATGTACATGAAGTCTTCTACCTAAATTGTGAAATTTATTACCCCTGGGACAGGTGTTTAGGCACTAGGGTGGGGCCAATATGGCCATATAGTAATGTATTAAATCTTCTTCTCTACTCCTGTATATATTTGTGAAAAACTAAAGGCATGGATATGATGTCATTTTGTTAAGTGGCATCAAATAGTATGTAGGTCATGAGCCCCGGGGATGGTCCTGTCCCTCCTCAAACAGGAAGTGCCAAAATATCTTGAAAACGGTTAATATCCCCACCCCTAAACCATATATATTCTTGTTCCATGTGTTAAGGGCCATCAAATGGTATGAAGGTCATGGGCCCTGGGGCTGGTCCTGACCCCCTCTCAAACAGGAAGTGCACAAATATCTTGAAAACGGTTGAGATCCCCACCCCTAAACCATATATATTCTTGTTCCTTGTGTTAAGAGCCATCAAATGGTATGTAGGTCATGGGCCCTGGGGGTGGTTCTGACCCCCCTCAAACAGGAAGGGCCCAAATATCTTGAAAACGGTTGAGATCCCCACCCCTAAACCATATATATTCTTGTTCCTTGTGTTAAGGGCCATCAAATGGTATGTAGGTCATGGGCCCTGGGGGTGGTCCTGACCCCCCTCAAGCAGGAAGGGCCAAAATATTTTGAAAATGATTAAGATCCCCACCCCTAAACCATATATATTCATGTTCTTGTGTCAAGGGGCATCATATGGTATGTAGGTCATGGGCCCTGGGGGTGGTCCTGACCCCCCTCAAACAGGTAGTGCCCAGATATCTTGAAAACGGTTAATATCCCCACCCCTAAACCATATATATTCTTGTTCTTTGGGTCATGTTAGTTCACATGATATACAGTAAAGGACCCCTGGGAACATCATGAAATTTTGTGGGTCATCCCTACTCTATATGATAGCCTCGTTCTTTTGGGAGACTTTATAATCGCCCGATTATAATTACATCTTGTTTTCCCTTGCTTCTTCCGAATGGAGTTATCTACCTTTGCTTGTTCATATTTAGTAATTAATCATCGAATATAATGTAATTATAAAGAAGTTGTATGATCAAAAGAGTTATGCAAGGCTTTTTATCATTTGAAACAAAAATAGTTTTTTAACTTTCGAAATAAACAAATAGACTTGTTAATAGTAAAGTAATAATTGGCAAACTAAAATCACTGATATAAAGGTAAAATGATTTTGGTATATATGCCAGATGGTGATTCTCAACGAATGTTGAATATTCAAAAACTGGAACAGGAGAAGTGAGTAACTCATGATGGCTTTTATCGATAAAGCTGGGGTTTTTTTTCGTTTGTTTAAATGCCCACAGGGAGAGTTTCTGTCTGCCCCGGGGGGATGGGGGATGGGAGGTTGTTTTAGATAAAACATGAATAATAGCCACCTTGTTATTATTATTAAATTATTTTCTATCAGAGTCTTGCACCTTTTCAATATCAGGTCATGCACTCTTTTATGATCTTTTAAGTTTTTCGCTAAAATTATAGGTTTAATAATCCTTTTTGAAAGATTTCAGGCAGGGAGTTGGTCGTCATTACATATTAAAAATTTTTCTATTCCAGAATAAAACTTTATTAAATGCATATATGAGACTCCTTGACAAGTTTGTGTATGGGTTATGCTACTCAGGTGACCGTCAAGGCCTATTGGCCTCTTGTTTCAGGAAATATTGATTTAACAACATTGATCAATCAGAGAGAATTATATATTTATTAATTTATATGAACCACATGATGAAATGTTACGTATGATGCAAGCGTTCAAGTTTAGGGAGGCTTGGTGGTCAACAACGTAGTCCTCAGATCTACCTTATATTTTAAGATATGAGTCATTAAGTAATGAACTATTATTAAGCCAAGGAAAAAAAGTATCGTTAAAATTTAAACATTTTCTTTTATCTCAATACAGAGCCCTTCTTTATAGGATATCAATGTAGTCTAGAATGGCCACAACCATCTAGCCCTCTATAGTTATTGTATTTTTATAGGTACCAATGTTGTTGTTTTTTTTTTCTTCAGAAATAAGCTTTGCATATGCGACAGCAGTTAAAAAGGTACAAAAAAGTATCTAAGGGCAACAACCTTGATGAAAGCAATTCTATATATCAGTGCATATGCCTCTTAACAAAAAGGCAAAACATTGATTTGAAATGTACTGTCGTGCAACCGAGTTTATGGGAAACAAGGTAGACAAAACAGTGTGCACATATAATATAAAAATGATATGGCTGGCGTCCTACCTGATAATAGGCGACAGCAATATGAGTCCGTATCAGCACATGGTATAAACAACAACACAAGGGATAGACATCTTGACTGATTGAACTGTAGGACTGGACTGGGGAGATATTACAGGGCGCCACCTGACTTGCCTAGTAAAGGGTAGACCAGGGTCAGAGGTCATTTATAGAGAGGCCAAAAGATGGGGTATATAATAATAAAAACCGTATTTCACTACAGTACAATATCTACTTGTGTATCATTCATTTAAATCCTTTTTATGACACACCATTGATTGAGTGTCTATAATAACCCACTAAAAAGTATTTTAAGGGCCCGACTTTGATATTCTTGGCTCAATCTAGTAAAATACATCGTATTTATACCATTTATTTCGATACTAATAATGAAATAAAACACGATAACCAAAATACAGATAAAATTTAAATATTTGTATTTTTTAAATGGTAGTTCCGTAAATCGGTAGGTGAGCGTTGCCATTGTGCTGACATGGCATTATGATAAAAGGAAGGTTTGAAAGTGTAGTTTATAAGAGATGACATAAAATAAAATTAAAACGTGTACACCATGGAAATTTTACAAATAGAAGTATTCTATCCTTATGGTTATATTGCCTGAACTTTGAATGAATCCATTGTACCAATCTACGTCTGTAATGCTCCAAAGAAATACTCAATGTGGTCAATTTTGATATATTGATATGACCTCCTTAAGAAATCAAATGGTTTGAAGGTAGAAATTGGTACTACTATTCAAATATTACAATTTGAGGAATTGCCTTATGTATTATCGAAGTATGGAAAATGGTTATTTGCTAAATATTTCTATAGTAATTGTTCTAGTATTTTGAGAAAGGTAATAAATGAAAACTGAAACTTTACAAATACACTAGAGTTTGGTTTGTGTATAAACATTGTGAAACAGTTTTGCTAGTATAGTTACGCAAAAACACCAAAGTAGACCTCCTTAAAACTGAAATTACATGTTCATGATACAGCTGCATAATACAATCAAGAAATGTTAATTAGCCACATTTAGAAGTAAGTGTTTTGCAGTAAGTATTTTTTCTAATTGGATTAGTCGCACATGTACAGTTCTAATTCAATTGTACCTGAACATATGTATCAAGATCTCTGACAACTTAATAAAATTCACTCAAAAGTTCTTTGTTAGAATCATTAGACAGGTTGGATCTTCATCATGGTTTTCCTATAACCTCATTTTCAAAATCAAATTTCATGGAAGTAAAAGTCAATATAAAAGTTAAGTATTTCGGAAACCAAAGTTCTACAAAAAGAATGTTTACGTTCTTAATTTATCGAAGGATGCTTTGTCCATAGATTTCATTATGCCCATGTATTAAATTTACATTTGTAAAATTGAAGAAAAAATGAAAGTAGCCTTTCAAATTCAACTATCTTTTAAATAAAAGTATAACTTCATATAATAAACAAATGCTAGCTGGTAAAATATCAAGAAACAAGAAATATATACTAAAAGCAAAAATAAGGGTGTTTTGGTACACTTTATTACCATATATATGAATACATTAAATTGAATTTACATACTTCTCCAACTTTAAAGAAAACACCATTTTTTGCAAAAAGAAAACAATATGACGCTTTCTATAATTCAGGTGATAAGCATTCAGCAGAGTAGCATATATTCTTCTAACCACAATATTTGGCGACTGACAGTCGATTATTTGTTCCTCCAAATTTTGGAAAAGTTCCTCTATAAAAAAAAGTTGTCTTTTGTAAATTACTTTCTTATGTATCTTATTTTTTTAACTTTCCAACGTATGGCAACCTTACATTAGATGACCAAAACAGATAGCCACAATAACTGAAAATGCTTATAATCTAAACAAGAAAACAACATTTAATTCGTTAAGAATATTTTTTTTAAGTTTAACTAGTAGTTTGACAGAAGATACCAGTCCTTTTAATCCTCTTAGGTTTTCTTATCGTCCTACCAAAAACATATTTTATAAAAATCACATAGATATCGCAAATTTTTATCAGAGACGTAATTAAACTACAGTCGCGTGCAATAAATCAGTTCGCAGAATGGCCACAGTAACATCGTTTTTTTCTGTAAGGTAGATTTTAAAAAGGAAATAAAGCCATTTTCTACGATAACCAGAACTAAAATATCGTCCAATGATTCTCCGGCTTTTTTCCTGCTTTCGCCGATGTTACCTTTTGAGTTATTCCAATTTGGTAAACAATTATCGTCTGCAAACCAACATGGCACCGAACCGGAAAAAAATTATGGGAAGGTAGAAACAAGTCGTCATACATATGTCAGATGTTGGATTTAACATGTATAAAACTGGAAGGATGATCGGAATAAACAGCAGAAACTGGTAGGTAAAGTTTTAAAATACTGAAGACCGGAGTATTGCTAAAATCGTAACTCGAAGTAAAAGTTGTTGAAAAGGGGCACCGCAAGATGACTGAATCCCATTCAAGAGTCCCCAGAAATAAAAGAAAACATGTTTTAAGAATCGGAAAGCTTGATTTACTGCAAGACCAGAGTATAATATGTTGAAGCCGTAATTAGACTGCTTCTCAACAGTCATTGTTCGTCACTGAACATATCGCCGATAGTTTGTTTTAAAAAAGATAACACGAATTCTATGTCCAATTAGACAGTACAGGAAAACAATATCAACACACTTTTTGACATACATAACGTTTAGACATAGTATCATTAAAATCATAGCAAAATATTGATTACACAAGTACAAAGGTCAAAAAATGAAACCCGAATTTCTCGTGACCTAGGAAGAGTTGTTGTTGACATTTCGAATAGTTACCCTTTATATTGAATACAAAGCCTAAACATCGCTAAACGAAGTAAATGTTAAGATTATTTCACTCCCAAGGACATATTACAGAGTAGCATATATGTCTGCTAAGACATTTTTACTTTGTCGTGAGAAATAGTTGGTCACAAAAATTCAGGTGATGACGAGACCTGAGTAAACGTCGGCCATTTTGCGAACTCATTTATGGCCAACTTCTGTAGGTTTAATTTATCTTAAACACACAACCTATTATGTATTGCCTTTTTAGAAACAACATGAACAACATAGAACACGCAATTACCCGCGCTCTTGCTTTTGAGAAAAGTTTGGCGAAATAACACAATTAAATAATCATTTATTATATTTGACCCACCAAAGTCCAAAGTCACGTGTGGGAGAATGATTCTGAATTCAAAAATCCTAGATTAGTGGTCAAAAGCTGATTGCAATAAACAGAAGTAAAAGGTAACATATTAACATATTTCATACAGTTGTATTTATCTAACATGCAGTTCAAGTTTACGTAAATAAACAGCAAGTTACTCGGCACTCTAAAATAACATATATTAACAACAATTAACGTAAATCTACCATTTAAAATCAGCTCATTGTGCTATATAATCTATTTTTTGTTTTGTTTTCTTTTGCAGCAAATAAAATTTTTAAGATCAGATTTTACTTTTCGACTAAGACTTGCATATATAATTAGATCAATTGGTTTACCAATCGCAAATGTTTGGTACATATAAATCAAAATAACTGAATTTGCGATTTGCAGATTATTTTCATTCCAGCTCACGTTTGGTAAGATGCATGCGACATAAATTGGAGTTTCCTGTATGAGAAAAGAAATGCCTAAATATATATGGGCCTTGATTAAAATCAAGTAATTCAAGTTCTTCAAAGCTTTTGAAGTTGATGTTAAAAGAGACAACGTATTGATTTCCTTTCGTACCATCACTATTAAAAGAGTTGTACATATACAATGAATACAAATCGGCAAAGTCGTAAAGTATACTATTTGAGAAAAAACGCTGATCCATTGTATCAAGCTGTAAAAAATCCCTACAAAGAACTCTTCTTCATCCGCCATAACGCATGCGTCGATAATTTTTAATGGCGTACCTGGCAAATATTCTTGCACGGTGGGAAACCTTGCTATAGGTGTTCTAATGAGTAGCGTACAAAATAAAATAACAACTAAGAGATGAAAAGAAATAAACGGAACCAAAACAAATTTAAAATTAATTTGTCTGAATTTAAAAGGAGAAATGAACATCAAAACTCTATGGATCAGCATCAGTGATTTGAACCAAAGCGAAGTTCCGTGAATAACAGTTTGAATACGAATGAAAATCAACATAAACATACAGACTTTGTACTCAATAAAACCATGATTCCAGTTCAAAGCATTAAATATTAGATCTTTCAAACCAACTAATAAAATAAATAAAACATCAATAACCATAATAGCAACCAAACATTTCTGCATCGGTCCAAACAGGTTCAGTCTTTTAAAACTCGTCATCAGTAGAATTGCCGCAGTGAGAGGAAGCACCCAGAAGTATGGAGTGACATAATGAACAAATATCAATCCCCACTCCCCATAGAAATCCCGATACTTGTAGGCAATTTGAACAACAGCATCCGCCATTGACAGTTCGTCGAGTACCTTGCCGTATTTCTTAAAGAAAGCGTCGAGTTCGCTTTGATTTAGAGACATGACTTAAAAAACTTCCGTATTCCTTTGCTTTTGCTTCTGTATTATAGTTGAAAATCTGTGCTTATTTTTGTTTTCCCTGTTTTGTCCGTTCTTGCTTTTAATCTAATTAATAAAAAGAAAGAAACTCATATTCATATTAAATCCATTATGAATCATTAGTGTCCCTCAAGATAAAGGACCTCATTGAATTTCAATACACATATTTAAAACAAATATTTTGTACGATTGATATGACATAAAGGATAAATGATGCAAATGTATTTTTTAGAATAAGATTTTTTTTACGTCGAATGAATAACTCCTTAAATGGATAATTTAAAATCATTTAAAAATTTTTGAAACTTACACTCAATTAATAATCCTGAATTTAGTTCTGTAGAAAGGTTTCAATAACTTCACATCAAAATCCACGGCATGGTGTGCGATCGAGAATAAACTATTTCTTTTAACATATGCTTCTATGATTAAAATTGTTTTGACCAATGGTATTAAAGTAAAACACGTAGAATCTAGTACATGTGATATTGATCCGTTAATTAACCTCCTTTTTGGTTGAACAACATTTCATAAAATGAAATAACGCTCTGAAAAAAAACACAAAAGTTTATGTACAGAATTAATGTGAGAAAATTTATCACACTGTACAAAAAAGGTGTTTACTATGCTACCTGATAGTTCACACAGAAAGATTACACACCATGAGGAAGATGTATCCAATGTGAAAAGGTCCAAGTAGTAGTCGGAAATATAGAAATAATTAACTAAAAATACGTATTCCTAAGACTTAATGCAGATATCAAATACAGTATCGAAAGAAGCAGGTTCATAACAAATAACAAAACTGCAATTAAGTACTTTAAAATATACTTTAAACGTATTATATTTGGCCTGAGCGATATTTTCCGGATATTGATTTTTCAACATGCTAGCGTACATAAGCTTATTTGTAGATGCAACTATTCTTATAAATATGTGCATGGCATTTAGCGGTGTACTTGATTTAGAGGTAGTGCTTTTTAGCCAAAGAACGGTAAATAGAATAAACAGCCAAGTTTAATAAGTTTACAATTCACCTTCAAAAGGTTATTTTCTTTGCATAAATAATAACTCTATATGTGTCCAGATGTCTGAGAAAGTGTAGATGAACATATTTTAGATAATAATCAATTATTGATAATCTAAACGTGTATGTGTAATATAAGAGACTAACACATAAACAGTTCAAATGTTTATATCATACAACTATAACACAAATTCCATAAGTTATGTTCGTTATCCACAAGTATAAAAGATCATGACAATCATCAACTTTGAAAGGACCATCTATATCTCTTTGGTTTTTTTAATTGCCAAATCGTTTGATTGAATTAATTTCCATTGCTATACTATCATATTCTGATAATTCTGAATGGTGTTGTTCATGTTTGAAAAGACAACGTGTCTTCAAACATTTGAGCTGATGTCTTTACGTGTTTTAATACGTCTGTGCTTTAAAACAATATAGACGATCATTTATCTTTGGATAATTAAATACTTAAATAAATGTAGTATCACACTGTCATTCTCACTACACGTGATTTTTATGGTCACACATATGTAATGGCATGTGAATATCGGGTGAAAAGAATTATTCAACATGGTATTACGTTAAAGGCGTGAAGAGATCATTACAATAATTATATCATGGCACTCAATTAACGGATATAGCACTTATTGCCTTTGTCATAATACATAGCATGCATCATCTGTGGGATTGAATAGTGAATAATAAATGTATGTAAAAGGTCAGTCATCTTTGGTAGCCCTGTTTCCATTTCTTGTAGTTTTTTAAACCTTTATACACAAAAACAAAATTCAGAAAAAAAAACAAAGATATATTCTTTTTTAAATCAATAATGATATAGAAAATAATTTGGTTAGTGGTGTATATGTAACACTAGTTAAATTTTATAAAGGCTAAAACAATAGTTTTTTTTAATCCTCAAAGTTTGAAACATTTACTTTGAAATTTTGTTTGGTAATTTGTATTCTAAGATGTCTATTACCTAAGTAATCCATGTCTCTTTTGCAATCCAATTGCAAGAATAAATATATGTTCTTGCGTAACACAGTACCTTTCGAGTATTTTCAACTTCCACGTAATTTTATTCTGAAATGCTGTAATGATCATTGATAATTTGTCTCCTTTACTCTGATCACTCTATTGATTATGTTTTTAAATCAACATTCTCAATCACTACTCTGATAATAAGTTGAACGCATGAACCGGAGCGGAACGGCAATGACATGACAACCGCCCCCTAAAATTACCCCTCCTTAAAGAATGATAAAACAGATTTAAAAATACTTCTCAAAAACCATATAATTTGAAACGCCAATTTGTTTTCCTTGTACAAATACAATGGCTATATATGCCTAATCGAGCAGCGAATAATGATCTTCTACAAAATTTAAAATTAGGGCGGTTATACTAAGGTATTGGATGATTATAATGAACAGGGTACTTACTTTACTAGATTTCTTGGCAGTAAATGTAAGTAAGCATCTTTGTCTTCTGATAAAGATTGACATTTTAGGTTTGTTTTTGTTAGTTTTTAAATTAATTGATAATTTGATTGAATTTGGAATTTTATGAAACATTTTATATTTTTTGTTTTCAAATATTGCTTTTAAATGCAATGCTAATTCTGATTTTAAGACTTCATCATATGCCTATAAAATGATTATTTTTGGATAAAAAAAAATATAGTTTGTGTGGAATGAAAGATGTTTATATATCTGAATAAAAAAGCCTCTCATTAAAAGAGGAATAGATTTTAAATATTTTGCCCGGTGAAGTTCTTGTCAAAGCTAAGATGAAGGGTGATTAGGATACTAGTATTCCTGTCTAAAATGTAAGGAGATCCATTTACTAATTAAAATATATTTCCCTCCGACTAGAAAAAACGGAAACATAAATATTCAACCCAATAATAACCAGGTTTAAAACTAAAATTAGAAGTTTTCTTCCATATTTTTCCTGTTTTTTTTTTAAGATATTGTATTTGATTAACAAAACCAAACATTTAAACACTCTCTCTCACTGAATATATGAAAAAAGTACATAAGTATAATGAAATGTTCAATTTTATATGTACTACAACTCAAGATCGACACAGTTTTATTTCTTTAGAATTATAGAAATGTTACACCTCATTAATACAAAATTTTGTTTAAATAATTGACATGCATAGAAAACTTCTTTTATTTTTTGGGCGTCTCATATCTTATCCGATGCAAGTCTGTTTGTATAGAAACTATTTTGAAATCTCTTTTGTGATCACGTTCTTGACCTAATGAATGACGAAAAAGAAACTGAAATTCATTTTTTTTTTCTCAAAACAACATATTCTGTTCTTTAAAAAACAGAATAATTCCCACACAATTATCAATACTTGTATTTTGAATTTCGATCTTACAACATCAAGTGTAGCATAATGAAAACAATTATCAATACTTGTATTTTGAATTTCGATCTTACAACATCAAGTGTAGCATAATGAAAACTATTGATATTTGTAAAAACATTATTTTAACCAAAAAAACAGAACAATTTTACATCAAATATTGTCAATGACGCTAACATCTAACTACATTCAAAAGTTACGATCAGCAAAAGACTTCAATACATAAAACTATCGGCATGAAAAATAATATCGCATAGCGAACGTGAATCAACCAATTTATTCATGTGTTACAATATATGTTTTGACCATTGGCATTTTGTTAATAAAATATGGTACATGTTGCTTTTATTCGATATTTAACTAATTTCCTCTATTTATTGTTGATTAATCATTTTTCAAATATCAAAATATATAACAATAAAACATACTGCATAATTGTATTGATGCTTATGCCATAGACTTGAGGAAAATTAGGGGGAAACGCCAGAGCATAAAAAGCTATTGATGCATATTCCTTATCTTGCACCCCTCCCCCTTTTAAAGAAAAATTAAACACAAAAATAAATTACCATGCTTGTTGAAAATGCATTTCAAAGTTCAAATAAATCTTGACCAAAAAACCTCGCCTTCGGCTCGGTTACTATTGAACTTCTCAGAAAAAGAACAATAATTTTTTGTTTATATGATTCAGTGACGAATTGATAAAGGCATATTAAACTGAGTGATGTCAAGCGAAGAAAATTTCATCACGTTTTGGTTTGAAGCCATAGCTGAACAAACTGAGAAATGTGATATTTCATTAGACGACACGAATGATGCTAAGGCTCGGGGATAGAAAACACACAACGAGTTGGAAAAAATCATATACCATCGCAAATCATAAGAGATCCTATATTTATACAACTTATTGAGTTAGAAAAAAAAATCAAATGGGAGAGGAATTGTTTGAAACGTTGAAAAAAATCATTATGGTATTTCTTACCTTGATAATATATATGTACATATCCAGAAGTATTCCTACTACACCAAACAAAGCTGTTGATTTAATACAGCATTAAAGAAGTAGCACTACGTCGATTTTTGTATACAATTCATACCCACGTAGAGGAGCATATCTGATCAAAAACAATTGACAAATTCTCCCAATTTCATTGCGGTAAGTGGATTTTTTTTATTGGTTAGACTTTCCAAATTATTTTAACCTAGTTTTACAATGTAATAGATTGTTCACCGTTTAAGAAAAAAGAAAATATTATTTGAAAACACATTTACTGTAAACGTGGTTATTTACGCGTGGGGAAAATTTACACTAGTTACACGGTAAGCTTAAAACCGCATAAAATAACCCCGTGCGAATGATAAAATTATCAAATCTTTAGAGAGGTAAATCACGCATTCGCGTATTTAACACCCACGCGTATTGTTTGACCATAGAAAACATAGAAAACCTTAAAACCAGCGCAAATAAACACGTCAACAATACAAACTATAAACTATACAAAAGATTGACTGTTCTTTTTAATCTGATGTAGATTAACATTTATCAATTTATCTGGAAAGCTCTGCAATTTTAGTAATGACAAACGGTTTAATTATTTATGTTAAAAAAGAAAACAATGATAAAAGGTTTAGTACGGAAGCTCATTGAGGCCAGTTCAGTAAATAAATTAATTTATATTGCGTTAAATCGCAATATTTATTGCGTTTTAATGCAATCTTTTGCGTTTATTCGCAATGTATTTTGCGTTTAAACGCAAAAGATTGCGATAAAACGCAAAAGGTATTGCGATTAAACGCAAAGTGGATTGCGTTTAAACGCAAAGTTTTGCGTTTAAACGCAAAGTATTGCGTTTAATCGCAAAATTATTGCGTTTAAACGCAAAAAAATATTGCGTTTAAACGCAAAGCTATTATTGCGTTTAAACGCAATGTATTTTGCAAATAAACGCAAAAGTTTTTGCAATTAAACGCAATAATTTTTGCGATTAAACGCAATAATTGTGCGTTTAATCGCAAAAGGTATTGGGTTTAAATGCAATAGTTATTGCGTTTAATTGCAAAACTGTTTTAATTTGAACATGACTTTTTTTTATTCAGACCAAAAGAAGAGGTTAATGTTGTTAGGGCATACATTTGTTATACCACAATCATCCGTCAATCTGTCCATCAAACGTAATGTTAGACATTTCTCGCTTTTCTCGTCGTGCTCTCTCCTCTATTTCTAACGGTTTTTCATATTGTTTCTCATAAATCGAATCTTAATTATCCAATAAAATCAAATAGTTCGCACATACACTGTACAACTGCGTCCATAATGCTTCACGTCATTGTCAAATGAAAGTAAAAATGTTTATTCAATATTACGGACTGATTTGGCACTTTTTGTAATTAAGTTATATCACTGATTTGAATTAGTGATATCACCTGTTCAAAAAGTGATAACATTTATTAGAATAATTAGTGTTATCACCTATTAATCACCTATTTATCTTGTGATTTGAATGAGGGATATCACATATTTGAATAAGTGATACATGTATCACTCTTTGAGTTTGAATAGATGAAATCACCTATTCAAATAGATGATTTTACTTTTTGAAAAGGTGATATCACATATTCAATTTGGTAATATCTTGGAGACAATATCTACTAAAAAGGGCACTTCATAGTTCAATTACATGCACCTATAATAATATAATTTTCATAGTATAGCCATCAATGCAACTGTTTATGCAAGTTCCATTTGTTTTAATTTGTCACACGAATCGACATGCCTCCATTAATAAGACCCCTTGGCATAATGCTCTTTGCGAAGAAGTCTTTTCTGGTTTTCTAATTCAACTGTTTCTCACAGTCTAGATACCCAGTATCCGGCCAGCAAACATCACTGGTGCATCCATCAAAAGCCATTCTGCATGTCATCTTTAAGGAAGAATTTTGAAACAAATATAAGCAAAGACTTATTCTTTCTCTTGTATTTATTTATAGCGCGATCCTTCTTTTCAGGATACGTTCGCTTAGAAGTACCTGATGCTTTCAAGTTATGACAACTTACTATTTCAATATAAGTTAATCCAAGTGAAAACCAGAAATTGATCAAAGTCTTTGTAATGTGTCAAGTGTTGTCATCAAATCAAGGACTTGGTACATATACTAAGTGTATATAAGTAAAGGAAATAATTGCGATTTAACGCAAAAATCATTGCGTTTAATCGCAGAAATCATTGCATTTAATCGCAAAATTATTGCGTTTAATCGCAAAAATTATTGCGTTTAATCGCAAAAACTTTTGCGTTTATTTGCAAAATATATTGCGTTTAAACGCAATAATAGCTTTGCGTTTAAACGCAATATTTTTTTGCGTTAAACGCAATAATTTTGCGATTAAACGCAATACTTTGCGTTTAAACGCAAAACTTTGCGTTTAAACGCAATCCACTTTGCGTTTAATTGCAATATTGTTTGCGTTTTATCGCAATCTTTTGCATTTAAACGCAAAATACATTGCGAATAAACGCAAAAGATTGCATTAAAACGCAATAAATATTGCGATTTAACGCAAAATAAATTAATTTCTTTACTGAACTGGCCTCAATGAGCTTCCGTACATACTTAACATGTACTAGAAGTATATTTTTATTGTCTTGGCCACAAAAAAGTGGTAAATCAAATTGTTAAATTATTTTTGTTACAAAAATTAAGCATGCCGATCGTTAATTTAAAAACAAAATTACTAATTATTTAACCGATAAAAGCTTTAATTTATTATGTCTCTTATATATATATCTATTATATATCTCTTAAATTTGTACACAATCAGAGAATAAATGTCTTTTATCTCTTAAATACTTTAATTGTATTGCTACCAAATTGTCATTCACACTACATGTACTGAGATGATTGGATGGTCATTCATGCAGTAACATGCATCTGATTATTTGGTGGAAATACAAATCTATTAAGAGAATACCTTGTTTGAAGATGTGAAAAGAAAATCGTTATACATGTATGAGATTAGAAAATGAAACCCGTGTATCTCTCTGTGTCAATATTTATCATAGCAAGCATTTTAAAAAGATAAAGTTTAGAATTGTGTACACTTGAAATACTTCAGATACTTGCATATATATATATATATCATTTAACATTGAATAAACTATGACAATTATATTTTTACCAAATTTGAATTATTAAAAGTCAATCACATCCTTGTTTTCAACCCTTGATTGTTTTTTTTAACCAAGAAGTATTTTTGTTTTTTCTATCAAACAGTATCGTTTTATATAGAATTAAGTGAATATGAATCAATGTTGTATTTTATTAAACATTGGAGCAATTTCGGAGAAAGCAAGGATAAAACCTGCAAATTAGATGACAACCACTGCTAATTTAGTATGAAGAGGAAATTTGTTCCTTGACTTATATTCCAGAAGGTAAGATTTTTGTTCGATCCAATAAAAACTCATAGTAAGTATATTGTTCTAATAAATTTAAAATGATAATGGTTCCTGGTTACTTTTTAAATTACATAGTTAAAATATATTCTTTACCATATGTGCTATTTATAATTAACTGCTATCACATAAAAGCTTCTTTTTTTGTTGCAAGTTGATAACTGAGGGGTGTTGTCGGATAGTTAAGTCGTCCATTTACTTTTCTTCATGCACATAATATACACTTTTTGACACAATAAACGCAAGGGGTTTTTGCGCTTGTTTTTTTGTTTTTTTTTTTTTTGGTTGTTTTTTTTTTTTTGGCAATACACGGAAATACATATAAGATTTCGAATTTAAATTATTTTGGTATTCGGTAAGAATAATAAAGAATTGCACTATTCGACAACCGAATCGCTGTGGATGATAATTTTAGTGAACATACAAGTGACTCAGGAGTGTTATTGATAGTCCGTTTCTGTGTTAGCATTTTTCCGTATGTATAACCACGGTCCAAGTGATTTTCCTTCATTACATATGCGGTGAATTGCGGATTAAACCTATTATTTCTTAGTTGAATGAGAACAAGCATTCTGATAGTATTGCATAAGCAATGCATGTCCCCTACCGGCACCTCCTAGCTTGATGTTCAATTAGGTCTTAACTAGGATGCCCTCTGTAATGTAAATTGTATAACAGATATGAAAATTTACACAAAGTAAAACTTTGAATCTGATTACATATAAGATAAAATATTTCAAAATTAAAAAAATAAATGCATCATCATAATGAAACCTTAATTTTTCATAAAAAGCAGTTACACAATGATTTCTTATGATAAACCAGTATTTTTATCTTTCATCATTTAACGTATCTAGCAAAAGTTGAAAAATAAACAAACCACTTTTTTGTGATTAACGATAATTTCTAAAATGTAACCAGCTTCGTTAAAGTGGTTTTTTTAATGGCAATATTAAAAAATGACGCCATCATCCAAATTATCAAATAGCTTATTCATACCATGCTATTTGTGATAGGATTTTCTGCTTAGATGAAAAAATGACAATAACAAACCGTCAACCATCTCAAAAATCCATAAAACGAAATACAAATTCAAAGCAGAGCGACACAGACCTCCAAAAAGATAGAGGTAGGATCAGGTGCCATTGAGGAGTAAGCATCCTCTGCTGACCGGTCACACCCGCCGTGCGCCCAATGTCATATTGGTAAAAAATTTAATTCAATATAAAATCATATTAAATTTACAAATGCACACATTATCTTAAGTTTTGTTCTATGTAAAAAAAAAACAAAAGAAATTATACGAAAAAAAAAATCCAATTTGTTTTACTTCTTCAAAAAGCTACATGTATGGTATTCCTTTAAAGTTAACATTCAAAACAACACGTTTATAACAACAGAATATGTTAACAGTGAATTTACATCGACCCAAATAGTCTACAAAAAGGTACGCTTTTTAAAAAAGCTTCATGTATTTGTTATTTTATTATGTTTTTCTTTCAGGGCGAGTTTTTAATATTTTTTTAAGTTGTGGAATTACCACCAGTAGCATTCCAGTTAATTTTTTTCTCACGGTTAGTCTCACATTCTCCTCAGACTCATCTATATCGCATCCCGGAATACTAAGCGGCATGTTCACAGCGATTCTTGTGCTACTAGTGCTCTCTTCAAAATTATTTTTAAAAAGCTTTTCGTTTCGCATTTGTAATAAAATTATTTGTCTTAGTTGTTTAGTTTCTAAATCACTGTGACCAGGATATTTAGCGACAGCGTATTTTTGCCATGTTACTGCTAGTTAAATGTTGCTCACATTTAAACTTGTAACCACCAGATGTGGATTATGTTTTTTTATTGAAGTTTCTTTTAAGTTTGCAAGACAACCCAGTTCATCACAAATCTTGCTTTCGTTAATCATATGGGAAATATGTCTTTCTAGTATATTTTCGCATCGTTCGATTTCATGCAAGAAAAAAGCAAACCGATGTAACGCACGTATATCGTTTTGAATTTCAGATCGATGCCCGTCTTTTTCCTTCAGAAGTCTGCACGCAAAACTATCAATGCCACGTGTTTGCCATATGCAACCAATAATCACACCACACATTCTTAACAACTGTCGTAATATGGAACCAAATGGGAAATCATCTTGAAAAAGATTAGAGCATATTGAAAGCATCTTTAAAAGCCCATCCATCATATTTTCATTGAATTCGTCCCCACTAAAAAGATCTATAATTGATGCAATACTTTCCAGAGAAGAATTCAAATATTGAGATTCTTCGTTGCTTTCTTCTAATACGAATGATTCAATCTGTTCCATATCATTATCAATCAAAATTTGTCTTTCCTGCATAAACGCCATGATCATTCCAAGAGCAGCTTTCCTGCGTAGTACAACACTTGGTCTTAAAAGTGTTCTGGAGGACGTTTCCTAAAAGACATTACCTATGATTAGCATGAGATAATAATTTCTGTTTCGTAAAATAGGAAGCTTTGACAAAATAAAACCATCTTGTACTGTTTGAATACCGGTGATTTCTCTGTAAGATATTGGTGATCCTCCCGGTGGTATAAGCTCAATTAAAGAAGATTAATAAACGTAATTTTTTTTATAAAATTTTATTGTTATTGTAAATACTGCATTATAATATTTTTTGATTTTGTCATTGTCTTAAACTATATATCCTGATAATGAATATTTGCTTTAAACTTCTTTGCATGTATCAATGAGCTTAAATTAATCATTGCCCATGCCCCTTCTCTTATCAGCATAACCAGTTCTATAGGTCTAGAAACTGAACAACAGGAGAAGGCTACCTCGGGGAGATGACACTCGTCAGCCTGGGAAGGCAGTTCATCTAGGGGAAGGAAAACCCTGATCACAAACCTCCGCTGTCTTGCGGCAATATCCAATATTGGAAAAGGCTTCAGGAGTAAACCTCGAGGAAAATCCGGAGATGGAGTCCCCAAGGCAGTCCAGTCGCTATCACGAACGCTTCACTGACAACTCCTGCGACGGCACTAGTGCCAAACTGTAGCAACCTGTTGCTCCTTTGGGTCTACTAGTGACGTGGAGAGGGGGAACCTGCTGCATGGGCAACAGCCTGTCCTCCATATTTACCGCCCTGGCTTGTATCCTACCATCTGGAGAGGACACTCCAGCCTCACTTTTAGTGTGGACACACCACGGAGAGCAGCAGTTACCGGTTATAAGCCGCAGCTTGATTGGCGTAAAGCTTTTGCGCCAGGGGTTGTTCTCGACGGTGGGAGAGACCTTCGTGTCTCACTGGACAGTTACCGCCCGCCTCAAGCTGGGCAGTCCCCAGTCAATAAGGTACTGTCCCGCCACAGTCTGCTATTCTATTGGGGTGCATGGGGATTAGGAATGCTCCGACTGTAGACTGTAATATACGCACCAAGCAACAAAAATATACAAAGAAAGAGACCAGCTCTTAAACTGGGAAGCTGGAATGTCCGAACAATGTTGACGGGACTTTCCAACGACATGCAGGATATAGACGGCACGCGCAAGACAGCAGTCATAAACAGCGAACTCCTTCGACAAAGCGTAGATATCGCTGCTCTTCAGGAAACAAGGCTGGCAGACTCTGGTACGTTGAAGGAAAAGGACTACACCTTCTTCTGGAAGGGAAAACACTCTGATGAGCCAAGAGAGCACGGTGTAGGCTTTGCAGTCAAAAACAGTCTACTGAGCACGGTAGAACCAGATGGCGAAGGATCAGAACGACTCCTTACCCTTCGCCTAAATACCACCACAGGTCCAATCACCCTTGTAAGTGTTTATGCACCAACACTGACGTCACCTCCAGAAACAAAAGACCTGTTCTACGAGAAGCTGTCATCAGTCATAAGGAACGTGCCTGACAAAGAACAGCTCATTCTTTTGGGCGACTTCAACGCCAGAGTCGGCGCAGACAACGACTCATGGCCATCATGCCTTGGTAAGTTCGGTGTAGGCAAAATGAACGAGAACGGTCAACGCTTGCTTGAAGTATGCACTTACTACAACCTGTGCATAACTAACTCGTTCTTTACGACCAAACCTCAGCACAAAGTGTCTTGGAGACACCCCCGATCAAAACACTGGCACCAACTAGACCTCATCATAGTCCGACGTTCTCCTATAAAGTGTGCTCAACACCCGCGTTCCTATCATAGCGCTGATTGCGATACTGACCACTCTTTAGTGTGCTGTAAAATCAGGATGAAACCAAAAAAATTCCACTGTTCACGGAAACAGGGCATTCCGCGCATCAACGTCAGCAACATGTCGCAACCCAAGCTCACTCAGAAGTTTGCAGAAACCTTTGAGCAGGAACTGGAGTTCATACAAAAAGGGACCTCAACCGAGGAAAGGTGGGGAACCTTAAGGGACATCATACATAGCACTGCCCTGGAAGCCTTCGGTAAAAGAACAATAAAGACAACAGCCTGGTTCGAGGCAAAGTCCTCTGTGACGATTCCTGCCATAGAATCCAAACGTATAGCTTTGGCGGAATACAAAAGAACACAAAGTCAGAAGAACCTTCTGTCGCTAAGAGCTGCCAGAAGCAAAGTCCAGCGGATGGCTAGACACTGCGCAAATGAATACTGGCAAGAACTCAGCGAGACCATCCAGACAGCCGCTATATCTGGTAACGCAAGAGGCATGTACGATGGTATTAAAAGAGCCATAGGAGCAACTCAGTGCAAAACAGCCCCCCTCAGGTCATCATCTGGCGTAGTACTCTCAGACAAAAACCAACAAATGGAGAGATGGGTTGAACACTACACAGACCTGTACTCTACTCAGAACACTGTGACTGCCTCAGCCCTGGGCGCCATTGAGTGCCTGCCAACCATGGATGAACTTGATGTAGAACCAACATTAGAAGAACTAAGTAAGGCTATTGACAACTTGGCCTCAGGAAAAGCTCCTGGTAACGATGGAATCCCTCCAGACTTGCTTAAACAGTGCAAGAGTTCCCTGTTGTCACCCCTACATAAGGTTCTATGTGAGTGCTGGGAAGATGGGAGCGTGCCACAAGACATGAGGGATGCAAAGATCGTCACCCTCTACAAAAACAAGGGAGAGAGAAGCGACTGCAACAACTATAGAGGCATCTCCCTCTTAAGCATAGTCGGCAAAGTGTTTGCTCGAGTGATCTTGATTAGATTGCAGAAGCTGGCTGATCGAGTCACAGTGCGGCTTTCGCTCAAAGAGGTCTACATAATCTTCTCTCTTAGGCAGCTTCAAGAAAAATGCAGAGAACAACAGATGCCGCTATACATCTCCTTCATTGACCTGACCAAAGCGTTCGACCTAGTCAGTAGAGATGGACTCTTCAAGATCCTCCCCAAAATTGGATGCCCTCCAAAACTACTGAGCCTAGTGACATCATTCCACGTGGATATGAAGGAGACAGTACAGTTCAACGGTAGTTCCTCGAAGCCATTCAGCATCAATAGCGGTGTCAAACAAGGCTGTGTCCTCGCCCCCACGCTGTTTGGTATCTTTTTTGCCATGCTCCTCAAACATGCATTTGGTGCATCGACTGAAGGAATCTACCTACGTACCAGGTCAGATGGTAATCTGTTCAACCTCTCTCGCCTTAAAGCAAAAACTAAAGTCCGCGATAGACTCATCCGGGACATGTTATTTGCCGACGATGCAGCAGTTGTCACCCACACCCAGGAAGAACTGCAAACGTTGATGAACCGCTTTTCAATGGCCTGTAAGGAATTTGGCTTGACTATTAGCCTAAAGAAAACAAATGTTCTAAGCCAGGATACTTCCACAGCGCCAGCTATAGCCATCGACGATTACCAACTGGACGTCGTCCACCAGTTCACGTACCTGGGATCTACCATTACTGACAACCTTTCCTTGGATGTTGAGCTAGATAAGAGGATCGGAAAGGCTACATCCACTCTCGCTCGACTTTCAAAAAGAGTTTGGACAAACCCCAAACTGAAAACTTGTACCAAAATGGCAGTATACAACGCCTGCATAATTAGCACCTTACTGTACGGTAGCGAGTCGTGGACAACGTATGCCAGGCAAGAAAGAAGGCTCAACACCTTTCATCTGCGATGTCTGCGCCGCATCCTGGGCATTTCATGGCAGGACAAGGTGCCTAACACCGAAGTCCTGTCTCGGGCGAACCTTCCAAGCATGTTCACTATGCTTCGGCAGCGCAGGTTACGCTGGCTCGGGCATGTGCGTCGAATGGATGACGGACGTATTCCCAAGGACATCTTGTATGGAGAATTGAGATCTGGGAAACGAACCACTGGGCGCCCACAACTTCGATTTAAGGACGTCGTAAAAAGAGACATGAAGGCCCTTGATATCGACGTGCGATCTTGGGAAGACCTAGCAGCAGATCGACCCAGATGGAGATCCACACTACCTAGACAGATCAAGTCAGGGGAAGAAAAGCTTGTGCATGCAGCAGAAAACAAACGCGCACAACGAAAGCAGCGCCTAAACCCCGAAAGATCAGAAACCATTCACAGATGTGACGTTTGCGGAAAAGAATGTCTCTCCCGTATAGGACTTTTCAGCCACAAACGTTGCTGTCAGAGAAAGACAAAATAGGATACAATATCCCATGGTCGTCTGCGACCGATGGAGGCCTACTAAATTAATCATTATTGATGTAATCTTAAGAAAAAGCATGTTGCTTTTCTAATAGTTCTGTGCGTATTTTGACATACTAAGATTAATTATTCTGCACTTAAACATTCAAATTCATTCAAGATTGATTTTCGATGTACGTACGAAAAAGGATAACAATTGAACAGGACAACATAGCATGTTAATTTCTGTTTAAAATGTTTTGTCAATATCAAATGTTTATTATGCAACTTACTTTAAATAAGCAATCGTTGTTGGGGCTAAATTCTTCATCCAGTCCTTTTACCTCTTTTCCAAAGTAAATAAATTTATTTGGTCATTGTTTTGTACAAAGAACGAAATATGAGAAGGTGTCATCTTCACCGTCTGGATTGTGAACGTGTACAACCTTCCACTGAGCATAAGGAGAGGGGTCAGTCATCGGTCCGTGTTTGCACTCAGCATTTTCGTTCATATACATGTATTTGCCCGAACGTGGAGACTGGATGTAGAAGAGGTTTAAAGAATTCTCTCTGGCAGTGAATTTGAATTTGATATGAATGTTGTCGCTTGTAAGGGAATCAGTCGTGAATTTTACAGAGTCGCTGAAAAATGCACTGATAAATGTGTTTGGTCTACCGAGTAGGACAGAGGAATTCACGAAAGGTTGAATCAGAAAAACTTGATCAAGTTCATTTCTAAGATCTTTGAGAGGCAGGCACATTTCCTTCAGAAATGCTGCCTATTCTGTATGTTCTGCGTTTAAACGTAATAATTTTTGCGTTTAAACGCAATGATCGTTGCGTTTAATCGCAAAAGGTATTGGGTTTAAACGCAATAGTTATTGCGTTTAATTGCAAAACTGTTTTAATTTGAACATGACTTTTTTGTATTCAGACCAAAAGAAGAGGTTAATGTTGTTAGGACATACATTTGTTATGCCACAATTATCCGTCAATCTGTCCATCAAACGTAATGTTAGACATTTCTCGCTTTTCTCGTCGTGCTCTCTCCTCTATTTCTAACGGTTTTTCATTTTTTTTCTCGTAAATCGAATCTAAATTATCCAATAAAATCAAATAGTCAGCACATACACTGTACAACTGCCGTCCATAATGCTTCACATCATTGTCAAATGAAAGTGAAAATGTTTATTAAATATTACGGACTGATTTGGCACTTTTTGTAATTAAGTTATATCACTGATTTGAATTAGTGATATCACCTGTTCAAAAAGTGATAGCATTTATTAGAATAAGTGTTATCACCTATTAATCACCTATTTATATTGTGATTTGAGTAAGGGATATCACATTGAATAAGTGATATATGTACATATAACTCTTTGAGTTTGAATAGATGAAATCACCTATTCAAATAGATGATTTTACTTTATGAAAAGGTGATATCACCTATTCAATTTGGTAAAATCTTAGAGACAATAACTACTAAAAAGGGTACTTCATAGTTCAATTACATGCACCTTTAATAATATAATTTTCATAGTATAGCCATCAATGCAACTGTTTATGCAAGTTCCATTTGTTTTAATTTTTCACACGAATCGACATGCCTCCATAAGACCCCTTGGCATAATGCTCTTTGCGAATGAGTCTTTTCTGTTTTTTAATTCAACTGTTTCTCACAGTCTAGATACCCAGTATCCGGCCAGCAAACATCACTGGTGCATCCATCAAAAGCCATTCTGCATGTCATCTTTAAGGAAGAATTTTGAAACAAATATAAGCAAAGACTTATTCTTTCTCTTGTATTTATTTATAGCGCGATCCTTCTTTTCAGGATACGTTCGCTTAGAAGTACCTGATGCTTTCAAGTTATGACAACTTACTATTTCATTATAAGTTAATCCAAGTGAAAACCAGAAATTGATCAAATTCTTTATAATGTGTCAAGTGTTGTCATCAAATCAAGGACTTGGTACATATACTTAGTGTATATAAGTAAAGGAAATAATTGCGATTTAACGCAAAAATCATTGCGTTTAATCGCAGAAATCATTGCATTTAATCGCAAAATTATTGCGTTTAATCACAAAAATTATTGCGTTTAATTGCAAAAACTTTTGCGTTTATTCGCAAAATATATTGCGTTTAAACGCAATAATAGCTTTGCGTTTAAATGCAAAGTATTGCGTTTAATCGCAAAATTATTGTGTTTAATTGCAAAAACCTTTGCGTTTATTCGCAAAATATATTGCGTTTAAACGCAATAATAGCTTTGCGTTTAAACGCAATATTTTTTTGCGTTTAAACGGAAAACTTTGCGTTTAAACGCAATTCACTTTGCGTTTAATCGCAATGCTTTTTGCGTTTTATCGCAATCTTTTGCGTTTAAACGCAAAATACATTGCGAATAAACGCAAAAGATTGCATTAAAACGCAATAAATATTGCTATTTTAACTTAATATAAATTAATTTATTTACTGAACTGGCCTCAATGTACGGAAGCTCATTGAGGCCAGTTCAGTAGAAAAATTAATTTTCATTGCGTTTAAACGCAATCATTTTTGCGTTTCAACGCAATCTTTTGCGTTTAATCGCAATGTGGTTTGCGTTTAAATGCAAAAGATTGCGATTTAACGCAAAGGGCTTTGCGTTTAAATGCAAAGAAGATTGCGTTTAAACGCAAAGTTTTGCGTTTAAACGCAATATTTTGCGTTTCATCGCAAAAGTATTGCATTTAATCGCAAAAATTATTGCGTTTAAACGCAAAGTTGGTTTTGCGTTTAAACGCAATAATTTTTGCGTTTAAACGCAATGATCGTTGCGTTAAATCGCAAAAGGTATTGGGTTTAAACGCAATAGTTATTGCGTTTAATTGCAAAACTGTTTTAATTTGAACATGACTTTTTTTTATTCAGACCAAAAAAATGAGGTTAATGTTGTTAGGACATACATTTGTTATGCCACAATTATCCGTCAATCTGTCCATCAAACGTAATGTTAGACATTTCTCGCTTTTCTCGTCGTGCTCTCTCCTCCATTTCTAATGGTTTTTTCATATTGTTTCTCATAAATCGAATCTTAATTATCCAATAAAATCAAATTGTCCGC
This sequence comes from Magallana ariakensis, assembly GCA_020458035.1. Lineage (NCBI taxonomy): Eukaryota > Metazoa > Mollusca > Bivalvia > Ostreida > Ostreidae > Magallana > Magallana ariakensis. The sequence continues at coordinate 69,810,521 of CM035812.1, read as the reverse complement.
ACATACACTGTACAACTGCCGTCCATAATGCTTCACATCATTGTCAAATGAAAGTGAAAATGTTTATTAAATATTACGGACTGATTTAGCACTTTTTGTAATTAAGTTATATCACTGATTTGAATTAGTGATATCACCTGTTCAAAAAGTGATAGCATTTATTAGAATAAGTGTTATCACCTATTAATCACCTATTTATCTTGTGATTTGAATAAGGGATATCACATTGAATAAGTGATACATGTACATATCACTCTTTGAGTTTGAATAGATGAAATCACCTATTCAAATAGATGATTTTACTTTTTAAAAAGGTGATATCACCTATTCAATTTGGTAATATCTTAGAGACAATAACTACTAAAAAGGGCACTTCATAGTTCAATTACATGCACCTATAATAATATAATTTTCATAGTATAGCCATCAATGCAACTGTTTATGCAAGTTCCATTTGTTTTAATTTTTCACACGAATCGACATGCCTCCATAAGACCCCTTGGCATAATGCTCTTTGCGAATGAGTCTTTTCTGTTTTTTAATTCAACTGTTTCTCACAGTCTAGATACCCAGTATCCGGCCAGCAAACATCACTGGTGCATCCATCAAAAGCCATTTTGCATGTCATCTTTAAGGAAGAATTTGGAAACAAATATAAGCAAAGACTTATTCTTTCTCTTGTATTTATTTATAGCGCGATCCTTCTTTTCAGGATACGTTCGCTTAGAAGTACCTGATGCTTTCAAGTTATGACAACTTACTATTTCATTATGAGTTAATCAAAGTGAAAACCAGAAATTGATCAAAGTCTTTGTAATGTGTCAAGTGTTGTCATCAAATCAAGGACTTGGTACATATACTAAGTGTATAAAAGTAAAGAAAATAATTGCGATTTAACGCAAAATCATTGCGTTTAATCGCAGAAATCATTGCATTTAATCGCAAAATTATTGCGTTTAATCGCAAAAATTATTGCGTTTAATCGCAAAAACTTTTGCGTTTATTCGCAAAATATATTGCGTTTAAACGCAATAATAGCTTTGCGTTTAAACGCAATATTTTTTGCGTTTAAACGCAATAATTTTGCGATTAAACGCAATACTTTGCGTTTAAACGCAAAACTTTGCGTTTAAACGCAATCCACTTTGCGTTTAATCGCAATACTTTTTGCGTTTTATAGCAATCTTTTGCGTTTAAACGCAAAATACATTGCGAATAAACGCAAAAGATTGCATTAAAACGCAATAAAAATTGCGATTTAATGCAATATAAATTAATTTATTTACTGAACTGGCCTCAATGAGCTTCCGTAGGCCTCAATGAGCTTCCGTAATTTTGGAACCATCCTCCTAATTTTTTTTATCTTAATATTCTCTTCGGATAAAAAACTATGTACTAACATTTTTCTCTTGTTTCTTTTATCTCTTTCTTATAAAAAATATTTATTTATTCGTTTTTACTATAATTTCCAACCAGCAAAAGTGGAACGACTATTATTATTGCTATTAAAATCGCCGCTGTTGTGCCCTGAACCAGTTCTTACAAGTACATTATCTCCCTGATTCACATGACAGTGCCAGTGACAGACAGTGCCAGTGACACTACCGGCCTTTGCATTGTCTGGGTTTATAAAGATCGTGTGGACAATATTGTTGTCAACTAAAAGTTCAGTTACGTGATAACTCGTTCCCCATTGTTGAGTTGTCCAGGTAAATACATAGAGACCCGACCTTGGTGCCATGAATGTCCCAGAATGAGGATGATAACCATTCCCAACGTTTGTTACCACCTTATCAAAGACAATGATGTGGTGAGTAGCTGAGGACGCTGCGTCGTGAGTAGCTGAGGACGCTGCGTCGTGAGTAGCTGAGGACGCTGCGTCGTGAGCAGCTGAGGACGCTGCGTCGTGAGCAGCTGAGGACGCTGCGTCGTGAGTAGCTGAGGACGCTGCGTCGTGAGTAGCTGAGGACGCTGCGGTAGCTGAGGACGCTGCGTCGTGAGTAGCTGAGGACGCTGCGTCGTGAGTAGCTGAGGACGCTGCGTCGTGAGTAGCTGAGGACGTTGCGTCGTGAGCAGCTGAGGACGCTGCGTCGTGAGTGGACAAATAAGCATAAAATGCAACACGTTCCACTTGTACTGATCTTGATTGAAGATTGGGCAATCGTTCTGTAAGAAAGGTATGAATTTCATATAATGTGATCGTATGAAAAGATTTGTTATACTATATTACTAAAATGTACATTGACACAAAAAAGATGATATAATTTATTTTTTAATCAAATGATTTTTACGTACCATTTCTTAACACTGAAATATTATTGTAAGAAATGTCAGTTGATTGTTTCGAATCTGCATCCAGTTCAAGGGCATGCATTGCAATGGATTCGCTAAAAATCCTTTTCTTCTTTAAACAGTGTCTCAAGCTCAATTACCCGGCGTGTCTCTAACTGGGTCATACGACAGCACTGGTTTTTTTGGGATGTTTTGTAGTTCTGCCACTTCTATAGTTGATTCTCTGGATCTTCTCTCTAAAGAAGTTATTCGATCTTCCTGAAACTTGACAATTTTCTGGAGTTCATCAATTTTCTTCATTGCCAATATCCATGTTTGGTTTCTATCCAAAGTTTCAGTCTTTTCCGGAAAGGCACTAACTGAGGACTTGAAAGGGAAATACATCCATGCTAAAACCAGAGAAATCCATGACATTTTACGTGCAACAAATATGTAAAAATGACAAGAAATATGTCAATCTTATCTTTCTTTTACATTAAATTTTGCACAGAGTTTACTGTAACTGATATATAAGGATAAGTAGGGGAACTTACGCTATAGCTATGACAGTTTACTAGTACTGTGGTTTCATCAATATTCGTTGAATACCAATTTTCGTGGATTTCGTTTTTAAGTTGATCCACGAAATTAAATGTTCATTGAAATGCAATTTCTGTTAACATTTTGTATTGATACCGTCATTGGCCACGAATTTACGTATCTTTGAAACTGCGATTTTCACTTTATCCACGAAATTTGATACCCTTGAATATTAATGAAACCACAGTATTCCAAACTCAATATACTTGGCATTCTTTCTTTTCTTAAAAAAAAGATTTTTTCTTTCATTGCCTTTCTTATTGCCAAGTTCAAAAATCAATGTTTACAGCTTCATTGCGATCTATGAACTGTTTTGTTATTTTTCCGTTAATGAATACATGTAGTTTTGAATTTACAACCACGATGTATATCCAATCAGTTTACAAAAAGTTTGTTTGATTTTTTTTTCAAATTGTAATGTTTTAATAATTACAATGAATTATTCATACCAAAGCTTTATTGTTCAGGTAAAATATATGTTGTTTGTTTTATCATTAAAGATTCAAATATTTAAAATCATTATCTATCTATATTTTGCACCTATAAAAATTAACTTTTATCATACTAATTAAGCTGCAACATGTAGTTAACATTTTAATTTTGAAGTTACTACCATTTCCAATGACTACCAACTACCAATGTACCTTACAGACCAATGGTCGATCGTCAACTATTATTGTGGCTGTACATCCTGTGAAGTATATGGAAACAGTTTCTGAATGAAAGAGTTCAGTAAAATTAAAATATATATCCATTGCTATCGGAATATTCTAAACAAACCGTTCGCTGTACGTTGTGATGATTTACGAACGACAACTAAGGATAGAGATTTAAATATTTCTTAGGGAAAGAAAACGTTTTCTAACTTTGCGAGTTGTTCTTCGTTGACTTGTAAATCATTTTAGATGAACGGGTTTTTCTACTAAAGAGGAGCTTGTTTCCCACTCGGAACATTTTGGTCAATGTATATATATTAAAGGTGTATGTGGCGTATTTGGAGTAAAATTTTTGATATGAGTTTGAGTAAAAATATACATCATGCTTCTTATAATTAGATGTTTCACAAACTCTAGGCCCATAAAAAATGTTCTGTCATTAGTTATTTGTCTCTAGACTTTGCTACACGTCTGATGAATATTAATGTGATCCGCCATTTATAACGCCACTTCGCATGAGTGCGGGAAAACCTAGCATTGAAAACACGATGGAAGAACAGTTTGTTTACAAATTAGAATCACGTTTTTCATGTCTTAAATTAGATGATTCTTATATCAGATGATACTCGAAGCAGTTTTATTCCGATATCCATTAATGTAAAACGATATAAATTGTTACCATTATGTGTAATAAAGATAAAACACGATTTTAGCATCATCGACACGGTAAACGGAGTAAATATATAGGACCTACCCCTCTTCCTGAGGGATGCATGTACTGAGGGTGTTTATTTTTTATTAAAAAATTCCTCTAAAAGAAAATCCACTTGTGGTTTAAAACTTATAAAGTAAACAACGGAACACATGGAGCACGAACCTGACTATAGCAAAACCCCTACAACTTCATGATGGAAACTTAAGTTTAATTCGGTTTTAATTCCTATTCCATCAATCTACATGGTCTCTGATGACAATCTTCCCTTTGATCCTATCCTTGTCAGTCTGTCTCTTTTTTCTTACATTGCCAAATCTGTCAAATTTAACGGTATACCTATCTTCTCGTCGTCGCCATTGTCGTTGATAGACCTAGATGGATGTCACGTGACCCATTAAAGGCGGGGTTATTCAAATCTTTTGTATTTTTTACCGTGCCGGTAAAAAATAAAAAATATTTTTTTGATTTCTTGTATCTTTGTTATGCGATTGACTTATAAAGCGTAATTTGTGTGAAAGTCCTATCTTTAAGTAAAGAAATGAAGCAAATAATCAGATCTTATTATTGCTATTCACTAAAAATACGCCACATATACCTTTAAGTATTGCCTAAAAATAGAATACGTGCCTAAGCGAGAAGGTATTAACATCAAAATGTTAAGTGGTTAGACGTTGTATAGTTCTACAGTTGGACATAGATCATTGATTCAACACAATACTCCATCATACATTGATGTAAATTTGTGAAATCGAAGTAGGCGTGTAAAGATTGTGAAGTGTCTTTTTTTTATTTTGGTGCATGAAAAATAAGAAAAAAAATCAATTCAAATTGACGTCACTGTATGTTATGCTAATTTCCATTCATTTTTAATTTCATTTAAAGTCTAATCATAAAGAATAATTGGACTTTGCAAGACATATATACCTGGTGTTTCCCAAAACAAAGCAGCAAACTGGAGAAGACACATACTTTTATACACTACATCCAAAGAAAGTTTGAAAATTATACATTCGGATTGGCTGGTGTAGGTTATGTGTAAAGAACGTCTACATGGACGCGCTTAATTTTTTATACACATCATAACCGGTGTAAATCTTTCCATAATCAAGTGCCAGCTGTATACTTAAGGCTCCTATACTCTGTGCAGGTTATTTGGAAATTGCATGCAAAATTCAATATAGTCGAAAAAATAATGAGCTTGTAAAATTGCTAATTTTTTTTTTCAGGAATGTGGAGAACTGTACTGTTAGATATTTATTAGGTTAATGGAAGTGAATTGTTTGCATTAAATCATGTATATCAGAGTTATTTAAAAGGTTTGGTTTCTTCATACAATCAGCTAAATATGTTTAAATGCAATGACATGAAATACGAGCAGATATTTCTATATACCATTAGCTGCAGAACTGTAGCTCTAGGGTAGCTGCAGAACTGTAGCTCCACGAAAAATACGGGTTGAGGGACCGGTGAGCCACATTTCCATCCATACAAAAAACTGTATATTTAGTGCGCACAAAAAGTTGCGCACGGTTTTGGACTTAATAACATAATTCATGGATACATTCTTTGAAAATAAACCAATAAACGACCAAACACGGTTCTGCAGCTAGCTCTACGCGGAGGAACTACAGTCCAAAACTTGCACAAGTGTGCGTGCGCTGTAAAGCAGGAGTGATGAAGGGTAGCATGTGACAAACTGTAGCTATATGGCATGTCAACGCGAATTTTCCCGTAGAGCTACAGATCTGCAGAAGTCATGTTGTATATTTTATTTGATAAAATGAAATATATCAGAAAGGATGCAGCATGTTCACGAAGCTGTCTTAGGACTATGGTGTGTCCTAAGTACATATTAGGATACGTCTTAGGCTTAAGTCTGTTTCTCGAAGCTCTCCTAAATTTAGGAACCTCCATAACTTTGTCCTAACTTTAGGACATCACTTACCTAGTCCTAAGACCATCATGAGGCTGTAAAATCATGTTTTGGGGGATATTGGGACTGTTTTGAAGCTTTATCGTAAGACCGGTAGAATAAAGCAATATTTTACACAGTTCCAGCATTTTCGACAAACCTCAAATTCTTACCCCGTGATGAGAGGGGGGGGGATAGTCATTTATTCTATCATGTACGTTCATTTTTACAAAATTATGTGGAGAGGGAACCCGAACTCCCACCCCTTTCCCATTGTTACATGCCTGCCTCGGAGCTGGCAAATTAAGCAATTTTCTTTTCGCAAATACTGTCTGGCGAATGAAATTATTCACTTTTTTTAAACTTTTTAATGTCTACATTGTACGCTAAGTGAGTTACATTCATTGTTTTGATTACTTTTTTGATACAAAATTGTCAAATTCCCTTGGCTAAAAAGTAAATTTACATCGGTTTGTATAAGTCATGCGTAATCTATACTACTATATTAAAATAATAGACTCGAATTTTTGGGCTTCAATACCGAGAAATCGGAAGAGTACTGTCTTTTGTTTTATATATTTTAAACATCATTGGTACTTGAAGATAACCAATATGTTTTTATTTTTTCTCAATCAAGCTTCACTAATTCCTAATCAACGAAAATTCCTTTTAAAAATCCGGAAATCATCTGGATTTTTTGGATTTTACAATCTTGCGCATGCGCATTACATTCACGCTAAATCACGGGAGGCTTTTTAGGTTGTGTTTCCACAATATCACATTTGCATGGATAAACTCAGAAACGATAATACAAATACGTGTAAATTTTCATTGAAAGTTTGCTACATGTATATATTCTGTTCATCAAAGAAAATACGGGAGATAACTCTAACTCAGTGTATTTGATTTGAAAATCCCGAGAGTTCCGAATGTCAACATGGTGTGTAAATTCGAAGCGAGTAAAAACGTTGGGGGAAAAGTGTTGAATTCTTCATTAATATGAATTAAATTTTTAGATGAAATGTATTTACAGTCGCAAAATGGTTTGGTATGAATAATTTGACTGTTATTTTCAATAAAGCTTCATTAATTTTCTCAAAATCGTATCGGAGCGATTCTGCAGTTTTTTGCTACATTGTGGGAATGTGGGAGGCATTTTAACTGTGGTGAAGGCCTGTCCCGAGACACAGATTATTCTATTAGAATAAACTTAGATTATTCCGATATCATATGCAATGTCAACCCATGTGCGGATCCAGAAAATTTTTCCAGGGGGGGGGGGGTCCGAATTGAAAGTAAGAGTCAGAAAATTTAATGTTGACAAGCAAATTAAAGAAAAAAAAATTTACCTCGAAAAAAATTGTCCCTCTCAAAAAATTTTTTTGTTTCCCATATTCATGAAATTCCTACTCCGTGGGGGGGGGGGGGGGGGGGCATATGCCTATAACTGCATTTCTTTCCAATCTCACTCTTAATATTTCCGCTTCCGACGCATTTCAAAAACATTATATGTGTTTTCCAGGGGGGGGGGGGGGGGGGTCCGAGTCATCTTTGCGATGATTTTACTATGTAAATTTAATAACTTCTCATTTTCCAGGAGGGGGGGGTCCGGACCCCCCCCCCCCCCTAGATCCGCACATGCAACCCGTGCACGCACGGGTCAAAGTCTAGTCGTTCTTAATTTTTATCACTTCATTCTGAAAAATAATAATCTTTAAAAGAAAAATGTCTTTATTAGCTGTTTCTTTACTTTCTCTATAGCTTGTTTTTGTTTATTCTCTTGTTGGCTAAGTATTAAGCTCTTGTACTCTAATCACCTCGGGTTTGTTTTCATTGAGAGTATCTTGACTCATTAAGTTGACATTTTTAATGCCTGAGAAAAAGAGGTTATGGGACTACCAATTATCCCAAATAAAAAGCCACGAAAATAATGAAAAAGTATAGACCAGGACCGCACAAATTGTTTCAATAACAATATTAAAATTTAAATGACGCACAACGAAATTCTAATTTGAAAATTAATTTGAGTATATGTTTAAGTGAGTGGATATGTTTGAGAATCAAATTAAAATCGTTTGAATTTTTTACCCAGTTTGTTCATTAGATATAATTTGATTTTAGTCTGGTTCTTTCAGTTGGCAAATATCTATACATCTATTGATTATCATTCGATTTTAATGTCAACGAAATCATTCTCATATAATACTTCTGAATTGAACGACCGCTATCGATTACTCAACTCTCTCTCTCTCTCTCTCTCTCTCTCTCTCTCTCTCTCTCTCTCTCTCTCTCTCTCTCTCTCTCTCTCTCTCTCTCTCTCTCTCTCTCTCTCTCTCTTATAATTTCGGATATCTTTAATGAATATCTATTATTTTCAGAAACTTCCCTAATAAAACAGATAATCTTTCAAAATCGGTTTTATATAATATATTTGCCTTTCGTTATCGGGGATATTTAATAAGCCATATTCGTCTGTCTGTTTCATAATATTACGGAACACCCGGCCTCGCGAGCTTTGCTTAATGTCAATAAAGCTGTATTTATTTACCTAACTGCTAATCGGATTCGGCTTTTGTTTTCCCCAGACGGAAATATACGTATGTAAAGGTGTCGATACAGCCGTTACTGGTTGTGGTACTTAGAACGTATTCCATATAAACACGGGTACGATATACCTATGTGGCCATATACGGTACACCGTAGATTCTGACGTACGGTTTCCCAGGTACATCAAATAGAAACCTGATATGACAGCTGATAAGGAGTCAACCAGGTGTTATTAAAAATGTTAAGACTGGTCATTGATCATTTCTGATCGATAAATGGAAATCTAATTTTCCGTTTTGGAAACGCGACTAGCGGTTTTGGAGATCAATCGAGAATTCGTTGCATCAAAGATTTCACCTGAAGCAGGTAAGCCTTGGATTATCGCTTACTTTATCTACAGTTTAAAATATCTGCATGTCTGTCGACAGATCAATAAAGAAAGAATTAGCAAACTTTTACTATCTGTGGTCTATTCATATCTAAGTAACGGTGGCTGGGCTCAACAAGACTCTTGGAGGTTGGTAGATAATTTCTATTATGTATATTCTCCTTAGGAAAAGAATCAATAATACTTATCATCTAAAAATATTATAATGGAGATTTTTTTCAATGCATGGATTCAAAAATCTTTTCGAATGAGTCCAGGAAAAATATAAATTTTCACGTATCGTCTAATTTTCTATTTATGTGCGGTCATGTCCCATTTAAATTTTATTTTCTTATTTTTCAAATATATCTCAAATAGGTTTGTTAGTTATCTTTTGTCCATGTACAGTATTTTGGGTCACTTTGATATTTCTTTACAGGGATAATCTCTTGTTTAAGTTGGCCCTAATCTGCCCTGACTAGTGGGGCTGCAACTCTTCGTTCCGTCTTTCGTGGGATTAACTACTTACTAACATTTAAAGATTTCCTGTCTACTTGATAAATATCTGGATTTCCTTTATTTCTAAGTTCTATAATTTTCCAATCTTAGCAATATTGATTTTGTGGAACCATAATAGTTTTTTTTTTACTTTACCAGCTGCATACAAATACGAGAGAGAGAGAGAGAGAGAGAGAGAGAGAGAGAGAGAGAGAGAGAGAGAGAGAGAGAGAGAGAGAGAGAGAGAGAGTCATTGTATATATATATGTATACGTCTATGGCAAATGCTTGTCATTTCTTTAAAATAAGTTTTCATGAAGCATGCAAAAAGCATGGATTTTATTTATACTGAAAGAGAAAATGGTCAATAAGTTTATTAAGGTTGATATTGCAGGTAGTAGATATCAGCATAGAGGGTACCTGGATTTCACCTTACACCGTGAGGCAATATTGACAGTAGCCCGTGATTCTTTATAAGACCTCTGTTGATTAGATTTTCACACGAATTTGTTGACCTAATTGGTCGAGTTTTCTTTTTTAACACCTTGTTTGGGGGTTAAATATTTGTTTTTCTCAAACCAATATGACACTCCAAATATGTTTACCTATGAAAATGGTCCGCGTTGTTTTGTTTAAGGGGAAGAAAGTGACACCTTTCTTGAATTAAAGGTGTCGCCAACAATGTAAAATTCTGACAGGATAAAAACTTCCACAGAAGTCATTTTACGACATTCTTCAACGTTTTATTGTGATAGCACAGAGGGGTACTTCAGAGCGAAAACACCATCAGATACACAGGCCATAATGGGAGATTTAAAGCAATTGTCGTCTATAATGTTTGAAAATCGTGCGGAGTATGTTAAACTATTTGCAGTGAACGTTTTTCAAGTGGGCCATCAAACATGAAGAATTGTGTGAGTGAGTCTTTTGAGTAAGTATGCAGTATATCATATATCGAGAGGAGCCATTATTTGTGTTCGTCGGCTGGAGTACTTTTGGTTCCTGATTTCCACTCGCTGCTGAGATCCTAAATCAAGCCGAGTTTGTCTGTTATCAGTGGGGTAGGGGGCTCTCAGCGACCTGGGCCATCGATATCTGTCGGTCCGTGTTTACTTTGCTTTTTTGATTTATTACGTAAGGTTGTAGGGCCGCCATGCTGTTCTCTTGGTGAAGAAACAAACATCGCCGAGACCAGGATAGCTCAAGCACTGTCTAACAATGATCGAGTGGTTGAAGGGGGTGGGGGCGCAAACGAAATTATGAAGATTTTTTTTTTATTTGAATCGTGGCTGTATTTATCATTTAAATTTTTCAATTCATCTTTGCTTATTCGTGTGATTTACTGCTTAACGGAGGTATTTTATCTCATCAAATTACATTCGCATGCATATTTGTGTGTGCATTGTACATTTCAGCAAATAAATGCACGTGAATACATAGCTAGGTGTAGGCTAATGTAACTACATCATTGATCAAATCTTTTCGTCACTGTGATTTTTGATGGATTTAGGTTTTCTTAAAAGTGAATCGATCATTATCTTCCACGGCCTTCGATTTATTTAATGCACGCTAAGATAAACCGCGGTGCAGGGTTTGATTTTTAAAAATGTCTTTTACGGGTATTCTTATGCAGTGTCAAATTGCGCCTTCCCAATTGTTGGCACACTGAATGAGATTTTACAAACCGATTCGATCGTAATTTATTAATTACTTACATTTTAAAAAATATATGAATATCAAACGAGGTGAATTTTATTTTTATTCGTATCATGTTCGTTCTCAACATAAATAATACAAGTCGAATGATTTGTGAAATTCGTGAAAGTTATGATTTTTGAAGTTCCATCAGATTAATTGTAGTTTTTATGGAGTCAACTAAGCAAATATTTTGTATAGAAAATCCATTTCCCGGTGTATCCATAGAACAGTGTAGTATGTGAAAATATTCGAAACTTTAAAGGTATCTCTTTTGTTAGTTCAATCGAGCGATAATTAGATTCGACATTTACTTTGAAGAAAAATATTGACGTATAATGGAAATGATTTATTTTTCAACCAACAAGAAAATTGATTTGGCTTTCTAGATTTAACGATTAAAATAAATTTCAATCGCATCTTTTTTTCTTCGTATAATGTTTATGAATTTTCAATAAAGAGCCGTGAAAAGTGTTAATGGAAGTGTATAAGTGAAGTCGTTATTTTACAAGCCGACTCTGTGATAATATTATCTAAAATCAATCCCCATGCACTTAATCCGAAACGTGCCAGAGAGAGAGAGAGAGAGAGAGAGAGAGAGAGAGAGAGAGAGAGAGAGAGAGAGAGAGAGAGAGTAATGCAACTATATGTAAAATAAGCGAAGAACTTCTAATTTTTTTATGCGGCAAACTGACTAAGTAATTATATGGGTACAAATATTGAAATCAAAATGTACAAAAACAAATACTACACCCAAGATTGCGCTTTTCAAAGTTTTCACTTTCTCTTGTACAAATATTGTGTGTTTAGATAACGCGGAATTGTGATTGGTTTAAATCGATTGAAGATTTTCGCGTGCCCAATCTGACTTCTGAATACCTTTATCACATGTAGCTAAGTATTTAATGCCCGATTCTAATAGTGGTGATTGAATGTTTGATCTCCGTATATTTGCAGGTAGAAAATTCCTTGCTCGCTGATAAGGAAAATAGACTGAAAATGTGACTATACTGGATTCGAGGATTTTTTAAAACTAGAGCCGAGTTTACGAGTTGTGCATCCTATTTGGTATCTATAGATCGAGGGCAAGATTTGTGTATTCAGAAGGATTACTTTAGTCTAAATCCGGTATTGTGTTTAGCAGGAGACGCAAGGATCAGTCGGAACCAAAGGCAAAGTTTTAACGCAATTATTGATGTGCTGGAAAATGTTATTAATTAATTTCTGAATTAATGAATGATCGTTAAGTGTTTAATAGACAAAAAAGTGAACACATTGGCATGTAATTAATAAATCGCTGCAGACTTTTCAACGGGATTAAGCAGTTTAATCTCAGAACAAAGCTTGGGGTGCAATCGTGCATATTGTGGTCGCGAATTTTATATGTATTTTTTAGAAACAAAGAAAATGCATGTGTCACTAAATGATTCGTCATATGAGAAAAAGCAAAGCAATCAGGGTAACAAGTAGTTAGTTTGTTTCAAGCCGTTCAACGATGCCAGCCCTAGAGAGTCCGAGTTTTAGTTCTTCTCGTATACAGAGAGCGTACCGAATTAATAATATAGAATATGCAAAACTTCAGGGAAAATTAAACTTGTTGGAGAAGGAGAAAATTCACTCCAAGCGAGTGATAAACCAGGATATACGGCTGATCTCTTTGACTTTGGATTACATTAACAACTGTAGCGGACACAGTCCGGAGGGACTGGCGCCAGACTCCGAGGAGGAGTACGAACGTGAGGATGAAGGTCCGTGTTTCATGTATGGGGAGCGGATCGTAAGTCGGAAGAAGAGGCGGTTCAAACGCTCTCAGTCGGCGGCCGAAAACAGCAGAAGTTCCGGCAGTTTGTCATCCATTCCTTCTTCACTTCCCGCTTCCATTCGTCCACAAAGCAGTCCGGTCGGCCGGGCGACCTTTGTGACGACATTAAATGCGAAAGATAGCGCGCGTGACAATGACCCTAATTCGGACAAAGAGTCCGTGCATTCCGAGAGTACTTCTTTGTCTTGGATGTCGGAATCTTCTAGCCTTACTCGGAAACTCATAAAAGCAAATCGCGGACGACCAAGGCGAGAAAGTTTGCATGAAAAGGGAACTCGGCGCATGCGCAGTCACAGTTCCGCTAATATACAGACTCTTACCAGACAGTTGATGCCAGTTGATGGCGTGAAAAGCGGTGCGCACGAAGAACGGCGTGCGTCAACAGCAATGACAAGGAATGCCGGGATTTCTGAGATTCTGAATCAAAGGCGACCGACATTGACCTCCGATGCTTGGAAATCTCATCTTGCCGGACAAAATAAACATGGTGCTGCTCCAATGACCATGGCGTCTCAGAGACAGAGAATCATGGACTACAAACTTCAGGTGAACGAAGAGAGAAAGAGTGCTGTCAATCAAAAATTTAAAGACTTCATGAAGAAGATTGGATAAGTAAACCGTTCATAGTGTGTTTGTGTGCCAATCATTGTTGTAATAACAATCATTTCATACCAAAGGATAATTTATTTAAGCTTGTATTCATACACTGTACGAAATTCAATTTAATTCTTATAAAAGTTGTTTTATATGCACTAGCAACTGAATCTACAAATAAAGTTATAATATGAGACATTGATGAACAATAAACGATTGTGCATTTAGTTTTGCAATAGCCGTTTCCTTTTTGTATTTAACATACATAACTCATTCATGTCAACTCGCAAGTTTAATTTGAGCGCAACATTAATGTGATAAGTCATGGTACAGATAAAGGTTTAAAATTTTTAATTCTATCAGAAAAGAAAAGGAAACAAAGAAAAAACTTACGAATGTATTGCTTTTCCATTTGTTTATTTCTTGCCTAGCTATATTTAGTCCTAATTATAAGTTGGATTAACATATAAGTCTTTTGAAACAATGTTTTACACGAAAGGGGCAGTTCTACATCCTCAAATAATGGACACCTGTCACATAATCTTGGTGATCTTGTGGTCAAACAAATGTGTTCCTACAACAACATACACGTGTAATACTCGAATAAGCCATCTTTGACGTGATCCACCAGTCGTGCGGGGATAGCTATTCTTGCCAGCAGCCTGTACGTGCATACAACGCGCAGGTAGAAAAACAAGCTGTACAAAATGCACGTGAATGTATTGGGAATATCTTTGCTACTTGGCCTCCAAGGTATCGTATTGAATTTAATATTGTAAACTTATACAATTGTGCTGTTAATTGCATTAATCGTAAATAGTAATTATATTATATATCAATTTAGACGAATTGCTTATCTTAAACTTGGATTTGAAAAGAAATTTTTATTTTCTGTCTTACCTTCAAAACGATCCATGTGTTCAAAATATAACGTTTGAATTCCCGTAACAAATTGCTAATATAGATGAAGAGCTTAATTTTGTTTTTCGGTGTATTTTTGCAGTAGTGCTTTGTCAAGCTGCGACCACACCAGAGGAAAAATACAACACACGATATCCGGTAAAAAAGCGAATATCGCCGCTCAAATACCCCGAATCCTCTGATAAACAAGGCAATGACGGCGATCAAGAACTGACGCCTACCAAGAAAATATATCGAACACCACTAAAGTCGAAGTATGATAGAAAACGCAATCATGCACGGAAGGAAGAAAAATTTTCGAAAATGTACCGCGAGAAAAAGCACCGACCTCACGGATCACGGAAACGTCACTATGATCTGGGATCACGTTCGGGATACAGGTGGATGTTATACGGCTCGCCGCTCGATCACTATTACGAACATCACCACGGGGATATACACGGAGGGAAAGTTAAATCGTCCTGGAGGAGATACGCACACCGAATTGCCCCAAAGTATGCCTTTCTGCCGTCGCACCACGCGAGACGTCACATGGGGTACGGGTATAGGAATTCCGCCGTGGGTAGAGTTGGCGGGCGGCCAATAGTGGTATCTATCCATCCCTCGTTCAAAGCTTACAACATGAGATCCGCCTCTGTGTTGGGCTACGGTCTGGATTCCTTGTTACATGACGTGGTCTTTGCTTCCAAACTGAAAGATGGCAAGCAAACGAAGAAAGTCGCGTATACCTAGATCAAACATCGAGTCTAAAACGACTTTTTAATTGGAATTTTATTGACTGATTTTACATGGTCGTACATGTAACAATTAAAGAACGGATCAATTTTTGTCTCTATTTAAATATATTATGGTTTCTCTATTCAAAGAGAACTAAGTCATATAAAAATCACCTTGTACAAAATACGTGTAATATTGAATTTGAATTTTGTTTTTATTTTATTAAGGGTGTTAGAATTAATAAAATTTGTTTTTGACTACAGTACTAGTACTTCAATGGCTCCTAAATTGAAAAAAAAAATTGATTCTTTAGAGACCAATTGTTTATCCAGCTAAATACTATATTTTTATAGCTGTTCATATTTTAACTCGTGCAAACTTCACCAAATGATACTTTAAATTAACAAATAAATTACTTTAAAAAACAAATTATTTAAATCCATTCTTACTCATAAAAATCAACATAGTTTTTATTTCATTCGTTAAGTTATTGTTTCTGTTTTCAGGATGTATAACTTTTTTGCCCGGCATATTGATGTCGTCGACCAATCTAGTTGGTTTTTTTTTAATTTGAAATGAAATGCACGGAATAATATCACATATTTTTAAAGGCATCTTTTTATAGAACCGCTCCTTGAAAGAGAAGTACTAGAGCCCTCTGGTACGAAAAGGAGACATAAAAAAACAGTGAGAAAAAGGCGACATTGTGTTCGTGAAAAATATTTTTCTATTTCAATTCTGTTGGAGTTATTTCCCTTAAAGGATTAATAAAAAATGTTGATAGGTTAACATGTTCAATACTTAATTCAGCTGTTACGCTTCCAGATTGTAATGATTAGCTATACTCATTGTACGAAGAAATAATGTAGCGAACAATTCTCATGTATCTGATAGTAAATTGATTGATAATTCGTCCAATAAGTATATCCTTGCAATAAATCAATAAAAGTATAATCAAACACGTCTAGATGATCTGACGGGAGACAATATACATCTGCACAAAGTACATGTAATTATACAAACAAGACAAGTGGAATATACACCAAACCTTTTTTAAACTCAAGGGATAAAAAGATCAAAAGGGTTCACATTTTAATTTGGTTATAAAGGTAACCCGGAATCATGATCATACTGTACAAAGATTTAAATTTAAAGTAGGTCCTCTGTCATCACGGTACACATCCGTGGAGTTCCAACTTCAGACAGGGGTGGACCTTGTACGTCATGGGGTGGAGACGTACAAACCGGCACGTGGCTGGGTCAGGGAGGGGCTGGGTGATGGTCCCCATGTCACTCGGAAACACCTGAAAATATAATGGTATTACATTGCAACCTATCATTTTCCATTTTTTTTTTTTTTTAATTTCCCGTATTGTTTTTTGAAGAATAAGTATCAAACTCTTTTGATTTTATTTTAAAGAAAATTACAGTAACTCTGTAACTATAAGTTATTCAATGTCTATGGATATATTAATTAACGAACAGCATTAGGGAATATGGCTCAGAGGTTAGCAATAATACCAATTCCAGTCCGAATACGTTCCGATTCTTTTGATTTATCCAATAAAAACTTTAACGGTCAGCCTTTTAATAGAAAAAAGCGTTCATGTGTTCATGAAAATCTTAAGCTAAAATGAATTATCAAAATGAAGATCCTCACATAAGCCGCCGTAGTGTTGGTCCCCAGTACGTCAGAGAATTTGGCGCCATCAGTGCTACAGGACAGGGTGAAGGATTTCAGGAACTTGTCACTACTTCCGGCCTGTGTCGTCACAGCAAAAACTCGTCCCACGCTGCCTTTACAGCCATTGTAAAATATAGCAAATTTAAAAAAATATTTAACCCAATTATAAGTGACTGACCAGCGTCAAAATAATTATTTAATTAATGAAATTAAATACCACAAAATCAAATAATCATCGGCTGTTTTATAGAGCTATTAGTAATATGCCATCGTTTTGTAGTTTCACAGGGAAATAGTTCATTTAAGAGTTTTCCTTGACCACTACCAATAATTCTCATATTTTATTATACAGTTCGTACATAGTGTACATAAATATCTCTCTCTACATTGTTTCTTCAATTATGAGAATAAAGTTCATTATCATTGGCATTGTCTCAATATATAATACGGCTGCTTATTAAGACACGAATTAGATTTAAAACTATTCAAAAAACAAAACGATTACAACCTTCGAGGTGAGTGACTCTGAATACATTGTTTGTACCTAAGTCCACCTGTATCCAAGCGTTCCCATTCTCGCCGCACCACCCAGAAGACAAAATGCTGTTCAATCTGGCCTCTGTGGCCAGCGATTGATCACGTGACAAGTAGGCAGATAGTTGCGCATCCGGTATGGCTTTCTTGTTGCTTACTCCTATGCTATTTAATCTGCAATCTAGTTTGAATTTAATTACTGAAGTTTTGCTTTAAGTTTACGTCTGACGAAAAGGCCCAATTAATAACATATACAGCGCAAGGATTGAAATACTGAATTGTATTAGACTAGTCATTAGTAAATACTAGTGGCTTATCATACATGTACCATGCAAATAACTCCTTTTTAATGGGATTACCTGTATCACACTGGCGTCCCCCATAGTATCCCGTACAATTACATGTATAACCCTTTCCCTCGTTTGTGTTGTTGCATACACCATTGTTGTGACACGGGTTTTCTTCACACTGGTTTAATTCTGTAACGTTCTATATTGAAGGTATTTTGCCGATAGATACAGTGCATTTACAATAACCTCATTCCTTTACTATTGCAAGTTTTTATTTTTGACAATTGATTGCAAAGAACATGTTGATTTTACTAACCATAAGAATCGAACCGAAAAACTGCGTCTGCAAACTTTCCGTACCCGGTTTTGGCCCTCACTGTAAATATGTACTCTGCGTCTTCATCCGGTGCGATTCCGGATATCCGGCGGTTTGATATGTCTAGAAATACGCCGGGCGGAAGTGATCCAGCGACTATTTCAAAACTCAAGTTTTGAGATCCAGGTGTCTACAAGTTAAAAAGTAGAAAAAATCATTGTTTACATCATATTTTTAAATAGTTGTTGAATAGGCGTGGTCATGAGTTTTGTCTTCATTTTATCTATCATTTCAATATTTGTTTTTACATTACTTAACTAAATTATTTAATGGCCAGCCAAAAATTAAAGGTTAATTGTTAGTATAAGCATTTTATTTTTCAAAATTACCATCACATTCAATGGTATAGTGAATTGTTTTCCGCCTTCAAAGTTTCCAGAGTACCCGGTGTCTGTGTGGTTCATCCAGACAGGAGGGAGACTCATCACTTTCTATAACAATGTAACATTGGAATCAGTAAAAAGGTGCAATAATTCAATGTCTTATTAACCCAAAACACAAGCATCTACAAAGTTTGCAACAAAAGTTTACCAATTTTAATTTACTTTGTTAATTTTATATCATTAGTATGAATGTATGACATCATGAATGATCTTGAAATCATAGTTAGTCAATGAAATTAATATTCTTACTTCAATTAGTTGTAACAAGTTGATGTTATCGAAATAGACTGCTGTGTTGTTTCCTTTAGAGTTGATATGGATGTCTCCTCCACCCTCTGTCTGAAACACCACCAAAGTAAGCAAATCAAAATCAGAAAATTTAGAAAAGTCCAACATATATTTAAATGATGTTTTTACCTGAGCGGACAGGTAGCCATTCTTTTGAGCGGATAACGTAACACTTGGGTAGTGAATCTGCAGAACCCTTAAGTCGAAACGAAGCAACCATGAATTGAATACCATTCGGTATATATGTTACATTTTTCAGTACAATGTATTTAAAATTTCAATGTCATTCAGCATATTCTTATATTCTATTAGTTAATTATAATATATTTTTCTTACTCTTCGTGGCTGGCATCTGTTGCTTGAAAAAGAAGGAATATTTTCCAGAGGCAAAAGAACCTCGAAATCCATACAGTCGTCATGTTGGGGATTGAAAACCGCCATTTTAGATTATACCCGTTTCTTTCCATTTAGTGTTATGCATATTTTCTTTTCAGAGCAACACTTATATGCTTCCATTAACCCTAGATGTGTATTCAATTAATATTAAAATTTGATATTCAAATAAACAGGGATTAGAGGAACTACGTTCCGCCTAGAATCAGATACGTGTTAATTGCAAAAGCAAACAAGTAGACATGTGTTACATAACAAAAAATTGAATAGAAAATAGACTTGTTTTTGAATGACACGATAAGCATGTAACATGGTGCTGACAATTTTTTAGCGGATAGCGTATAGTTACGCTAAACGCGTTACGCAATGTAACCGACATATTACGTAACCCGGAAGCTTCGTCAAAGCGCTACCTACATGTATGTTGAATGAAAGTATTGAGAATACTGAAAGCTAACATGATGTTTATATCGCTTTTTTTTTTGATTATCGATTTTGTAAAACTAATATATAACGATGGTTCTTTTTAAGTAAGTAAGTAACATTGCGTAATACAAGAGTATCGTCCTCTGATTCTGTATGCATTAGAATTAGGTTTGCAATGAAAATATCAATGATTTTATGCTGAAGATATTCATATCTATTGATAATGCCACGTTTAATTGCGAAAACCCACTGAATATAATTCCTTTACTAAGCTTTCTAAAACTTCCAGTACTTTGACTGTATTTCTGGTTATCTCTCATACTGCTAAATCGTACTTTTTACACTGTTTAAATAAAATTTACGCTTATACATGTATTTACAGCAAAGAATCTCTTCAGTCTATTTTGTTTTTAGTCTATTTTGTCTGCAATACTAGACTATGTATCTTGATGCTTCGAGTGATTTCAGGGAAACATTTGTAAAGATTAGATATTTGAGTTTATTAAAAAACGGAATATCGATGTATTCTCAGTTACATACATACTCTTTCCATTGGTAAGACGCAAAGATTACATGTATATATTGAGTTTGTACCAAGTTAACTCATGTTCATTACAAATCCAGACAGTAAAGACATTTTTACCATATGGCATGATACATGTCAAGCTTAACATGTTATACTCAACGTAACATGTGTAGAAATCTCACAATCAAACTCTTATTCACAATTTGCAATATGTCGTGACAAAATTGAATTGTGAGTTTCTGAACTTTCATTTCTAAGTAAGATAAAAATAAACTAGGCAAGTACAAGTTTATTGAGTTCTCAATTCGAGACACATACAAAAAATACAAATCCATAGCATTCAAGTAGGTGAAAACATCTTAATAAAGAAAGGCACAAAGGAAAACAATACATCAATTCGACAGTTATTTACATCAGAGCATGTAGTAATGACATCCGAGAACATCCACGCGCATGTATGGCC
This sequence comes from Magallana ariakensis, assembly GCA_020458035.1. NCBI lineage: Eukaryota > Metazoa > Mollusca > Bivalvia > Ostreida > Ostreidae > Magallana > Magallana ariakensis. The sequence goes on along the minus strand of CM035812.1, from coordinate 69,789,843 downwards.
CGTAGGACGAATACCACCCAAGGGGAAGAAATCTTACGAACCGGGCATCAATAGGTTCCGGAAGTGGGCGGGTGTAGGTGCTTGCGCCAGCGGAAAATTGCTGAAAAGGAGAAACAAAAAGAGAAATTCTATGAAAATGTTTAAGAAGTAATTTTTATTTGTCGTGTTAAATGGCGACGACGTTTACCGTTAGCTGTCCTCCCACAGTGTAGTTATGGAAGTTGTCCCCGTCCGTGCTGTACTGGAGATAGTAGGAACTTGTATACTGATAAGAACCTGCGTACTGCATCACTGTACCATAAACACGGGTAACATTGCCTGTGTAAAACGACATATTTACAGTGAATCAAATGGTCAAGTTGACTTATTGATGCATGCTTAGCAGTAGAAAAAATCTTGGACGAATTAATGTAATTTTCACATGAACTTAACATGACCTTCACGTGACCTAAACACCAAATTAAAATAACTGACAATGGAATCAAGAAATCGCCAATTCTGGTAGCTTTCCTGCGGAACAAAACTGTAAACTCAGTTTGATTAATGCCAAGCGATTCCCAGAAGCAGATAATTTTTTCCCATGTTAACTTCTTTTTGGTATCATGCATTATTGGACGATTTTAATGCAATTCATCTTCAAAACTCAATTAAACGCTATAATCAAATCGACACAAGACAGCACAACTTGAGCTCGTTCTTGTAAAATAAATATATAATGAGACAACTATAATGAGTCAAATACATTAACTTCCCAAATTTCGTTTACCAAGGTCAATCTGAAGCCAGGAACCTCTATCGACTCCGCGCCAACTGCTTCCATCCTGTCGGCCACTGTAAGCATAGCTGTTACCGTTCGATTTGTGCGCCGTCATTTGGGCATCAGGGATCCAGCGTAAACTCTGGCGTACTCCTAGACTGTTGCTTCTGCAGTCTGAAGAAGCAGGAGATGCATCAAAATCAAAAGAGGCTACTTGGCACAATATGCAAACTTAAGTAAACTTGTACACGTATACTGCTCTTTTGACTCTGACACATGTACTCGTACTCTAATATAAATTGTTATAATTAGTATTATTGGTTTACTCACCGAGATTACAAGTTCGCCCACCATAGGGATGTGCGCAGCGGCAGGTGTAACTTCCGTTTTCTTCGTGACATTGACCTTCATGTGTGCAGGGATTGGAATCGCACTTGTTGGCACCTGTAAATATGGTAAAAATATGTTGTTCAGATATATCACTCATTTTCATATCTTTACTTTGAAATTTTTCTGTTTGTTAGAAAAAAAAAAGAATATGCAAACTGAATATATTTGCTCCATGACCTTCTGTTATGCAGTGACAACACTTGTTTTGAAGCAGAAATTACAAATTATATGCACGATTAAAATCTTTCAAAATACATAAAACTATGTAGAAACTGTTTTTAGTTACCTCGAATCAACATTTTGAACACATTGTCTGCTTGCTTTCCATGTGCATCAGTGGCCCGTATGGTGAAGGTGAACAGGTCCTCGGTGTTTGGGGCGAGACCCTTCAGAATACCGCTGGGTGGGTCCAATTTGATGCCCGGGGGTAGTTCCCCACCGATCAGGTTATAAGTAATTCTGGTGCCCTCTGGATCCTAAATATGATTCATATACATTTCTAGTGTCAACTGCTTTATGTATGGTTATTATCTATAGCCACTCTTGTGTAATTCAATTATGAACTAAATGAGTGTTTGATTCAATTACATTAAAAGACTAAAAGAGAGGATGGATAGATCCTTCATAAATGGATGGATAAAGGAAAAAGAGCAAACATGAATTTATTAAATACTACAAGATACGGATACTGATTGGAGTGGTTGAATAAACCAGTTAACTCACTGTAGCTTTTAGCTGAATATTGACTCTGTCGCCACTGTGGAATTCCCCCACATAACCGAAGGGAGAGTGGTCCTCCCAAACAGGGGGTAGGCTGACCACGAGCTATTTTAAGGAACGACAAAAATACAGTTCAAAATCGACTTAATCGGTGTTTATATGAATAAAAATATGTATTTGTTTTGTATTTCAAATATTCAAATAAGCTAATACTATACCGGGGTATTATGAATTAAAATCATCATATGCATATGAAGAGATTATAGTACCTTTATCAAATACAAAAGATCTTCCCCGTCAAAATACACGCTTCCGGTTTCATTTGCTCCTGGTAAGATATTTATATCCCCATTAACTCCAGACTAAAAATCAAAGATTAATTTTTATATTTTTCAACAGATAGCATTGCTAAAAAGAGTAAACCTTAATGTAATCAATGAGCGAATCTGTTGGTTTTGTTATTTTTACCAAAAGTGTTATGTTTCCATTGTGTTCAGCAATAACGTCAACATGAGGTCGGTGTATCACAAGCGCACTTTTAAAAAAGAAAAACTGATGGAATTATTTTTATAAAATAAACCAACATTTTAAATATTCCATGCCAAGTACAATACCCTACCCCAACTCTTAAATAAAATATCCTTTCAATTAGAAAAAAAAGAATCTAAATCAATAGCAGTTCAGTAGGTAAACTACTATCTAACATTAGACAATACGATTTCAGTATCGCGAATTATATTACAAAGTCCCATATAAGTAGTATACTTACTCAAAAGGTTTGGATGCTGTAGACAGACCCAGTTCTGACCACAAAGAGACCGCTATCAGAATCCAATACATCTCTTAAGGTACTACAAAATAGTCGAATAAACGTAAAAATCGCGAATTTTAAATAGAAACTATATCATATTAGTATTCTAGACACATAATTGGCAAATTGGTATTTAGAAATTGGTAAGTGTCGTAAGTTAAAACATGTTTTCTGAAACAAATTAATTACACAATATTTTCTGTTAAAAAATATAGATATAAATTAAAAGCAAACCTTATTCAGAATTTTGCACAAGACACAGATGCCTGGAAGACGATTAGTTCACTTCTAGATATGGTCGCAATCTTCAGTTTCTATGGAGGCACTGCTAATGGTATAGATACGTAGACCGCTGTTTTGAATCAGAGGATTCGCTGAAGAACACAATGATGGCCAAATTTCTTGTAATCATATATTCGTTCTTTATTTTTGGGAAAATAAATGTCTGTCTTGGAAGGTAAGTATTGTTTTTTTCAAAGAAAATATTATGTTTTAAAGTATCTTTGTTCTTTGTTTTTGCTTATGGTTTTCTTCTGATAATAAAATTCAAAGTCTTTTTTAAAAACCCTCATATTTTCTGTAGTACTCTATGTTGGAAACAAGTTTGTTCTGTGTTTTGCAGTTTCTTCGATATCCACTATCCTGATGTATTTGTTACTGCCGAGCAGGGTGGAAATCTAACGATAAGGGTAAACAAAACTTACGCGAGCATTTCTTGCAACAATCTTTAAACGGAAAGAACACTTGTCTATTTTTTTAAAATAAATACACAAAATATTTTATTTATTAGGCTGGTCCAGATGGGGGAGACATCATCATGGTCCCTCAGGGGAACGGTACAGTTTTTATTGGTCAAACGGACATGCTCAAGTTGTTTGAGGTACGACATTTTCTGTTGCAACAATACTTCGTATATAACCAATAGATAAATAAACATGAAATAAAACTCATTTTAAGTGACGCTGTTTTATTTTTTTTAAGATCGTCAATAGTCTTCCCCCAGTATGGAGCGAGAAGTCACCGCATGGAACACTCGGTACCTTTCTTGGCGGAAAAACGGTGTCTCTAAGTGTGTCTGCTCAGGTGGGTTAGATTTCAAGACCCGAAAAGAGTAAAATTGTTCGATACAAAAATAAATTGTAAACTTTCTTTTAATTTTGTTTACATTCAAGTAACTGTGCATATTTTATACAGGATCCTGAAAATGGAAAAGTGACGTATGAGAAAGTTTCTGGGGCATTGCCACCAGGTGTTCATCTTGACAAAAATACAGGGGCGATAACCGGTCGTATTCCGGACGTGGATGCTACCTATGAATTCGGTATTCGAGTGACAGATAGCCACGGGAAATACGCGGATCAGATCTTTTCGATTGATACAAGAGGTCAGACATTTAAATGCAATTGATTGAAACGACTCACTTCATGATGTAGTAATAATGATTACTCAAACACATGCGTTTTTTCATGAAATATTTTATTTTGCATTGCTTTATAAACAATAGAAACACCCTTGCCTTTTGCAAATTAACAAACATTTGTGTTATATGACCTCTGTCACATAGAGAGGGACCAATGTTTAAGCACCCCATGCTTGCACGGTGGGACATGCAGTGACGATATAGATGATTTTGTTTGCACGTGCGCAAAACCGTATGGTGGAAAAACGTGTCAGACGAGTAAGTCGGAACTTGGTGTTCAAGCATAGTTTTTTTTTGCAAAATACAATGTATATATAAGGTTATTGATTTTGGCATTTTATACAAATGTGCAAAATACGGTTTACTCAATAAATACAGCATGACTTTTTCCTCGACAGATTGCGCATCAGTGGCTGTCGGTATCGACATGAACCGGAAGAAAATCCCGGATGCCCAGATGTCGTGTCACTATTGTAGTGGGGATAGCGCGGGGGTGGATGGTCGTCTCAACGCCCCTCAGGGTTGGCTAGGAGAAAACACCAATTCGTGGCTGCAGGTACGCGTGTACAATGTATTCTTTCGTCTTTTAAACTCTCTGCCCTGTTGTTCACTGTTTTGTGATTCAAATCTAAATAAAACTTATATTTATTAATAAAAGGTTAAGCATTGTCACATTTATATCTTGCCTACCGAATTTTCTCGAGACCTATTTAGCGCATAAGTAGACGTTAGGGTGTCGGTAGGGGTCATATATTGCTTATGTATTACTCCCGGAATCCTTGTTTGTCTTATCAGTATTTATTTAATTTACAAATTTAAACAGGTGGACTTGGGGAGAGAACTGGAGCTGCATGCGGTAGCGAACCAGGGCTACACCTCTTCCGGTTACTACATCACAGATTACAATATCAAATACAGCGTGGATGGAAATACGTTCCTTGACCTCAAAAACGGAACCTCAAAATTGGTATAATCATGTCCACTTTAACTCCAAACAAATTTGTATGAAGTTTTATAAAATATGTTTAATTATATTTATTTTTTTTTTGTTTTGTTTTTCAGGACTTCAGCGGAAGCAGTAGTGTGAATTCCGTCATCAAACATTCGTTTCCAACCCCTTTCAAGGCCCGGTTCGTCCGGTTCGTCCCCAAAACATATCACGGAAAACCAGGAATGAGAATAGAATTGTACGGGTGTAATGTGTGAAATGAGGGACAGTGTCTGACCATTTTATATGATTGAATAAAGAAGTAACAAACCAAGAACATTTGTTAGCCTGAAGTGAAATATGCACTGAATCTCTAATTTTTTCTTTCATCAATTTTAAGTCGTAATAAAAACTTCATATTTACTGTACGGTCAAGACATTTAGTCTCATGAGGTTATAGTTGAGGGTATTTGATCTTGATGAAGCTTTGCAATTTTAAAAACTGGATGGCAACTTTAAAGGCGACTGAATGACAAAGCTTTCTCATTCTGTAAGCCTTCCAGGCCGTAAAAGTTATCATTAACGGAATAGCACAACTTCGTCTTCTGTGAAATGGTTTTGAGATGGCTTACGACAGTTAATAGTGATTCTGTGCAAAAGTTTTTGAAAAAAAATCATAATTTAATTCTAATATGATTGTAACAGAGACACTAAACAGAAGTTTTGAAAAAAGCTCGCGGTAGCAGATTACATGTAAGTAACTGAAGTGTTCCTTGCTTCAAAGTGTGTAAAAAAAATCAAGTCACTGTAAATGAACTTTTATTCGCGACGACTTTATTTCGCGATTTACTGAAGATAAACTGGTTCGCAGCGACTAATTTTTGCAACCAAGCATTATCCAGACCCTTAATATTATAACAACTATAAGACGAGGAGTGGTCCCTGGGAAGTTATATTCGAGAGGCTCTCGCGAAGTTCGTGAAAATTTCTCACACGCGAATAAAAGTTTGTTTACAGTTCTTATATGATTCATAAAGCTTCATATGCATGTACATAAGTAAAATAAAATCAACATGAAAACAAAAATATTTGAATTAATTTATTGCAAATGTTAGCAACAAGCTTTAGTCGTTATAACACCACCATTCGTTAGTTATTGTGTCATTTGTAATGACATCCATAAAGCTCTACTTTCAATTGTGGCTTGTTGTGATACGAAGTAGGATGGAATCTTACAAATCGCGCATCAACAGGTTCCGGAAGTGAATACTGGTAGTTTCCCGTGGATGCATGGAACGTCTAAAATAGATAGCAACATAAATATGCATAAAATACATGAATAAACATTGAATACTAGTGGAATACAAATGAGGTTGCAAAATATGCCTCCTAAAGAAGAACTTACATGTTTTCCACCATTTGTGTTGTTTACTGGGAGGAATGTAGTGCCGTCTGTGCTGACGGACAATGTGTAGCCTGTGCTGTAATAAGAGGAACTGTAACCCTGGTTCCTTACAGCATACACTTTGGTCAGGTTACCTTAAAAGGTAATGTTAAAAAAATGAAAACACAAACGAATTTATGAATATTCCAGTTAGAACAAAACAAAACTAAACCGAAGTATAAGTTAGACAGAACTCACCACATGTACATAAAATAAAAAAAGATGGTTGTTGATGTATAAAAGATGTACCTAGATCTACCTGTAACCATGAGTTGGCATTGGACCCCACCCACCCGTATCCTGATGATCCGTAACGCCCATTGGATTCGAGATAGGTGCTGTATGTAAGGTATCCAGACATTTGAGCATCCGGTATCTTTTGTTTATCATTTACTCCCAAACTTTGAGAAGCACATGCTGAAATAATTTCGATAGATTCAAACTATTATAGCACTAAATATCGATTTAATGTAAATGCTTTTTAAATATTTTCTTGTTTCCACGTGGGAAAAAATACTTATGCGTACAATTATGGACATCTCCATATCAGCAGTATACAAAATGAATATGCCGTCAGAAAATTTTAGTAAACACAATGAATATGCTGTCAGATAATTATTTAATAAGAAAATGTGTTTCACACTTACTAAATTCACACCTGGGGCCTCCATACCTGTCCGTGCAACTACAGTTAAACCAGCCCCAAGTGTCTATACATGTACCTCCATGTAAACACGGATTTGTAGCACAGTGATCCTTTGCTATAAGGGAAATGTCATTGCATTGTTCAGGAGACTTAATGAAGCAGTTTAATCACACCAAAAAAAATTTAAATAAAGAAAAAATGATCTATATGGACGCGATTAAGATTTCATTATACACGTACCAACAGTTTCCATTTTGAAAATGGCGTCGGCATATTTCCCATGCTCGTCAATTGCCCGGATAGTAAATTTAAATATGTCGTCCTCGTCTGGCGCGATGCCGGTAACGTATCCTGTGGCGTTGTTCAGAGTCACGCCCTTTGGTAGATCACCGGAAACAACCTCAAAATGGAGACGAGTCCCTTCCGGATCCTGTACATTGTGGAAGTCACAATTATAAATTATGACGTATGATATATTGTAAGGTATAAACATTTTATTGTCAATATAGCAGACTGAGCTGTGTATACAGTATTGATAGCTTACCTCTGCCTCCAGTTTAATGTTTATTCTTTGCTCCCCGGTAAAAGTTCCGAAGAATCCCATGTGCGCATGCTTAGACCAGACCGGAGGTAAACTCTTTGCAACCTGTAAAACAAGGGTAACACGAAATTATGTCAAAAAATAAAGTAAACTCAAGTGGACAAACTTCAGAACTATCAAAATTCACACAATAATATATAACAAACAATTTTATTAGTCGGATACCTCTATTAGCTTCAAAATATCCTCGTCCCCAAACAGCACAGTTCCCCCTGGGCCTGGTCTGATGTATACATCTTTGAGATTGTATCCGGACTGAAATTTTAAAAAGTCATTCAAAGCCTTAATTAATTAACAGGATAAACTTATAATTTGCAGTTACAATTTAAATAGGGCCAACAATAATTGCAATATTAGTACACCAATTGATTGAATCAATAATAATATTAATTTGATATTTATTATTAATTTATTAATTGCAAGTACTTTTCACAAGTTTGCTTTTAAAAGTGTACTTTAGAAAAAAAATATAAATAAAATAAAATGTTACTTGTAAAATAATGTCGCCATTTTGTGGAGCGTTCACGGAAAGACTTGGAAATTCTATGTCAAGTACCCTGTAGAAAAAAATATGGAAAAACCGTGTAAATATGAAACGCACATGATAAAAATATATATATTTGCCATGAAAACACAATAATTTCTCTAGATTAATTATTAGATTGCTAATTACCAACCCGTCATCACAAAAGATTCCTGCGATGAAAAATAAAACAGAAACTTGTCTGAGGATCTCCATTGTAATGTCCTTGAAGAAGAAAGATTCCGAAGGTCATCCTTCTGAGACAGAGGAGAGACGCAAAACTCTGGGTTTCTAGACACGGAAAAACGGTGATGGCGAGGTTATGGGAAGAATGATTAATAAAGCTAACATTATAACTAATTGAATGGTAAATACAAGAATTCGACCATCGTCAAGTAAGAGTCTTCCCGAGTGACTGTACCCTATTTCGGCTTGTTTTCTTTTCGTACATTGCAGGATGCAGTACTTTATATTATTTTTCTCTTTTCTTCCTGGAATCGTTTATGGAAGGTATGGCATTATCATTTTATATTTGAATATATTCATATTGATATTCTATCGTTTATCAAAAATTCAGTTACATATAAGGAATGGTAAAAAAAAACTCAAACCAAAAAAAAAACAAAAAAAACTAAAACAAAACAAAAAAACGATAAGCACAATTGGATTAATTGCATAATAGTACATCTTAATCTTATTGAAATACCGGTGGTACATTTATTTGCAGCTTTTTCCAGATCGATTACCCAAACGTCAATGTTTCTGCGGAGCCAGGGGGTGATCTCACATTTGAGGTTGGTGATATTGCAAAGTTTGGTGTAAATCTATGAACTTTTCATGATACGTCCAATAAATTCCTGCTTTTTTTTTTAATTCTGCTGGCAATTCTGCAGGCAGGCATAGGTGGTGATGTAATTTTAAAACCCGGAGCAGGAGGAACAGTCATCATTGCCGGAACAGACCTCAGGAAATTTATAGAGGTGTTTTGAAATTTGATAAAATAAGTTATTTCATTCGTATTTTTTCTGCAAATGTACGCAAATATCTTTGATTAAATGTAATATTTTGGCAGAAAGTGAAAAGTCTGCCACCAATATGGACGAAACAGTCGGTCCACGGATCTCTGGGAGCGTTCACTTCCGGGACGAAAATAGCCGTGTCCGTCGAAGCTATGGTAAAAAAAAAAACAACTTAAAATGCATATATCAATGTAGAGTTTGGTCAAATATAGATAATTATATGTTTTGGTTTTATTTAATTTTATCAAACAAATTTTAGTCAAATTAGAAAGAGTACCGCATATTTTGGTTTTGTCGATGTATCCGTTATATCAATTCCTAGATAAACTGAACGTTAAAAAGTGTAAAAACATTTCCTCAAAAATGTTTTTGGTTATTGTGACTAAATTTCAGGACCCGGATGGGGGTAAAATACAATATAAGGTCATATCCGGTCATCTTCCTCCCGGGACCTCTCTAAATTCAACAACAGGAGTCATCAGTGGCACGGCACCGGATATAGACGCGTCGTACACATTCGGAATTCGTGCTACGGACCAGCACGGAAAATACGCCGACGGAACGTTCTCTATCGATATCAGAGGTTAGATAATTTTGTCAGTCTCTAACTGTATAACATTTACTTAGTGGTGATGATAAGTTACTTTTTTGGTCTGTGCTTCTGTATTGGAATGCAATATTTTTTTTATATCCCTTTCTTTTGACCATAATTCAGAGACATAAATAATAAAGATTGGCAACTCCGCCATTATTGTGTTTTGTTGTTGAAAAATGTTACGGGACCAACCTTACTTTGAGAACTACATATTATTTAATTGATATATTGATCTTAAACCAAAAGTATATTGTTTTTATGAAAATTGTTCATAGGATTTAGAAGTTTTTGAAGCAAAAAATTGAAAAATAAGATTAATATTTAGAAAATATATAGGCCAGCTATAAAACATCGGCGAAATCTCGGACGACGGGTAGCCAACTGCCTCCTAAAACTCCTCTTTTAATATTGTTTATAAGACAATAAACACATGAAAATATAATATTTTGAATGTTTTGGTAATAGGATTTAGCTGTTTATATTTCGATATATTTGTTTATTTTAAAGATATACTGATTTAAACTGGGAATACTTTACAAAAGGGACCGCGAGATTTCGCGAGATTTCGATCACTTGCCAATCTCTGTTATTTATGTCTCTGCCATTATTATATCAGATTTCAACGATATCAAGAAACTGCCATATTCATATTCAAAATCATCCAATAGTACAATATTTGTAAAGAAGTTATGATTTAATATTGAAAGTTTTTAATATATATATTTATTGTTAATTTGTTGAAAAGAAAAGGATCAGTGCATATCCAACCCCTGTCAAAATGGCGGCACATGCTCAGACGATTTTGGAAGGTACAAGTGCGCATGCTCTTCACACTATGGTGGAGAACGCTGTGAACTGAGTAAGTCTCGTATCTTTTCCTGCATATTTTAACAATAAAGCAAGTTCTGTAATTACCATACAACCATTGTAAATCCCTGTCCTCTACCCACAAGGATGCGACTCTAATCCTTTTGGAGTTGACCATGCGAAGATAACGATTCCTGACGCTCAGATGTCCGCCCACTATACGTTCTCTAACCACTTTGCATCCAACGGTCGACTTCACAGCAGAGACGGTTGGATAGGGGAGAGCTCCAACTCTTGGCTTGAGGTTGTGTTTCCAGTCTGATAAATTCTCAACTTTTCCATAGCCATATGTTCCTTAGCTACTAACTTTAATCGTAAACGCAATTATACATGTACAGTTTTCAAAGATAATTGAAGGTACCAGTGTATTGTGTCATAATGATTGGGTAAATAAATTTCTAATTATAAGACCCTCATTTACGCAGATTTATTTGCTTATATATGATGTCTATTGCAGTCGATCTATTAAGGATTCAAAAGGCAGCTTCGTGCACCTATAACTCCACAAAATTAATTCTTTAGTGTGTGATTTTAAAAGTGTCCTTAATCATTCTTCAGATTTCGAATTAAATATGAAACCTATGAGTTTTTACCGATATAATCCCGTGTGTTTGACTTTTAAGGTTGACCTGGGAGAAGTTCGCGCCGTCTACTCTATAGCTACACAGGGATATCGCTCATCAACCTACTATACCCTCTCGTACAAACTCCAGTACAGCACGGATGGAAACAATTTCCATGACGTCATCGGGAGTAACGGATCAGCAAAGGTAATAGAGGTCCACAAAGTTGTAAATGGTTGATTTTTAAATCATCAGTGTACTTCTGTATTCAGTTGCGTTTGTTTGAACTTTCAGGAATTTTTCGGGAGCAGTAGCTACGACTCCGTGATTAAACATTACCTTCCCAGCATTATTAGCGCGAGGTTCATCCGATTTGTTCCTCTAACGTGGCACACTGGCGGGAAACCGGGGCTTCGAGTAGAAGTATATGGCTGTTAACCAGAAAAACCAATCGAACTTTATATCCGAATAAGATCATGGAAATGTTAATAGTCTAATTATTTTTCTCGTTACCTTGCTTATTTGTACAAGACAGATACACTGCTAATAATAAATACACATTTTCTTTATTGTAATCTTTATTATCATTTCAACACAACTTCACAAAACACTATAATATCACCAAAACGAAACTTCGCACAACTCCACGACAATCTGTTGCACAACACTCCGTCGCACCAACACTACTACCTCACGACCAATCATCGTGATGCCACAACTTTCAAAACGTGGAACGTGGCGAACACTCTGGCTTTTAATGTTAACCAAAAGTGTCAATCGAACTTTCTGGTACAAGCACGTGTAACATCATCGAAATAGATCTAATTACCATACTTTAATTATAACTTTATTGTTTCATTCATTCATTTGATATGAAATGACAATTATAAATGAAATATCAATTTTATTTTGCTTTTAATTGAGGTAAACAAAAATTATAAAATGAATGTTCTAAAAATGAATCCAAAGGGCGCCATGACACCATGCCACTGTCATAGAGATCTTTTACTGACGCTAAACTCCCGGAGTAGTGGGGGTCCTTAACAAAGTATAGGAAAATACAATAATTACTGAACAGTTCATTTCTTTCCATTTAAAGTGAAAGATTTATGCTCATACATCGTCGTCGTTGAAAACCCACTGTTAGTCTCGCACATGCTCACTGGCCGTGGACATTATTTATAGTATTTATATATCAATCCACCAATAAGAAAACAAAACCTTTGCATGCGCATATCCAGAACATTTTTCCTGGGGAGGGGGGAGGGGGGTGGGGGTGGTTGGTCCGACGGTTATTTAGCTTGGCGGGGGGGGGGGGGTCCGAGGCATATTTTTGGATTTTTTTTTTCCTTTTGATTTTGCAGGGGGAGGGGGTCTGGTCTCTAGATCCGCGCATGCTTTGATATTAAGAAATATGAAAACGAAGATAATGTTATGAAAAGATGGATGCATTTACAAACATTGGTGAGATTCCTAAACAAAAACGTGAAGGACCAAATTGATCGGATTAGGTATGGATTATTCACGAGAACCAGAAAATTCCAGCCAGCTGGCCAACACTCGGTAAGTGTAAGCGAGACTGACGATGGGTTGACGATACATTATTAGTAAATAATAAAATAAAACAACAACAACTAAACTTACAACAACTAGCAGTGATTTCTTTTCTATAGACACGCCCACAATGCCCTTTGAAGCGTTGTCTGAATCTCCCCCTGGAAATTAAACAAATACACTGATAAACTATTTAAAAAAAATGGAGGGGAAAATGTTAAAATATACTGAAAATATTATAGAAATTGTACGGTATCAATATTTTGGGAAAAAATGTCTTGCCCATCATGATGACTGAACCAAATTCCCAGAAGTGCTTCTGGAGATCAGGTAGATGGTCCACCAGTTTATCCCCGGATGTCACGTGGAATAGCCTACAGGGGACCTATAAAATATGTTAATAAACATGTATAATCATACCAAAAAGTTGTTACTAACACATGTTCACCCGTCACCCCCCCCCCCCCCCAAATAAAAAAATTAAAATTGCCTTCCCACAGATTTAGTGTTTTCAAAAAAAAAATGTGTTTATACATGTATAATGTTGAAGAACTGCAGTAGGAGTTTTCATGCGCAGATCTAGTCCACACCCCCCCCCCTGGAAAATTCTAAATATAGTAAATTTCCGAAAATAGGCCTCGGACCCCCTGGAAAACAAAATTAACTCTCGGACCCCCTTAGAAAAATTGTCTGGGTCCGCGTATGGTTTCTTATATAAAACATAATTCTCAAATCTCTATAGATACGTAATGCAATCAATAAAAATATACCTCATAGAAATAATCAATGCATATACATAGTTCAAAGCTGCCTATCCACTCCTTTGAGCCAGCAAAGGATTTCGGTTTATCTTCCATCGCAACCAGTGCTTCTTGAAATTTCTTTATTGACGGTACGTCGCGCATGCTCTCTCCTCGCTGCCCCTGGATCCATGAACACATTGTCTGAAGCGTGCGATATCCACAACCCCACCCCTGTTGATGATATTTCAAATGGATTAATATATTCAATAATATCCTTTTTGTGTTCTTCTTTTTTCCAATACTTTTAAAAATTTACGATTTTGTAATCTATATTCTTTCTTCTACTAAGTTTCTATGTCTTGCAAAAAAAAACCCAAAGATTTAAAAAAAATCAAATACTTTATGCATCGATATGTATTCATATGAAAAAACAAAACCGAAAAATACATAATTATAAAAAGATAATTGTTATTTCTTTAGTTTTGTTAGGTGGCTAGTTTTTGGGATTTTTTTTTTTTTGTTACATGTAATTTGTTTGTTTGTTTTGGGGGGTTTTTTGTGGGGGGGGGGTTTGGTGGGGGAGGTTGTTTGTTTTGTTTTATTGGCTTTTTCAATCAATATTACTGTGGGTTTCAAGTTAGACAATAGTTGAGTTGTTTGGTTTTTTATTTTATTAATATTTTGGGTCCGCGCAAATAAAGTTTTATATAAAATACTGAACTGCACACCTCCTTGTACTATTGTACTAAAATTCAAATCGAGCGCGGTTTTGGTAAGTTAATACAGGGAGGTTACTCAATGTTTACATGATGACTGAACCACAACATGTGTACGGAAAACAACCATGATAAAATAAAACTCCTACCTTGTCGTCCACTCCATCACATCCGTAGTGGTAGTAGAGGTAGTCCCCACGGACCAGGACCGCCGCAGGGTCCAGGGCAGGGAGGGACGCGTGGACGTTCTGTAACAGCGGGTTCATATGGTACCGAAAACACTCGATCTACAAATCAAGCGACGCACGGGAGGCAACTCTGACAGCCACTGATTATGTATTTTTGATTTATCAGTTTAAATAATAGTAATTTTATTTATTTATTTATTTATTTATTTATTTATTTATTTATTTATTATTTATTTATTTTTCTATCCATTCTCTAGATCTAATTTGTTAATTTTTTTTGTTTTATTTATATATTTTTATAATTGAATATGTAATAATTGTGTTAATAAATTAACATGCAGTGTAAGGATATAGATGGTGACGTCATTATCGCATCCACCTACATACAAAACTTATGCAGTGCTGAAAGTCAAGAACTATTATATATTAGTGCAACTCTGCATCTGATATTGGCCTGAAATAACTTTCGATAGCATCATACAAACCATTTACGCTTTCAGCATATCAATGCAGATCATGCATATAAACATACATATAGTATTCGGTACCATAGTCCGTGAGTAGCGTATATTTCGTATCAATCGACCTACGCAGTATCGATACCGACTGCATGGTTATGAGGTCTAATATTGAAGTTGTTTAGAGACTATATTAAAAAACGCGAGTTTTATATGTTTCTATCCTGGTAGAAAACTATGATTTCCCTGTCTGTCTTCTTCTGCAGCACGGTTATCAGTGTCAAATAATTTTGGCATCAGACTGTGATGTATGTCATTAAATCGATCTCACACCCCCAAAGAAGTCTTCCCTGTCCAAATGTCAAAATTACCATATAGAAAACAGTTTTAGCGTTTTCCTGCATCGTCACCTTTTGGTTCTTGTCACCGAGTACCGTTCCCCGTAGACTAGAAAAACAAGCATGTATACTGAATTACACTGTATTATGTGCGGCGACATCAGCCTCTAGTTTCTATACTGGCCCACTAATGTGCTGAGCGTATATTGTACGGCAGCAAAATGTTGTAGGGAATTGTCTGGTATTATTGCATAGAATAATTACAAGATGTAGAATACACCAGCATTCAGTATAGCTGACAACACGTGGCGGTGATTTACGAAGTATAGTAGAGAGACCTACTTAATTGTGAGATATTTTGGCGAGTTGAGCAACAATATTTACAGTGAGGAGAGAGTACTGATAGTGGAAACCAGGCATCTGCTAATAGAACGGACGTGTGCAGGGTTAAGGAGGTGATGCCTCCACAGATTTAGATCGAACACTCGCATAATGCGACATTTCGATAACAGGATAATCACTGTCGGACGTGAGAGAAATCTATATAGTGTGAAATTATGAGTTTAAATCATCGAGATCCCATAAATTGTGCCCGGAGCATCCTCGGTACGTAACAAACTGGCTGATATTACACGGAGCCTCGTGTCAGAAATACAAGGTCGGGGGACGATTTGACAGGGCATCCACAGAAAGGAATTTCTTCTGTCGCCGTGGATCTAAATTATCTGGATTCCGTCGTTTATTCATGTTATACAAGGGTCCCTAAAAGCAATAAAAGGGGCGGAAATTTCGAATTTAGTTTGTGTTCCAGAATTTGTAAACAAATGAAGTTTTGAATTTTCGAGTTTATGTCTGCATGTACATTGGAGACGAGTGATTTTGGATTCGGGTTTTTTTAAAACGGATGTGTCTACGTTACTGAAAACAGGAGCATGGCATGATGTCTAGTATCCCTCTTTATAATGTTCAAGCCAGATTTAAATTTTATACAAGTGAAGACAATCTAAGCAAGGAATGGAAGTCCTCGGCCAAATCGAACACCCACCAAACCACGTTTCTAGAGGGTATTCTCCTCAAAAGCTTAGAGAAAAATGGTAGGTATTCAGGGATACTTACAATAATTTGATTTTAAAAGTCTAAACCGAATATATCGCGAAAAGCAGATAAAATACTATCACATAAAGAGTTGCATTCCTTGCATATTTGAACCTGTAATCTATTGCATAGTGCATCTCAATTTCAAAACTCCTGTTTTATTTTGTGCATTAATTGTTTGTATACAGAACATGAAACAAACGCTTCATGTTTCAGTGTTAATTACGTATTCCATATCGACTCAAAATTTATAATTTCTGTCATTTTATCCTTGTTGGAATTTACAGATAATAAGCCTCCATTTAACAATATCCAAAGCACGCTAATGCAGTAATTTAGTTTTCATAACATGCAATCATTCTCTATCCATAATTATGAAAACACTAATCTATATAAAAACTATTGATTTTCTGTCAAAAAGAATTATTGTATGCTCGAAAGTGAATAACAATTGTATGTATGCCATTTGGCATGTGTAAAAATAAAAAATAAATTGTTTTTTTTAGTTGCAATTTTAAAAGTTATCACGTTTAGAAAGTTAAGTTATGCCATTAGAAATGATAGTGCCTTATTTTCTTGTACAATATTCATGTAGTATAAATTCTATATATAGTACTTTATTTGTTTTATTACCCAATTCAGTAATCCTGCGTCGTCTTTTTCTGTAAATTATGTGCATCAGAGCCGGTTCTTTAAATGGCAAATAAGATGATATTAAACCTAGCTAAATTCTTGAAATCAATAACATTTAACACACAATCTAAGGTTTTTATTGTATCACGCTTTCGTAAGGAAATGGGATCTGGGAGCTACAGAAAACTCTAATAAGGAATAAAACAGAAAAAAAAAACTGCTTAGACACAGAACTTGCTCGAGTAATTCGTCATTTCCCTTCAGATCTGGATTTCTGTAGATATACATGTAGACACCATGTGCTTGATTGAGCATTGACACAAATCTCACATTAAATTTGGGCATCCTTTCAACTTTTAGGGGAAAAACATAGCCATAGATAAAAATAAAAGCAAAAGCGTCCATCCCAGTAAAAAATGAAACACTCAGACTTTAAGAAATCAAAACACATGGCCATCTTGTAAGTGAAATAATGGAATGGGGAGTAAATTAGTCTTGGCCAGTGTAAGTGATATATGGCCAGAAGCACGTTCCACTAATTCCAGAATTGCTGGCCCCCATATGGTTTTGGCGTGCCATATCGTGTTAATTTGGCATACAGGTATCGTTATATACACACATTCATTATTACATGCGTCACACTGGTCATTAACGATCCTTAAGTTGTATATTTCAGATGTGAAAGAGCATGTACCGTTAATATGTAACATACATAGGTCGTTATAATTAAGTTTACAGCTGGAAATATATACTAGTTTTGACCTGAATTACATGTATGTAGCTTGAGTCACAACAGTTGTGACTTTCAATGCCTTTCAAATGTTACTAGTATATGACAGTGCCAACATTTTACCCTGATAGTTACCTTATATACAACAGACCGTCCCCACGTGCACTACCAAACCAGTACAGGTACAACTTATAAACATATACCAATGATAGACCGAGTATGAAGAAGCAGTCTTGCAGGTGCATATTTCTACCGAAAATTCGGAGAATGAATGGAAAATGAATGACATCTGGGTAAAATATAAATTAATAACCGATGCATGGAGCTATCCCATTGGCCGAAATTTAGACCCGGACAACCCACATATAACTGCGGGTGGGGGCTATTTTGACAGAGTAGTAAAAGTAAGATGAAGTTGTACTGACTAGCTGAGACTGACCTCTGATGTTTATTGGGGTTGTGTTTTGTTGCTGGGTTGTGGGAGGAGGTAACTTCCTCATCTGTTCGTCATTATATATATAGCTAACACAGAGCAAGCTATTCTCTGCACCACACGGATTTAGATGCATTGTTTGTAAATTGCTGGGAGATGTACTTGTCTGGTATTTTACGCCTTAATTCTCTGTGGAGACATTTCTCTTGCATGAAGGAATTACATAGAAAAGTTATAATAGTTAAAACAACGACAACATGTTACTTATGTATGTAAAATCAAGGGGAGGGGGGATGCTGGTAGGTTGTGGATCATGTATGTATGTATCCATGTAGTTTGCAAATCGAAAATTCCATACGACATATAATTTTGATAACAAAAAAATTGAGTTTCGATTGAAAGGGGTTGGACGGATAAAGGGGGTGGGGGTGGAGGGAACGGGGTAATTAAGGGGTGGGGCTCATTCTTTTTAGAACGGGTGACGTCGCTGTGTCTCTGCTTTAGAAGAGTTTGCGATATACTAATGTTTGCCGGAAAACTCGGGCCGGAGAAAAATTTATCATGGTTTTCAGGTTCTTGGAGAAACTTCCATTATAACCAAGTAATGACGAATATAGAAAGCATTTGAGATCGTTTCTGTTGTACAAATGTCATCAAAACGATGAACAATCTTCACAGACACAGATGCTTGTAGAATATCAATGGATGATGATTGCTATTTATTTTCAACTTTCGTTTAATTAACCCAGTCAATGTGGTCTTGGTCTAATCTTTCGGGCAAAATGAGTAACAATATTTCGGTCATACCGTGTTTCACTCAGTAAAACTCAAAATGTAATCGAACAGATTCTCTAAACCTTTTTTATATTTATCTAAAACACCTCCTAAAGGGTTTAACGATCTTCTGGTAGAAGCAAAGAATTTAATTAAAAGAATGAAAATAATAACTACTGCGGTGGGGTTTTTTGTACAGAGGAAAAGTCCAACCATACAATGAATTCTATCACTGCATGCAAAGAGGGAGACCCTGAATTCTTGCCATCACAGAATCGCATCTTCCAGTGGAAATTGGTTTTCATTTAATCTCTATAGTTATAAGATTTTCGTTTATCCCGTCTTTTTGTGATAAGACCAGATTCAGCATAGCCTGATAGAGAGATATCGATTTATTGAGACCCCATGATAACTTCTTAATAACAGTCTGAGTCGCATGTTTTGCGCCTTTTGGGGTTTACAGCGCCACCACTCGGCGCTAAGCGCCGTAGAAATGATTGCCGATTGAGCGGATGACGACGATTTTCTTAAATTACTTATTAATGGCTTTTATGACAAATCTCCGTTTCTTTGCAACTTTCTCCGATTACTGCTGTCTGTACAGGAAATCAAATCCGATTTCGTGGATGATTTATCTCCATTTCTGCGCATGTTATGATAACTCATAAAGAAATCAAATACTAATAGTTCTTGTTTCTTATAGTAATTATTTGTCATTTCGCACAGGAGTGCGTGTTATGTCTATATAATTTGGTTCCATTGTGATACTGTGAAACCGCGTAAAATATTACTCATTTAAAAAAAAACCCCGTTAACTTACATCATAATACATGTACATCTATATATAATGAGTAGACAACGGCAAACAGTATTTGTAGGGGGGGGGGAATGATAAGTTGTTCTGTGAATTTCTAGTAAAATAAATCGGTTTGTCTTTTTTGGTGGGAAAGAAAACTCGTAAATCAACATGAAAATACCACATGTCATTTATACAATAACTGTTTTGTTCTTCTCTTTGACAGCACAGTTCTCCTATGTGGACTACTCTGTTTTCTTCAGTGGAATTAAAGACTTCAAGCGCCCCATCCAGCCGAGGAATCATGTTCAGTCAGACGTTTTACGGGTTCACAACCATAAGTTCTCCATTGACGTTCTTGGCAACAGAATTTCGCAACCCGGTACATATATTTCTAGTTATCTAACACAAAATATAGTTTGTTCTTTAAATGAAACAGGCATATGAAAAATGTATTCCTTCTAATTGCAAACATTTGAATCATGTTAATAAGGTCTGATATCAGATTACATGTACATGTATTTTATAGATACATATTTATATCGGAACAATATGATTCCAAAACCCTCCACTTTAATTTCATGAATATAGTTCGGGGCCGCCATTAATTTAATCTAGATAGGGTATGATTAGAACCCATGAAATTCGTTGGTGAATTAGAGAGCTAGGTCTTTAACAATCCAGAAAAACCTTATTAAATTTTCTCAGAACATTTGAAAATCTAAATTGCACACAATAAGTGTTCTGTATATTGAATTTCGCTCCATGATCAGTATCAGGACGAACCTATTTCCTATTTACCATAACCAGCAATATCCTAAGATCTTAACTATAAACTATCTGATAAGCAGCATAATTTGATAGAGTTTAGAGCTATCTGTCGAAATATCATAAGAATTTTTGGCATTGCCTAGCAATGCATTTATTTAACTAAAAGGTCGGCAATTAACAGTAACGACAGAATATTAAAAATCTGCCATTTCTTTTAATTTGAATGCACTCAAACTCAATGTTAATTTCAAAGAGGATGAAATTTCAGTATAATCGTATATTACACTTAATTGCATACTTAGTAATAAATACAGGTTTTTTTGCATATGTGATACAGATGACATTACAAAACTCGTATCGGCCTCCGGGGCTGATACAGGTTATCAGCCTCTAGGGCTGATACGGATCCGTATCACACCCCTTGCGGAACTCCTCTGCCTTTTTTCGTTTCGGCATTTGTGCATGTTTACAGAAAAAAAAATAAAACATTTGTTACAGTCTAGTCGTCATTTTTAAGTGCAGTTGAAAACTTCAAATGCTAACAAATGTTTTGGAGCAGTTAACTTTTAAAACCTGAGGAAATTCCGGTTCTGTAGCTACATGACTGTTTGTTAAAACAATTAGATCTCAAATTTTTGTTCAATACATGTACAAAATACTTTCAAATAATATTTAAAATCAATTTGTTCAAGTCGGTGTTTTTTTTTTAATTTTATTACTAAGTATGTAATAAATTTAATAATAAATACCCCTTTTCCATATCACATCCGAATCAAACCTCAACCAATATCATCCCTCGGGCTGATATTGGAGTTTCGGGTTGGTACTGGCTGTGATATGGAAAAGGGTATGTATTATTCTCTATAATTATTCTCTACAAATATATGTTTTAATAAAACATTTGATTCAAAATATAACACGTATAATGACACACTCTGTATACATGTGTGTTGACACACGTAGTTATTCCGTTAGCTAGATAACAATGCAGCAGTTCATTTACTATTATTAAATCAAACTCAAGTACCACAACCTCTTGATAATTCCAGGCCATGGGGCCATAAAAGTTAGACGAGCTCACTTTTCGTCTCATTCTCACTTTACAAAAGAAATATACATGTATAGTGTGCTTTAAAAATGAAACTGGGATCAAAAGTCAGCTCGTCTAAGCTTTATGGCCCCCAGGCCTGATCTTGTATATTTGTAGCTTTTTTCTCTAAATAAAACTTCCATATTTCAAATATTTAAAATCTTCTAAATTAAGACCAAAACCTGTTTATCGTAAACTACAACTTTTGAGCCCTTAATCGATATTGGAGTTATAGATGATAGTCTTAGTGAAACTCACTAGCTGTATGCTTGAATTGTTTGCTTACTAGCATCAATTAAAACAAATCGTTTATACACTTCTTCTATGTTAATAAATTTTTATCTAAAGAAATATGCAATTCCAATTAATGTACGTTATAAGTTTGGAGCATTGTTGAAATAAGTAACCAGGCAATGCGATATTTCTGCAATGCATGCATTTCAAAATTCCTTTTTAATCATACCCATTTATATCGCTAACAGCGTATGGTATCCTTTGTAAATGAACACAGACCAAATATAAGATATATATAATTTTTCCTGGGAGATACATATGCACTTGTACGACATCTTAAATATGCATCTATGGTCAAAATATTAGAAGAATACTTAAATTGTAACCAATGATGCATAACAAAGCAATTTGGTTTTAAAGGGGCATGTTCACGATTTTGGTCAAATTCTATTTTTCAGTTTTTATTATTTACAATGCTTTAGGGATGCATTTCTAATAATCAAATGAAATTTGAGAGTCAGTCGTTGAGTTATAAGCAAGAAACAGGTCTCATAATTCTTTCTCATGTAAACAAGGCTCGTGCCCTATTTTTGTTTACATAGGTTTGATATACCAGTAAAATCTCTTTTTTAAGCTGATTTGTCTATCTTCTTATTCATTTTAAGCATAAATAAACAGTTCCTAACGTTTAACATATTCATTTTAGGTATAAAACTGGAATTTTCACTTCAACATTCAAAATGTAAACAAAAGCTTTGTTTACATAGCAAAGAATTGTAAGTTCTGTAACTCGCTTATAACTCAACGAATGACACTCAAATTTTGGTTGCCTATTAAAAATGCCTTACTGAAGCATTGTAAGCATTAAAATCGAAAAAATAATTTTTGATCAAAATCGTGACCATGCCCCTTTAAATAATGATTAAAATCGTTAAAAGAAAACAAATGAGTCACTAATCGTTAGTTATAGAAGAATTTGATTTTGAACTATATTTAGTTCAGTCAACTTTTCCCATCGAATGCCAAAAACCTATACGCTCCCTCATCCCTATTAGCCAAAAATACCGGTATTTAGCTAAATCAGATGGCGTATAGTTTCAGATTATATGTTACTGGAGATACTGAAGTATGACTGTCCCCCAGAATCGATAGGAAAATGTTAAATCATTCAGGCCATGGCCGTTTTGGTTCCGAGAGGGAGGGAAGCAATTTGACAGAATGTTAAACACTATCCCTTGATCGATTCAACCTTTATGTCATATTTCACCGCATCATGGTTTCAATGTCTTGGACTGTGCATGCTTTCCAAAATTCATCATCTGACAAATAGCAATACTCCAAAGGTCTGAATCTCAGCCAATAAATAAAAGGGGAAATCTTTGAGTTTCTATCCATTCTCTTTTTCATTATTGAGATGAAATATCAAATAATTTTCCAAGATATTTTTCATAAAACACATAGTATAGGGTATAAATACTATATTATCTCTCTCTCTCTCTCTCTCTCTCTCTCTCTCTCTCTCTCTCTCTCTCTCATGAATTTTGTTGAATTACGGTATCTAATAACTTTGCAATATGTATAAGAAATTGAATATATCTGAATAACTTCCTATCGATGTACCAATATCCGGGGATCACTATTTCACAGTTTTTACCATGCACGGATCCGATAGTGAGGGGTATTTGTTTTAGATTTTGGATAAGATTTCTGGCATATTGACAGAATATTTGTGCATACGGCGATTCCATTACTGAATTAAGATATACAAATACCCATTTTCAGCCCCAGTCCCCATATACCAATGCACCAGTTGAGACCGTTACCGCGCTGAAATCATATTATTGACCAATTACTGGGGACCCCAGGGATCAGTTTTATGTATGTTCGTACACAGAACACTTACACGGCAAACAATGAAAATGGACATTTCAGTGGGGGCAATGATTGTATATAATGGAATGGGGAGATTAGATTTTCAGCAGCTGCCTCCATATAGAAATTCGATTCGTCAAAAGGATTTTTACTTTTCCAAATTTGCACTTACACGGTTACACCAACCTCCTTCTGGTTTTGTATAGTTTATCACAACTTTTCCTATTGGTGATGATTATGGATCGCAATTTTCTTTTTTTATTATTGTTTTTTTTTTCAATCTCGCTTCAAAATTGAGGTTTTATCACTATATTTCATACCAAGAGATTTTGCTTTTATCACCAATCTGTACTCTAGAGTCAAACACGCGTTAACAGTGCATAGTGTTATAGATTGCTACTAAAAATACACAGTTTCATAGATTAATAGCAATCGAATTTTATGTCTTCATTGTCGGTCTATATAATAAATGTACTTGTAGTGAAATAGTTATACATTGGCTTTCTAGTATATGAAAACAAACAAAAAATATATCAATTTAAATACTGTAAAAAGGGAAATATTCGCCCCCCCCCCCCCCCCGTTTTATTTCGGCTCCTTTCGCCGTCGTTGTTAGCGGGCGAATTTAAGACTGTGCGAAATCCTATGTCTCGATCAACCTATCTTTCTTATCGACAACTTTATCTGGACGAATTCAAGACGGGGCGAAACTGTTTGCAAGTGAAAAAGGGCGAAAATAACCCTGTATACAGTAATCAATCATCTATCAATCGCTTTAATTTAAACGATCTGTTGTTTTATTTCAGAATTCTACGATGAGATCGAGTGTATAGTGAGGGACGGGGTAAAACAGCTCCCCCGTACACCGGTCAGCAAGGATAGTCTGTACTTCCTGACGTCATTCCATGCACTGGAGCGTACGCAGTCAATGGAGGACATGTGGAGTACTTGGAGCGGTGCCAAGTTTATCCTCTGGAACTGTCCGAGGGTCCTCAATCTCCGGAGGATCACCTTTCTGAAGGCCACAATGAGGTCCGAGAATTTCGCGTACCTGATTTTGTGCGAGTGCGAGAACGGCATGGAACACTTGAACGTTGCCATGGATTTTTATGAAACTCTGAAGACCCGGCGCTGTGGTTTAGTTGGCCTGTATAAAGTCGAGCGATATTACATTCCACCCCATCACAAGACGGACAAATAGACGGACAATCAAAATGGCATTCTCTCACCAGAGGTCGTGCTTCGCAATCTTCCGGGAGCATAGCGGGAATGACAACTCTGGATAGAGAATGTCAAAATGAACGTCGCTATTGTGTTGACCAGGGATTTATGTTTTCAGCAATAATTAATTTTCCAAACAATCTGTCACCCATGTATATAGATCTACCATCTGTTTGTTTACATACATGTTCACCATTTTGACATTCTCATCAAAATCATGTTAAAAAATAAATTAATATGGTTGTTATTTAGAATAATTGTACATGTATTTTACCCAGCTCATTGTTGACAGTTTTTCCAATATGTATATATGATTTTATTCCATTAAACCTTTTTTCTATGTTTTGTTAATAAATACATGTATATTATATTTGATGAATTATGTTTAATTATTTTTCGACAACGTTGTAGATCCGGTATTTATAATATTTATTTTATGAGTGAGATATAAAATAAACAATACCTGCCAACAAAAATCTTCAAGACACCCCCCTCCCATTTACAAAAGTTTAAGATAATGAATTTTAGCCAGTTGGATTATCAGTTATTTAAAAGTTTATTTAATAAATATATTTTCTATGTTGTTTACTAGAAAGAAACTTTCAATTTCAAATATTTATATTCTTAATTTTTGTATTTTATTGTACAATATGTACATCTATAAGCCCCTCCCCCGTAAAAGATTTCAACGTTTCATCAAACATCGATGTCTTGACCTCACCCCTCAAATACAATTTTTTTTCTTCTAAAAATCATTTAATATAAATATAATAATATGTAGATGAACAAATATAAACATTACCTTTATATCAATGTACATGTACACTTGATTATCGACATTTTTAATGTAGTCAATACATAAAAAAAATTAGCCACAGTTAATCTGTTGTATTTTCACCCCAGTTTTTAGTTTTAGCTATCGATAATAGTTGCATGCTTTTTTCACAAAATACATGTATCATCAAAGAATTTGGTAAATTTCTTTGAAGAATACATTGAATGTGTATTTAATTTTAATTTTTATATTATAACATTTTGTTTAATATTCAGATGGAATGTTTCAGTGATATACATTAATACCGGTATTTATATGATCTGGAATAAGGAATCTTTCTTTGCAATTGAGTATTATGAGGTGATCAAATAAGATCGGGAGTGAACAAAACCAATAAAGCCCGAAGGCCTGGGCGTATTTGATCACCTCATAATATTCAAAGAATGATTCCTTATTACTTATATTAATATGATTTTCAGCAGTTGTAAGATTAAACATTAAAATAGTAATTGGTGAAATGTTTTGGACTATACACTACAAAATCGATTCGTAGTGTTATCACATACAAAGACAATGAATAATGTAAATATTTCAATATAAAATTTGCATGTACACACATGTATCAGTATTGTCAAGTACAAACCAACATTTTACATGTATTTAAGCGTTCAATATATTGCAATTCCTCTTTATATCTAGTTTAAATATCAAGAAATATCAGTATTGCTTGATAATATAACTTCCTTGTAAATGATAAATTTTACGATATACTAAAGGCAGTTAGATAAAATAATAGGAATGTGACATGCCATACAGGGATCTTTACAATTATATTCTGTTGATTTACATCATACACAGTGGTGACTGTATATACATGTATTGCATGTAAAACCGTGTTTGTGAAAACGACAACTGGCGTTTCCGTTTCCTGTGTGTACACAATAACACAAAAGTAGCATGTCACATTCTTTTTTTTGACAATTGCTTTCTACTGCAGCGCTATTTTATCTTTTACCTGTGATGCGTAAACGCAATTTTTGCTATGGTGGTTTTTCATGTTTACATACTTTGAGTGGCTTATCGGAACAGAAGGGGGAATTGATAACGTTCAAATTAAAAGTTGTGCAGTTCTGCACAGCCGAGAGAGTCGAGTGTTACGTAAACCCATCCGAAACGTATTACGTACAACGACCAGTCATCGGAACTTAGCTATCGTGAGCACTTGTAAACGCAACGTTACACGCGAGGGGATTTCGCAGTACACAGATATACTCCACGTGTTAATCTACGTTATATAGTGAATGTGAGTGATTGATATAAGACATGGAAACTAACGGCAAATCTTGCGACATATGTTCCCGTATGAACTCCGTTGAACTTGCAACGTCACGATGTATCGACTGTTTTGACGACTTGTGTGAAAAATGCGCGAATAGTCATCACGCCAACCGTTTGTCTATGGAACACCGTGTGATGTCATTAGACGATAGCCAGGCAGCGGACTTTGTCCCCGATACTGTGGGGTTCTGTGAGAAGCATGCTGACCGGAGACTAGAAGTGTACTGCTTCGACGACGAGTTAGCTTGCTGTTTGATGTGTGCAACCACCGATCATAGAAAATGCAAAATGGTGGAAAGTTTGGAGGAATGCGCGGAAAAACAGGCAAGTGAAGATGATAAGAGGAAGTTAAAGGAGGTGCTGGAAGAGTTTAATCAGGAATGTGAAGACGACAAAAGTAGTCTTTTAAAGAACAAAGAGGGATTTGGCGCTCAGGTTGATGATATCCGCTCCCGAATTCAATCGATGAAAGAATCGGTGGTAAGGTTTTTGAACGATAAAGAGGCAGAGTTTATGGAACAGCTGGTATCCTTGCAAAATGAGAAAAATGACAAATATGCAGTCAAAGTTGACAGTTTGAGCGAATTTCAGGAGAAAGTTGGTGTCGATATTAAGAAGATGAAAAACTGCTCTGATAAAAACAAAGTAGCTCTATTTTTAGAGATGAAAAAAGCCGAAAAAAATCATAGAGGGTTAGTAAGAAATCTACAATCGCTACAATATGATTACAAGAAAATTAATTTGAAATTGGAGGACGCCAGTTTTTTAACGCCGATTCTTTTGGAAGAGAAGCCATATGGTAAAATCGTTGTTGAAGAAACCATCGAAGAGTGTAAGACTAATTTCTTGAGCTCCGAGTTAGTTCAATTCCATGTCTTAGCCAAATCTGGATGCCGATTGACGGACGTAGAAGCAATCGGAGATGAGCATGTTCTTGCTGTTTGTGACAATCATAACAAAATCTACCTCTTTTCCATAACCCAAGGTTTTATCACTGCGCGTTCATTGTCCGGTAAACCATGGGCCATGACAAAAATAGACCCAACGTCGGTTGCTATAACGATTCGAGCACCTCAACCGGGCATAGAGATAGTGGATTTGAGGATGGACAAAAGTTGCATCTTGTCTTCGAACGAAATCATCAAGCTCTCATTTAAACCTAACGGAATTGCCTTTGACAATGGTGGGTTCATTGTGTCATCAACAGATGGTTTGCTTCGACATATTGACGAAAGCGGCTCCTCTCTGCACACCGTGTCGGTCACAAAGGGTTATGTATACGGGCTCTGCTTCCATTCAAGACGTATCATTTACTCTCACCATGTTGACAAGGGAAAAGTTTACGCTCTATTTGATGACAAATTGGGTACACAAGAGTTTACATTCGAACACGAAGATCTGAGTTACCCTTTGGGTGTGACGTGTGATTCCCGCGGTAATGTTTACGTAGTGGGGTGTAGCACCAATAATGTGTTACAGCTCAACTCAGAAGGTACGTTTGTGAGACGGATCCTATCTAGGGATAAAGATGAAGCCATTTCTAATCCAATGGGAATCCGTGTGGCAACCATGGGATCATCACCAAAATTTCTGTTAACTTGTCAAAACGAGATCAGGATATATGATTTTGACTCTCACTGACATTTATGTATTGAGTAGGACAGACTTTACCCATAAGTAATTGGTATAATTTACTAAATGTAAGCAGAATATATATCTCTAGTCGTTTTAATTTGTGAAAGTATGAGTTTTGGTTGAAAGTACGTGTATATCTGGCTAAAAAATTACCCTTGTTACAGATCTTTTGTTTGTTATTTTGGTGGGAAGATAGTTTGTGTTCACCTAAAAAAAAAGCAAGCTGGCTTTTAAAATTGTTATTACCGTAGTTTGATTTGGAGAATAATAATATTTCTATTATGGTTTTGTATCTGTTTTTGTTCTTCAATAAAGCAGTGTCGAAAAGATAACTCACAACATTGTTAAGTACAGTAAAATCTATAACGATGGAAGGTTTTTTTCCCTCTACCATAGTTTCCTGGGGTTGGCCTCCAATAGGACTGGCGTTCACGACAATCGTTTATGAATAACTCACAAGTATATGTAACGGGTATTCAGCCAAAGGATCAAATGCTGTGTGGATTGCTTGCACGATTTAGTGGTTATTTGATATATGAAGCACCATAAATAACATCAACATAGTTTTATGTTAATGTTTTGTTCAAAGACTGTGTGAGTAGTGGAATTTCTAATTTCCTTAAGATAAGACATACGATCAACAAAAGGAAGTTAGAAGTAATAAAATGTGTCCTTATAGATATTTGACTGTATGGTGTGGTAGCTTAATGTGCAAGACATGAATAAAAATCCATGCATTGAATCAAAAACGAAAAATCCGTCGCAAAGTTATTGGAGTTTTACAAATTAAGATCTTATTTTCATCTTCAATACCCAGTTTAAAAATATGGTATAACGGACTTGCTTTTAAAGTTTACTCTAATTATGTGCCAGTTTTACAACCATGCTATTTTTTTTTTAAATTTATGAAACCAAATGTTCTTCATTTTATTTTATTCAAATTGACTGCTTATTTAACTGAAATTACTGTTGATAATCCACCAATGTAAGAGTCCATAAGAAATTCGAACTAAAACTTTTTCAAAAATATGACGAAACAGGCTGATTAATTTTTCATGTGGCCAAAAACTGTGTTCTAAGATTTTAACAATAAACAATTAAAGTATTTTAGAATTTGTGAAAAACAAGTACGATTGAAACATGTGATTTAAGTTCCTTTAAAACGTACATACAGATTCTGAAACAAACATTCACGGAACGGAAGTACAAATAAAATCGGTACAACTTATGATTTTTCTTATACTCTAAGTTGACATTAAACCATTTCTTTTCATAAAGTACGATCCGTTGTGTTAATGTTTTGGGGGTTTAATTTCTTGTTAACTTTTCGTTATATTTATTAAAGTTATGATTAAAATAAATAATAGCATTAAAGGAACCAAAAATTGACATTGCTATTCATTTGAGATTGAACCAGTATATATGCGAGTATTCGAGACTTATCTCAAGATTTAACATGTTTTATACGTGAACATGCGTTGTATGCTCTTTCTGGGCACGTAACATTAACGTAACTAGGCAAAAGGTAGAGGAGCAAATTGTACGTTAATTTTCAAGAAAGTAGAGGTTCCAGGAAACTTGTTTCTGTAACGAGAGAGGCACACAGTCCGTAGATGGACATGCCAGTGAATCTCATGTTTGCATTATAAGCTTCATTTTTAAGTCTTAACCCTATCCGAGACTCCTCTGACTGCTACCCTGCTTTCGTTAATTAATGTTTGCAAACATTAATTCATGACGGGTGGG
Source organism: Magallana ariakensis (assembly GCA_020458035.1). NCBI lineage: Eukaryota > Metazoa > Mollusca > Bivalvia > Ostreida > Ostreidae > Magallana > Magallana ariakensis. The sequence continues at coordinate 69,759,419 of CM035812.1, read as the reverse complement.
TGGGGGGTAAAGAGTCGAAGGAATTATTTTATCTCGAATTATCTAAAACCTAGCTTCAGGGGCCAAATAAGTGTAAACCCTGGGGTCATGAATTTCACAATTTAGGTAGAGAGCTTCTTGGACAATGTCACATCATTACCATGCATTTAGCCCCCCCCCTACCCTCCTGCCCACCAATCACCGCCGGGATGTGGAGGTAGAAAAGAAAGGATTTTCTAACTAAAGATTAAATACATTTTCATAATCATGCATTGGTTTTCTTATTTTAAATATATAGGAGTATAAAGAAGATTTTCCATGGTTTAATAATTTTTCACAATATGGCCATATTGGCCCCGCCCAAGGGCCTGAACCCCCGAGTCAGGAGCCACGAATTTCACAATTTAGGGAGAGGGTTTAATAAGCATCATAACCATGCAGTAAGTTTTTCTCTAACGTATATGGGAGTATAGAGAAGATTTTCTAAGATTTAATAGTTTCACTATGAAGCCTCAGAACCCCTGTCCCTGGGGCCATGAATTTGACAATTTTGGTAGAGGGCTTCATGGACATCATAACAATGCATTTAGTTTTTTTCCCCACATCTGTGAGAGTAAAGAAGATTTTTTGAAAATTTGGCCTTAATTATTTTGTATATATATTTGGCCCTGTCCATGAGGCTCTGGGGAAGGTAAGGTAATAAATTTCACAATTTAAATTTTTAAAAACCAAAAATGGTAACAATTGGCATGGTAGTATTCAAGAAGTTAAAAATGAAAGATTGTGTATGGACGGTGCACAATGGACACTAACGGACAAAGATCAATCGCAATAGGTCACTTGAGTGAATCAGGTGACCCAATAAAAGTTGACACAAGTTTTATAATGTAATTATTATAATACTTCAGCATGGTTAACTACACAAGTGTGCTTGCCCCTGTTGCTTCGTGCCTGCCTTTCAAAGAACATGTATTGATATAAAAGAAAACCATCAATAACCATATTATGTTTATTAAAACCATTTTCAACATGTGTTAAACAAACATCACTCAAAACTGGCAGAGTCAACAATGTGATGTAAGACTGGTCTCGCTGTCCTGTAAAATGAACCACAAAATTATACTAACACTACCTACCTATACTTTGATTAAAAATTAATATAAAGTTCACATATTGCACTATATCTTGTACAGATGTCTTTGTAAGAAAGACTTCTCCTCACTTGACTTGGAAAATGTACAATAAATATCTGTTCATTAAATGCGATTAGACATTATGCAAAAAAAAAATGTGTAAAAAAAAAGTCAGTTTACATATAAAAACAAAAAATTGTGGGAGAAAGCTCTCGTATAAAAATGACACCACAACACACATGGGATTTATCATTTCTCGCCTAATTCAGTTAATTATGTTTAAGAAAATTAATGTTTTCTACTTTATTTTTTTTTCTGTAAATTATTTTTGAATAATTTATACAATTCATTTCAATATCTCCTTTGTATAATGAATCAAAAAAGAATTTACAATTACTTGTAAATATACATGTATCCAGGTTTTTCTTAAACAATGAAAGGATTTCTGACATTAGTTTGAAACTAGTAGGCAAATTCCCAAGTTTGAAGGAAAATCGAAAAGATTGCTCAACAACCGTTTTTTCAATCTGGAATTACAATTTCCTGATTTTGAGTTTTGTTTCACACTGATTGGCAGCGAAGTAAAACTTATGACATCACTTTTTGTCACGTGTTGTCATAGAGCTGCAGGTCTAGTTTGACGACCACTTCCCCTGACGACACCTCGTGCAATAACAGGCGTTTTGTGATTGGTCCTTTGCGTGTCCGAGACTCTTTTAAGATCTCAATTACTCTCATTTCCGTACGTCCAAGAAAATCTGGAAAAAATAACGATACACTGCATTAAAAAAAAATAAACAGGTGATAAATTTCATAAAATTTTAGAACAACTTCTAATCACCTAATATATTACAAGCAGTTTAATACATGGTTAATTTACACATTCCCTTGTAAATTAACCATTAGATTTACTACTTTACTCCCACCCCCACTCTCTATAAAAATAAAAATAGTGAAAGGACCATCCCATGTTTTGTCCATTACTGAGCATGCATTTCATGAATTGGTCAATTATGACCTGATCCTTTGGATTTCACAGTTTAGGTCAAGGCCACTTTTCACTTTGTCACCTGTGAAAGCTTGGTAGTACATATTATAAGTAAACAATTTATTTAATATATATATAAAGAATGTTGTTTTCTAGCCTCTTTCCATCTCTTTACAGTTCTGTTCCTTTTTTCTCACTCAAGATATTCTTTTTCAACTTTGATTGGGATTTTTTGTCCGAGAACAATTTGGTAAAATTTAACTAAACATACACCATCTAAAAATGTCACATGATTCAGGAGACTTCAGATATAAACCAGCTATTGACCTACATTTGACCTTATCATATCTACTGATATACACAATGCAGAGGGAACTACAGTAGAACATGGTTAAAGTGAATACACCTAAAATGAATTCACACTCAGTTTAAAGTAAACTTTATTTACTCTCCACTAAAAATTATAATTTAACAAATCAAATTTCATGTACAGTGTATGTTTGAAATGAATTGAAATTGTTTATACCCAGAATTTTGCTATAAGCTATGAGCATGTTTTACTGTATTACATTCAATGAAAAGATCATAGGTGTATTCAACAGAGTGAGCGCTCGCGAAAATTCTCTATGCCCGCAACACAAATTTTGGCGCTCGCTCACGAGCGCTCTCTCTGTTAAACATGCCTCAGATGTCCATTCAAAGACTTCCTAGCAGCAAGGTCCTTCTTACCGTTTGGTGAGAACAGGTCACGGTCAAACACCGTGATACACAGAACGTCCTGTTCCAGGTCCTTGATCGTGAACTGCATGGACGCATTCCATCTCGGGTTCAAGGTCGCCTGGATGACCTTGGTTTTGTGTTCCTGGACCCCCATGCTCACTTCACAGTACGGATCACTTTTTCCTAATTTGATAGAATTTTTAACACTTGAACCAACAGTATGGAAATAAATAATACAACGTCAAAAATATAAATTACTAAATCGATTACATAATCTTATAAAGACAAAATTATCTTTAACAGTTAAAATTTTTCTAAAATTTCATTAAAACAAGCAAATTAACTGGCATTGTTGATAAGAAATGCATTGCAACTGTTAGAAATAATAAAAGATAGATGTGCAGCACTGAGGTTTTGTGACCGCATCAAGGATACCACTTTCTCTGTTTTACCATTGACATCACTGGCCTGTAAATCACAACCTTCCAGTAACACAACCAGCAGCCGACCCACGCCGTTTATCTTGTGCACTGCATTATGGGTAGTCAACATCATGCACAAGAAAGGAAAACAAAAAGAAAGAAAAAATCTTCAGATTTAATCTTCCAATATGTAGGACATGCACTAAACAAGGTCTAAAGCAACTTAAGGCTAGCTATAACAAATGCAGGAGGATGCTCTGCAGACTTTCAGGATGCAAGCAGTGTTAATGTGGGAGAACATTGGTTTGCAAACTTGCCATCTAAAATCTTAATAAACTCCAAAATACGTAATATATTACTTTAACAGAATTATATTGTTCTATATATTTTCTCAAATAAATGCATTAACAACAATTTCTTATATTTCATTTCTTTTTTTCTTAAAATTTGGTAATTGAACAGGTCCAACATAAAATGATACACAAGTTGAGAAATATTTCCTCTGCGTACAACCTACATATAACATCCTCCTACCACAATTATATATGTTCTATTCTAAATATGTAACTAACATCCAAAGCTCAACAAACAATTTATTTCTTTAATCTTTCTATAAAATGTTAAGTAAAATCAAACTTGATTGAAATGCCTATCAAAGTGCATGAACATATTATTCCTTTAAATTGACTAAAGGTATCGTACTATGAACAAATTTTTGCGCATGTCACATTGTGGCAAGTGAAAGTTTGTTTAGCCATGATCATGTCAAATGCATTTTTATAAAAGTTGTCAATTAAAAATGATTTTATAATACACCTCTTGAAGTTCACACAAGCTATTCATTCTTATTTACGAACTATAATCATATTCCTACATATGTATACAATCTGTATCATCTATCATGCACACACACAAAAGAAATTGTTAATTTCTCTGAAAAAAGATATCATAATCAAAGAACAACATACAACAACATTGATCATATGGCAAGCTATTGACAGTCCTACTGGGTGATTAGTGGAATGAAGCTAACAACGGAGGGCATTCTGCTGTGATTAGTCAAACCTGAAATCAGGTTTTTGGGGCCTTACCATCAGCAGTGGGGGCCAGATTTATCCCCTCCTGGATAATCACCAAAAGCCTACCCATCATGTGAGATTTCTGTCCCACTGTTGGGTGTAGAGGCAAATAAATAGTTTTAAAACTTGTAAGCTTTTCAATTCCAATAAATTTGAGCTTTGTTTTAAATGTAGGCTTTTGATAAGTCATTTTATATACTTTAAATAAGCTAGTTTTGTCAGTGTTACTTTCTCTATATTAAATGGTATGTGGCAAAGAGGTGATTTAAAAAGATGAAAAATAAAACACTAACAGAATAAAAATAAATGCATTTTAAAATGCAAAATGAAAATGTTTTTATGTCATAATTTTAATACATGATTAGTTACGTTTAATATAATGTCATTTATATAAATTTTATATAAAAGCGACAATAATAATAAAGAAAAACTTTTACTAAATCCTGCATTTTACACACATATGGTTTTTAAAGATTATGAAAACAAAATCTCATCTTATAAACTAATACAAATTTAGTCTTACTCACTATGGAACAGATAGAAAATGTAGTGAAATTAAAATATAATTGTTACTATATATATTAGTAATTGTTCTTCAAATTCATATTGAAACTGATATTTGGCATCAACATATTTCGGAGGGAGTTAAAAATAAAACTTCAATATTATTTTAAATATTGATAAGACAACCAATGGCAGTTGATGGTAGAATACTTTACTTTCACAAAATAAAACAGTAAAACGTGAAAATGTCACATAATACTCACAATTATACAGCTTTTCTCTCTTCTGTTTCTCTGTGTCGAGGAAAAGCTTAGAAGCTGCATCAATATGCCTAACCCATGACTCTCTGAAAAAAAAAACCCAACAACATCATGACATCATATAGAATTTAAAGTGTGCAATGCATAATAAAATATTTATTATAGCATTGAATGATTTAATTTTGTCAATAACTGCCGTCAGGTGAGCAGACAAATTGAATAACATGTGTTAGCACAATAATTTGTCTGCTCAACTGAAGGCAGTTATTGACAAGATGATGTCAAAAATTGCAAAGTTAGATATAACCATAACCATAATCCTTTTTTGCTTGTCAAGATTTCTGAGAAGTCAAGACTCCCCACCCCACCTCATCCCCCTACTTTCAATTTGCTTCTGACGCCACTGAGCTATTTACCTTTCAGTGAGACTGAGGGCCTTCAGGTTGTAGACTCGGTCTACATGGGACACCTGAAACAGATAGTCATTGTCATCCTCCCCTAACCTACGCACCATTACCTCATTCAGGAATATGGGCTGTACAATAAAAATATGATATATTAATAATTTATACAAATAAGTTTCGAAGTGTTTCATAGTACTTGTATAATGAGTCTCTTTAAAAAAAAAATTCTTAATCAGCTAATTTAAAGTTGACTTCAAGTTTTATAAATTTATTTAGATGATCATTTCAAAATGAAATTATTTGTTGTGTTCTTTTATTTTGGTTCTGAATCAAATCTTTTGCTATCATACACATGCAACTTTAGATACTAATTTTGTTCATTCACAATTTTATATAAATGTACAAGTATTTCTACAATCTACATGTAGTAACATTTGTATACAATACATGTACATTTAATCTAAATACATACAATACCTTTTTCTTTAACATATTAATCTTCACAAACTATTATGACTTTCAAGATTGTGCATTTTATCTTAAAATTCTACATTTTGATAAGTTTTTTTACATGAACTTGCTCTTTTTACAATTTTACTATAATTAACATCCTGCCCTGCACACTGTTAATCTATACATCTAGAATAACACTCTAATACATTCCTTACTGAGCCTTAGTTTTATAATCAAACAGGGAGTTTGAGGTAGCACTGAGCTATACTGTTAATCTATATAGTATTGCTTAGACTAACACTTTTATACACTATTAATCTATACACCTAGACTTTTACTTTTATACACTGTTAATCTATTAACACTTACACTTTTATACACTGTTAATCTATAAACACTTACACTTTTATACACTGTTAATCTATAAACACTTACACTTTTATACATCTTGTACTGAGCCTTAGTTTTGGCATCAAACAGGGAGTTTGAGGTAGCACTACTGAGGGGTGTGGCCAGAAGTAAGAAGTCGTTGAACAGAAAGCCTACCAACTCCTTGTGACCTTTGGCCTGAAATGAACCCAAAATGTCAACATTAAGTCAACAGTTAATTGTCTATAATTCAGTTTCTCAAAATTAATGGAGGTCAGCTTTTTAAAAATACAGTAAAACACGCTTATAACGAGGTCCCAGGGACGGGCAATTTTACTCCATTATTATAAATAAGCGTAATTCGTTATATCCGTCAAGTTTACAACATGTAATGAAGTCATGGAATGAAAATCAATTCGCTGTAAGTGTCAATTCATTATAAGCGTGTTCGCTAAAACCGTGTTTTACTGTACATGTGCATTTAGTGTATGTTTCATTAAAATGAACATAATGTGCTGGTACCTTGTACAATGTGCCATGGTAGATTATTTTTCTGGGGCCAAGACAATTGGTCACTGAGTTAAATATCAACCTCTGGAATACAAAACAAACATATACATTTTTATTAAAGAAAACCCAAAATGCCCCCTTTCTTCCTTTGTGTAACATTTAGATTGAGTTTTAATCAGACTTAACATGATATTAAAGCTTCACTTTCCAATGATTCCTGAATATTAAATACATGTACAAGAATACATTAAAGTTAGAATGAGGACTAACTCCAACTGACTACACACACCTCCTGTAGCCCCTCACACTGTACATGACTACACAGATACACACCTCCTGTAGGCCCTCACACTGTACATGACTACACAGATACACACCTCCTGTAGGCCCTCATACTGTACATGACTACAAAGATACACACCTCCTGTAGGCCCTCACACTGTACATGACTACACAGATACACACCTCCTGTAGGCCCTCACACTGTACATGACTACACAGATACACACCTCCTGTAGCCCCTCACACTGTACACGACTACACAGATACACACCTCCTGTAGGCCCTCACACTGTACACGACTACACAGATACACACCTCCTGTAGGCCCTCACACTGTACACAACTACACAGATACACACCTCCTGTAGGCCCTCACACTGTACACGACTACACAGATACACACCTCCTGTAGCCCCTCACACTGTACACGACTACACAGATACACACCTCCTGTAGCCCCTCACACTGTACATGACTACACAGATACACACCTCCTGTAGCCCCTCACACTGTACATGACTACACAGATACACACCTCCTGTAGCCCCTCACACTGTACACGACTACACAGATACACACCTCCTGTAGCCCCTCACACTGTACACGACTACACAGATACACACCTCCTGTAGGCCCTCACACTGTACACGACTACACAGATACACACCTCCTGTAGGCCCTCACACTGTACATGACTACACAGATACACACCTCCTGTAGGCCCTCACACTGTACACGACTACACAGATACACACCTCCTGTAGGCCCTCACACTGTACACGACTACACAGATACACACCTCCTGTAGCCCCTCACACTGTACACGACTACACAGATACACACCTCCTGTAGCCCCTCACACTGTACACGACTACACAGATACACACCTCCTGTAGGCCCTCACACTGTACACGACTACACAGATACACACCTCCTGTAGGCCCTCACACTGTACATGACTACACAGATACACACCTCCTGTAGCCCCTCACACTGTACATGACTACACAGATACACACCTCCTGTAGCCCCTCACACTGTACATGACTACACAGATACACACCTCCTGTAGGCCCTCACGCTGTACATGACTACACAGATACACACCTCCTGTAGCCCCTCACACTGTACATGACTACACAGATACACATCTCCTGTAGGCCCTCACACTGTACATGACTACACAGATACACACCTCCTGTAGCCCCTCACACTGTACATGACTACACAGATACACACCTCCTGTAGGCCCTCACACTGTACACAACTACACAGATACACACCTCCTGTAGGCCCTCACGCTGTACATGACTACACAGATACACACCTCCTGTAGGCCCTCACACTGTACATGACTACACAGATACAGTGGAGCCTCAGTTATCCGGACGCTTTCGTTCCTAAGTCAAATCGTCCGGATAGGTGAAGCGTCCGGATATCTGAAATGTGTCTATTGCTATCATTAATGATAATGTATTTGTATACAATGGCTCCAGTGTTGATACCTGGTTGGGGTTTTTTGCCATTCATACTAAATAGCAAAACATAATAGAGTTGTCCGTTGATATGAACATTTTTAAATATAAAGAACTATAATGATAACTGAATCTAGCTAAATTCTTTGTGTCCAAGTGTGATATGTGCCCAGGCCTTTACATGTACGTAATGTTTCCAGCTATCTATTTCTAGAAATGCCAATTTCCTCAATTGATTTATTTTTGAAATTATTTCTATTCTTAAAATAAAGTAAATTTTACTGATAAAATTAACGTTTTCTAGTTGGAAAATTGCAAGATCCTCCAATGCACTTCCGATGAGTTGACATGCTTTTACTTTGTTTTCTTCCTATACTTCCGGTTTTGACTTAATCTAACAAGGCATTCATGAGACAATTCGTTTTAAAATACGATTTGAATAGGTAAATAAAACACAAAGCTTTATAAAACTTTCCCGTTTTCTTGATTAATAAGCATATTTATTTATTCGAATACAGGGATGTTTAAAAAAGCGATGCGATGGCACTTGACAGGTGCACAGGTTAAGATATCCAAGCCACGTGCTGTGAAGCGTGACTAATCCTGTCTGGCCAGCACTGTCGGTAAATTTGAAAGTGATTTAGGAAGGCAGTGTTTATACAAGCTACTCATAGGGGTCTAGCACGTAAAAAAGGTGTGAAACTCAATTGACAGGCGTAATCTTTTGTATTGAACGGGGTATCATCAAATTTTACCGTCCGGTTAAATGAAGCAAGATTAGTAGTAAATCAGTGTTTTGTGGTAAAAACAGACCGTCCGGATCCGAAACGCGGAATTCCGGATAAATGAGACAAAATAACGTATAAAAAATCCGTTCCTAAATAAAATCGTCCGTAAACTGAAGCGTCCGGTTATCTGGCGTCCAGATATCTGAGGCCCCACTGTACACACCTCCTGTAGGCCCTCACACTGTACATGACTACACAGATACACACCTCCTGTAGCCCCTCACACTGTACATGACTACACAGATACACACCTCCTGTAGGCCCTCACACTGTACATGACTACACAGATACACACCTCCTGTAGCCCCTCACACTGTACATGACTACACAGATACACACCTCCTGTAGCCCCTCACACTGTACATGACTACACAGATACACACCTCCTGTAGGCCCTCACACTGTACATGACTACACAGATACACACCTCCTGTAGCCCCTCACACTGTACATGACTACACAGATACACACCTCCTGTAGGCCCTCACACTGTACATGACTACACAGATACACACACCTCCTGTAGGCCCTCACACTGTACACAACTACACAGATACACACCTCCTGTAGCCCCTCACACTGTACATGACTACACAGATACACACCTCCTGTAGGCCCTCACACTGTACATGACTACACAGATACACACCTCCTGTAGGCCCTCACACTGTACATGACTACACAGATACACACCTCCTGTAGGCCCTCACACTGTACATGACTACACAGATACACACCTCCTGTAGCCCCTCACACTGTACATGACTACACAGATACACACCTCCTGTAGGCCCTCACACTGTACATGACTACACAGATACACACACCTCCTGTAGGCCCTCACACTGTACACAACTACACAGATACACACCTCCTGTAGCCCCTCACACTGTACATGACTACACAGATACACACCTCCTGTAGCCCCTCACACTGTACATGACTACACAGATACACACCTCCTGTAGGCCCTCACACTGTACATGACTACACAGATACACACCTCCTGTAGGCCCTCACACTGTACATGACTACACAGATACACACCTCCTGTAGGCCCTCACACTGTACATGACTACACAGATACACACCTCCTGTAGGCCCTCACACTGTACATGGTTTTGCATCCACTCTAGTTTGTCACAGTTCTCCCTCTCCCGGACCCCCTCATTGACCTGACTACACAGTTCCTCAGCCTTAGCAAGGGCATCCTCTAGATTCTGGTGGTCAGGGTGTGTTCCTGGGGTGTATTGTAGAATCTGAAATAGTTCCATTAAGTGTCGAAACCCACAATTTTAACTAACAGATACATGCAAAAATGGCTGACTTCTATAGCTGTGATATGGACCATGTTACACGTACATGTACTAGTACTTGGTTTATTTCAAATCTTACTGATATCTGTTAGCTATAAGAGATTCATCTTTAAATGTAGGCTTTATTGACCTACTTTCTGAATCATCAGTGGGTACTTGGTGATCCTCTGCATGGGTTTCAGCAAGAAGCTGCTAAGAGGCATACCCTTGGTTTTGGGATTTTGAACACATTTCTGTCAAAAGAAACAAAATATCAATAAAAGACATATTCAGCATTTAATCATGCAACCCTCTATATATGATAAGAAATCAAAATTGAAGCAGATATAATAATGGTGATCATGGAGTAATTTAAAGATTTCCAAATTAAAGCAAGAAAAAATACTTTTGTAATGGCTGAGTAATTTTAAAACTGATTAGGACCTGTGTTCAATGTATAAAAACTTGTGATTACCTTCTGGATTTCTTTAAATTCGGAACTGTTCTCAGTGTATCTCTGAATCAATGCGGCAGCATTTAACTGACAACTACAGAACCTGATGTAAGGGGTCATGTGAGGTATCTAAAAAAATAAAGTTGTTTGGCCACTTGTTCTGTAGAAATACAGTCAAACTTCGTTATTTTGAATCTCAGGACTGTTTAAAAACTTCGAGATATCGAGGGTGAAATACTTTAAAAGTTAGTAGTTGGGACTTACAAATCACTTCGACATATCCATTGTATTCGAGATATCAGTGTTCGAGATATCGAAGTTCAACTGTATAATCATGTAAGGTATTTAAATAAACTTGTTATCACTGCTGAACTGTTTTGAAAACAGAGTAAGACTAAATTTTAATTTGATGAATGTGATTTTGTAGGGATATACACACATTTTCACACAGGACGTCACCAATGATTTGTATAACCTGTCCCTTGCCACACATTTTCTTTCTGACTCTAACTGACCTGTGAACAGAAAAAACAAATATTCATCAGAAAACAAAATGTCACATGAAAATTCTCATTCTATCTAAGTCAGCGTACTACATGTGTTACACAAAGCTATGGAAAATAATTTACTGGTACATAAAGTCAAACTTCGTTATCTCAAACTAGATGTGACTGTTTAATATCTTTGAGATATCCAAGTATTCAAGATATCGAGGGTAAAATACTTTAAAAAATAAGTGGTTGGGACTTACAAATGACAGACAGACTTCAACATATCCATTGTATTTGAGATATCAGTGTTAAAGATATCAAAGTTCAACTGTATGTAATATATTTAAAAAGAAATAAAATCTCTTTTTGCAAATTCCATAAAATATCAATTACGGTAAATCCGTTAGAAATTTTAAAAAACTCACAAACAAAACCAAAAACCAAAGAGAAACTAGAACTGTCCTATTGGGACTAATACCCCCGCAAGGCTAATTTCAAATGGGACAAATAATTGAATTGTATAATAAAGGTTTGCGACACATAAATAAAAAAAAATTCTGGAATTTTTAAAAAACTCAATTACACATGTAGTTAACAAAGAAAAATTAAAATCAAAATTTTCAAAACTTCACTGTAAATACATATGTATAACTGTAACACATTTACAAATTTATGTATCTGGTGATATTTTTTTATTTCATTGTTTTAAAGAAAAACCAACAAAGTGACAATAACCCCTCCCTTTGCAGTAAATGAAAATAGCCAAGCAATGCTCTTCTGTTGATAACACTTTGAATATCTTTCTAATCAGAGTCTTGACAGATGCAATTAGTTGTTTCAAATTTTCCTCACTTTCTCCTATGGTACAATGCAACTCACTATCAGAAAATTGATCCCATAGGACTATGATTTTCTTTGATGAGCTTGTTAAATTGAATAAAATCCCAAAACATTATCATAATTAGCATACTATGTAAAAATATGAAAAAAAGAAAATTTAATATTACAAACAATTTTAAAATTGCCAAAACACTACAATCATATCAGTAATTTTGAATTTCATTTAAATTAATGCCCTATAGGGTCACTTCATCAATTTACTTGACTAATAAATTTAAACAGCTTCTAAAAATAGCTACGGTAACTTCTTTATTAATAATGATATTATTTATTTCATTATAATGATAGAAACTTTTGGTTTACATGAAGCAGTATTAAAATAACCCCAAAACCACCGCCCATTTTACAGATTATCAATTTTCCCTAAACCCATGCTCCATCTAAACCATGGCTCAGATAATGGCCCCCTTGGGACAACCGAATTCAGCCACACTTGTCTTTGATGTTCTTATTAGCTCCTAAGAATTTATCAATGACAAAAAAAAATTTTGCATTGTCAGTTGATGGAATACTTATAAAAAATAAATTAAGTTAAGAAATAAAGACAAAAATCCTCCATCTGAATGTATTAATATAAATATATTTTAGAGTGTTTACTATTAATTAATTAATAAAGTCTGTAAGGATTACCTCCCTTACTTTTCAACATCAGTGTATAATATATAGAATAAGAAAATGAAAACTGTCATAAAATCATTAAATCTTGTCTGATCTTAAAAAAAATTGCAGGTGCACATCTTCAGATGGTGTTCAACATATGTACAAATTTTCAGACTGTTCTATGCAGTAGTAAAAAATTCTATAGGGGGGACAAAGTTGCGTCTACAGACAGACGGACAGACGGACAGACGGACAGACAGACAGACGGACAGACGGACAGACGGACAGACAGACAGACGGACAGACAGACAGACGGACAGGGTGAAACCAATATACCCCCCTAAACTTCGTTTGCGGGGGTATAATAAGGCTTACTTGAGAAGTTTTGTATTGCACAGAATCAGCTCCTTCCAGTTCACAAATATTGTGTCAAGTTCCTCCTGGGTCATGACCTTTGAACTGGCCATTGGTTCGTAAAATGCCTACAATTTAAGAAAAGAACCCTAAGCTCCACTTTTCTTTTTATTTAGATTTTGGGACAAAAAAGTTATCATTGAAATAATGACCAACTCAAAGGGCCGAGAGTAAAGGACATCGTCAGAGGAAAGGAAATTGTATAGGCGGTGATCTGACCTTGACCTTTAACTTAAAAAAATTGGTTCATGGCCACTACACATACTTTACACTGAACACTTTTTGGTTGAGCTGATAAGGCAAAGGAGAGAGAAAACATTAAATAAAGAGCTAGATTTCCTTTAACTTGACTTTAAGTTTAGCCTATATGTTTTTCTATGTTCACTCTTCAGACGGTAGTGAGGGACAGACAAACAATTAAATCACTGTGTGGCTCTAGCATATCAGGGTGCTCGTGGTTAAATTATCTCCTGGTCAGGTGCTCATGCAAAGTTAACATGTTATGAACATTATAAAAGATTGTAGTGTAAAATAGAGTTTAAAATCAATTCAAAGTTTGGAGTCACTGAATTTTGATCTGAAAACAGATGGTTATATAAAATTACTTGTTTATCGATAAAAGGTGGATGGGCAATTATTTTTTTTAAAGGGGGTGGGGTTAGCAGGAGGGAAATGTATGTTACAAAAACATTATTCCACATGGGTACTTACATCTAGTACTATAGACATGGGTACTTACATCTAGTACTATAGACATGGGTACTTACATCTAGTACTATAGACAAGGATACTTACATCTAGTACTATAGACAAGGGTACTTACATCTAGTACTATAGACATGGGTACTTACATCTAGTACTATAGACATGGGTACTTACATCTAGTACTTTAGACAAGGATACTTACATCTAGTACTATAGACAAGGATACTTACATCTAATACTATAGACATGGGTACTTACATCTAGTACTATAGACTTGGGTACTTACATCTAGTACTATAGACATGGGTACTTACATCTAGTACTATAGGCATGGGTACTTACATCTAGTACTATAGGCATGGGTACTTACATCTAGTACTAAAGACATGGGTACTTACATCTAGTACTATAGACATGGGTACTTACATCTAGTACTATAGACATGGGTACTTACATCTAGTACTATAGACAAGGATACTTACATCTAGTACTATAGACAAGGATACTTACATCTAGTACTATAGACATGGGTACTTACATCTAGTACTATAGACATGGGTACTTACATCTAGTACTATAGACAAGGATACTTACATCTAGTACTATAGACATTGGTACTTACATCTAGTACTATAGACATGGGTACTTACATCTAGTACTATAGACATGGGTACTTACATCTAGTACTATAGACAAGGGTACTTACATCTAGTACTATAGACAAGGGTACTTACATCTAGTACTATAGACATGGGTACTTACATCTAGTACTATAGACATGGGTACTTACATCTAGTACTATAGACAAGGATACTTACACCTTGTACTATAGACATGGGTACTTACATCTAGTACTATAGACATGGGTACTTACATCTAGTACTATAGACATGGGTACTTACATCTAGTACTATAGACATGTCTGCCATGTATGTCTCCTCTGTGTTGATTAGCTCATGGATGTAGTTCTGTCTCTTACTCTCCACGGACGAGGTCTGGGCAAGCACTGCGGGGTCACTGGACCCTGAAAGGCACCATAGTCTATGTTTACTGGGTAGGAACATGAGTGACAACTAATATACTTGTATTGAGGAACACTATCATATAATATGAAAGTAGACAACTGATTAAAGGTAGACAATTGATGCTTAGGAAGACAGCTGATATATATTTCCAGGTAACAATATTTCTAGAAGGATGAAATTATAACTGACCTCATTAACAATCTAACTATGAAAGGCTATGTTGATAACATTTCAATTTTAAAAAAATTATTAGAAATAAGAAATAGATTATATCAAAATACTCTTTGAAAGAGTAACTGACATTAATTATAAATTACAACATCCTGTTTGTTACTGGTATTTGACATGATCTACACACCAACACATGAATAAAAGGCTTCCTAGAATTATTATAGCAAGGGCATGTGTTTTGAAGCCACTCGTTTCCTTGTTTAATTATCAAAGGAAAATTAGAAAATTACGGTAGAGCCAATGCAACTCTCAGTTTGAAATATATCCATGCAAGAGCTAAATGACTTGATCTAGTCAACTGATAAAAAAGGTTCAATTTTCCAACATGTCACTGTAACATAATTCCTCCCCAATACTTATAAGTATAATTGCCCATTGGCTTCTTTACATTCTCATTTTAGAGCTGAATAACTTCTTTCTCTTTATAACAAGCTTTATAAATGTATAAACAATTATACAAAAAATTGTACACAAATTAAAAATAGCTCCTTTCTACTCTAAGTCTTACCTATAATTGCACTTAGTATTTCCATCTTGTACATGAAATTTTAAAAATGATCACATACCGGTTCCATGCAAACTGCGGAAATTCTGTTACATCATTAACAAAAAAGCAGAAATACGGCTGAACGGAATAATCATGCATGAATCATTTAATATGTGCACTACAAGTCGTCTCACTTCAAAGAATCAATTAAGCCTCCTTGCTACAGGCATGCATCCGAAAGCACTTAGTAACACACCAGAAAATTCCTAACAAGTTTAACTAGATACTAAAAACTCCATAAATTTGATTTCCTTGCGGATTTATCATGTTTTGAAAAAAAAAGACAACAATTGACAAAAAACATTAACTTATAATCTATGATCTTTATTATTTATTAATAAATTACCATAAGATTTTATTTTTTTCTAACATACCGGTAATGATTATAATTTTTTTTTTAAACAAGGACCATTATGTACACACCCTAATATTCAAAACTTTACATAACATGCCACATTCATTGTGAAACTATATTTTATAAGTAGGACTTGAGTCCAAATTCTTGAGAAAAAATGTTTTGGTGTTGATCCCATTCCAAAGGCTACAAATAGCAATCTCTGGAATTTCTGTCTACATGATAAAGTGCAGATTCAGTTTTAATACTTAATATGTACTAAAATTACAAAGTACATGTACTTCACAAAGTCTGAACCATTAATATGTACCACACTACTGCTCTCTCTCTCTCTCTCTCTCTCTCTCTCTCTCTCTCTGTTAGACCTTTCATAATAGTAAATGTACAAGAGGGTATTTATATGCAAGTTGTTTTATTCAAAACCCAGTGATAGTCAAAGGAAAAAATATCAACTTAAATCAATAGCCCTATTTGTAAGAAGTGCAACTCATTTATAAATGCAAAGACATGCAATTAATATGTACTCTTGTCAATAGTGGCATATTCAATGTAATTTGTCCTGAAGCTCAAAATCCACTTTAAATTGTTCCCTGTATAAACAAATATGCAACATTTTTAACCATCATGGTATAAGTGCAAAATAAGTTTAAAGTAAATTTTAAAAAAGATAGACTAGAAAAGAACAAAGAAAGGTCTGGAAAAACCCCTTCCTCATTTTCAAAAATTTTATCAGTTTCACATTTCAGTGCATCTTTTGTCAGAAAAGTCCAAGCAATAATTATTATGCAATATGTATTGAGCCTCAATATAATAAGAAACAAAGCTTGAAATACTGCATCAATGAATTTATTGTTACTAAAGAACACATATAGATGTATATCATCAGCTACAAGGGAGGGTGCATCATACATTTCTCATCACCATGACAACCTGACAGTATGCAATTTATCACCGTAGAGGCATGGTACATGTATTATTTTATATTTTAATAAAATATTACAGCATCCAGTGGTACATGTACTTGCAGATAAAAAAAAAACCCAACCAACCAAAGATGTTTTCACCAATAATTTGCATAATTCTTTGAAGTATTCTCTGTAGAATAACAAAAGCATAACAATCAAAACTGTTAAAGTCAGAGAAATAAAAAAGAAATACAGTTGAACTTCGATATCTCGAACACTGGTATCTCGATTACAATAGATATGTCCAAGTGATTTGTAAGTCCCAACAACTTATTTTTTTTAAGTATTTTACCCTCGATATCTCAAATCCTCGGATATCTCAAAGTTTTTTAACAGTCCCATCTAGTTTGAGATAACGAAGTTTGACTGTAATATGGTATAACAGTACTATAGTTTTGCATTACTTCATAAATTCTAAGCTATAAAATTAATAATGTTTAGGCCTATATAATAATTTTTACTTTTTTCAAATAAAAGGTATTAAATATTTTTTTTCTATTCAAATACATATGTAGTTCCTTTGTTTGCATATTCATGTGTTTGCAAAAGAACACTGTTTATTTACAGAATGATTAAATCAATAATAAAGTACTTGATACCAAAATATTATTGTAACAAGGGGCTACAATTATATCAAAATATCAAATTTTGTTATCTATTATAGTTTATGCTTGAAGATTTATATTGCACATACAGACAACATTCTATCATTATACAATTTCTTCACATCATCTACTCTGGTGGGTTAATACAGCACCAAATCTACCGGTAACCAAGTTCAAAAGCACATACTTATAATACCTATGTAAAATCTGCACATTTATCAGTGTTTATCACTACTGGTAATCACATTCTAGAACTGTAATCCTATATATATATACTGATAGTTTATTACTTAAGTACTTTACATAAACGGTGCCTGTAAAACTTATCCAATACAAGTTAACACATACACTTTTAACATATCAATATAATATATTTTGATCATAATTATTATTACTACATGTATATGCTATAGCAATTCCAGAACCAAATAATTAAATTTTTTGGACTTTCAGAATGTTCAGAAGATACATCTTGTTTTAAGACAAATACCATGTTTGTCATATATTTATATTAAAGTTTTTAAGAAATTTGGAATTGAGACACAAAGCTATTTAGTAACTCTGACAAGCTAGTAATACAAGATGAAACTTTTACTGCTAGTGGTTTTGTTATTTTTCAAGAGAAAATATCAATGTCCTCTGCTCTTATGACTTTATTAGTTACATCCAATTTCAACTCAGTGATGTACATTAATTCAACAATTCACCGAACCACATCAACAATGGCATTTTATGAGAATGTCAATATTAATCACCAGACATTAGAGTATCAAGCTCCACTTCACTACAAATTGGGAAAATATCTGCCAAGAGACAATTGATGTGAGTATGATAAATAACTCAATGCTTCAATCGTTGTTTGCTAAAAAATTTTTTGCATAAAAATCAACATACCATATCAACAACATGTTTCTGGAACATATATTGAAGTGTGACTATTTCAATAGCACATCTATAAAATGCCCGTTAATAATACCTTATCTTAGTGTAAGATGGGTTTTCTTGGTTTTTCTGCTATGGCTTTTTTACATTTCTGAATCGTATGATTCTCATTATATGTTTCTATACAGTGTACAAACCTTCAAGATACATTTTCTGTTTAATATTGAAAGATAATTGTACCGATTAGGATGCAATACACAGTTTTAATCCCTATTTTTACCAATCTAAATCTAGACCAACTGAAAGAAAAAAAAAAAGATAAAAATCACACTGTCTGATTCGACAATCTAAGTACACTAAAACCAGTCCCAACCCAGTATGGCTGTAAATACTTAAATAACACGATTCTTACAGAACACACATTAGAATAAACAGACTAAGTCCAAACTTGAAGACAATTAAATATTTTAACATGTTAAATATAAACTGTCAATGCTACGGAACATTAGACTGAGGTCAACTCTCTGTTATCTCAAAATCCATTTGCTGAGAAAGAAGCATCAAGATTTAAAGGGATTTAGTATTAAGACCAAGTTGAACCATAATAAACCATGAAAGGAGCTTTCAAATCACTTAGAAAATATCATATTATAGATATGGCATTTGAAATTTTTCTATAATAGAGAGTACCGTTGACTTTTAGGAAGGATAACTCTGGGTTGAGAATGGCGACATTCAGCAGTTCCCCCATGATAATCACAATCTACACACCTTTCTTACCCTATCTGTGCAGGAAGATAAACTATTTGGCAAAAAACTGAGTATCGTAATGGAATTCAAACTTAACAGTAACAGAGATGCTAAAAATGTCAACAATAAATACAACACTTATGGCTATCTAATAATCATGAAAAATAAACATGGCTTTACATTCTGTGCTGTTGTGTAAAAGATGAGTTGGTTTGATAAAATTGTATTTAACAAATAAAAACAAAACAAATCTAAACATACATGTACATTTGAAAATATGTTAAAACGATGAATATTGATGTAAAAATGACAAAAAAATTACACAAAAACAATGCTTATCTCATCAATCTTTATATCATATCTCAGCTCCTGGTTTGATTCATAAATGGTAAAAGCAATATTTGCTATAAATTCTTTGATGTAGCATGCAAGTCTTTCTTGTATCATGAAATAACTGACTGATATACAGAATTCTTTGACATTATCCTGGGAAATTGTCACCGTGACTATCACATAAGCAAAAAAAAAATTGCACCAACTCAAGAATAAAGTCATTTAATTCACAACACAGATGAAATATTTTACAAACATCATAAATATCTAGGAACACTTATTCTAAGGCCTAGCCTCTCCACATTTTTGAGTGATAATGCACACACCCCAAACAAAACAGCCTATGCTAGAGTCACCCCCCTTGCAGAAAAAGTGACACATGACAAGGGGGTGTGGCCAGTTAGTCTGTCTGACCCCGCCTCTTTACGAATCTAATTATGGATCTAATTATGATAGAGCATAAGTTGGCCAGAAGTCATTATGAAATCATGCAACAATTTTTAAACAACGCAATTATGTTATCAAATTTTAACTTATTGTATTCAATGCATGAAAATTAAATTATATAATTTAAAAAAGTATATAGCATTTTTTGGTGCAAAATATATACGAAATAGGCACATTTTGTGTGGGTGTGGCATTTAATGCTCTGTGGGAGATGGAATAAAGGGTGTGGCAGGGGTGAGGTCAAAGTGGGGGTCAGACAAACTGTACTGGTCCCCGTTATCAGGTCAAGGTCACTCCTCCTGCAATCAACAAGAAAACAATAGGAAGATCAGTGTTAGAGTTTGTCAGATAGACACAAAGCTTGGAAAAAACCTACAGGTACATGTACGTTAAGCTGCTAATATCTAACACGAGAATGCTGAGATTTTATGGTTTATCATGAAATAGTGTTTAAGATATTTTCTGAGACCACCACAATGCCATCATGTTCACATTTAGAGTATATTGTGTGTAAAGGAGATTCAAGAAACAATCTCACATCCGATCCACAGTTTGTTTATACACTTTTATCATCCTTTCATATTTTAAATTTGTCCAGATAGAATTACATGAATGAATCTATATGCAATTCCTGAAATACTTGTTGCTATGTTTTCTGCAGTAGACATAACTAACTTCCTAACACTTATCAGAGTAAAGTAAACAATGAGTCAAATACAAATCTTGTAGGTTACTCACATGTATTTTCCTGGGGAGGAGATGTAAGAGCCCCCACATAGTTAGAGGGGAACATTCCTACTGTTCCGTTCACCTCCCCCTGCCACCAGTCTGCATCTTCTTTACTCATGACATTGATCACCGAGTCCTTGTGGAATGTCAACTCGTCCTCGTTCTGAGCCGAGTACGGATACAGGGCAATCACCTGATCCACTGAAAGTACACAACAAAAACAGGCATAACAATACGCATATAATTAATCACAACAACATGCTCTAAAATGAACGAAATACTGCAGAAGCAGAAATATTCGTTAAGATGTAATCACATTATTTTCATTGGCAGTATAAATCAACGAAATTAAATCCATGACGAATTTTTCACCCAAGTATTAATAAATATAGAGTTGATAAGTGATACATTTTAGTGATTACGATATGACGAAATAAAATGCCAACGAAATTGTATTTGGTTTAAAAACAACAAAATTTTAACCCAACGAAAATATATGCTTCTACACTACAACAAAAACTAAATATGTAATTTCCGCCTCTCCCAGTAACTTATTGATAAGTATAAATTTATTCATTTATGACAGAGGTACTGTAAAATTTAATGCACTTAATTTAATATTTAAGCATCTTTTGTGCTGCTTATTTGCAAGCTTATTTAAGTAAAAGTTAATGTATGACCAAAACAAGTATACTTCTAAAATCATCAGTCAAGCTACACTTAATTTATGACTATGCTTATAGAAAAACAAAGATTGCACTAAATGAGCGGCCAAATTAATATGTACATTTACACTGTACAATCTGATACTGGTACTTTTGAATTTTGATCCCTTTTTTAACCTTATTTTTACCAATAGTTTAAGCAGAGAACAAGTATCAAATAAAATATTTTACTTACCATATTTACTCTCCACAATGGCAGGCTTCTGGGGCTGAGGAGCTGGAATGGTGGGCGTGGCAGTTCGGTGTAACTGGAGATTGAAAAAAAAACCAACTTATTTCTTCACACAGAAAAAACACAGAGCAGGAAATACACATACAGTAATACACAGTTATAATGAACACACTTCTAATGAGTTGACACTTATAGCGCAGTGATTTTCATCCCCGTGACTTTATTGCTTGTTGTAAACTTGACGGATATAACGAATTAGGCTTATAACAAAGTAAAATTGCACGTCCCTGGGACTTTGTTATAAGTGTGTTTTACTGTTTGCAAGTAGATTTTTGTTCTGCTTAGAAGTCTTACTGTGCTTGCAGGGGAGTTGTTTTGGGAGGAGCTATCAGGGGTGGACCTAGCACTAGATCCCCCTCCAAGAATCTTCACGTAATTAGCTGGGAACCATCCTATCTTTTTTTTCTGACCACGAGCCTAAATGTAAGAACAGTACATTAAAAACCATGGCAAAACTTGATAACACAAAATAATCTATTAAATATCAAAATTTGCACATAAAAATGCCTCAATACTTACAATATACAATTAAATTTTCTCACAGAAATAACTAGTCTAGAATGACTTTCATACAATCCATTGTTTAGACCATTCTAAAAGCAATGTGATATTTTGACAAAAAACACTCTTTTCAAGCATGTAGGTTTGAAGAGTGTTTTTGTTATTTATTTCTGACAAACCTGGAGTTCCCCCTCCCACCAACCACTGGGGCTCTTCTTCCGGACTTGTATCAGCTGACCAGGGTTGAGTGACAGTTGCTCTGCCCCTGTTGCAGTGTATGACGCAATAACAGTAGCTATTTCTACAAAGAAAACACCCAAAATGTTATACATCAGTAAAAAGATTGAGTGTCATAGCATAGGAATACAATAAGTAAAACTTCATACATACATATGTATATGTGATATGTACCAATATTTTAATTTTCTCTACATGTACATGTAGATATTTACAGTGCTGATAAAACTCTTAAATTTTTATTTCCATCTATGTTGGTACAAAACCCAATAGTTAGTGATATCAACCTATTACTTATTGGAAAATAAGACTGGTTATGTAAAACAATTCAGCTTGTATCAAAATGGACACATTCTGACAGCTCTGATATCAAAGCAATATGAGCTGCAATTTTCATGTTAAATTTTTTTTTTTATGAAAATGTTCTTTTCTACTAAATTAACAAAAAATATCATGGTTTTAAGATTTCTGTTAGCCATATTTTTGTGGGAAAAACCGTTAAGAAGTCTTAATAGGAGCAAAATTGAATTATTGTCATCCTGTACAAAAATTGATCTGCTATAGATATATTCCTCAGAAGGGAAATCTTTCTTCTGACAAAAATTGATGATTTTTTCAAATCTTCTTTATTACAAGAAGCCAATAGGCCTTAACGGTCACCTGAGTAGCATAGCCCATACACAAACTTGTCAAGGAGTCTCATATATGCATTTAATTAAGTTTTATTCTGGAGTAGAAAAATTGTAATGACGACCACCTCCCTGCCTGAAATCTTTCAAAAAGGACTATTAAACCTATAATTTTAGCGTAAAACTTAATTTAAAAGATCATAAAAGAGTGCATGACCTGATATTGAAAAGGTGCAAGACTCTGATAGAAATAATTTTCCCATATCTATTAACTTTCATGATAGGTGTTATGTGTATATGTTTTCATAGAAAAGCTATAACAAGGTGGCTATTATACATGTTTTATCTAAAACAACCTCCCATTCCCTGGGGCAGACAGAAACTCTCCCTGTGGGCATTCAAACAAATGAAAAACAACCAGTTTTAAAAGCCATCATGAGTTACTCACTTCTCCTGTTCCAGTTTTTGAATATTCAATCTTCGTTGACAATCACCATCTGGGATTTATACCAAAATCATTTTACCTTTATATCAGTGATTTTAGTTAGCAAATTATTACTTTACTACTAACAAGTCTATTTGTTTACCGGTATTTTGAAAGTTCAAAAACTATTTTTGTTTCGAATGATAAAATCCTTGCATAACTCTTTTGATCATACAACTTCTTTATAATTACATTATATTCAATGATTAATAACTAAATATGAACAAGCAAAGGAAGATAACTCCATTAGGAAGAAGCAAGGGAAAATAACTCCATTAACTGTTACCCCCCCCCCCCCCCCTTTTGAACTATTTCCAAATGCATTCCAAATGCTAGGTCCTGAACCCTGACTTAGGGGTCATGAATTTCACAATTTAGGTAGAGGAGTTAGTGAACATAATAACCATGCATTCAGTTGTTTGCCCACATGTGTGGGAGTAAAGATTTTTAAGATTAAATACATTTTTACTATATGGCTATATTGTCCCCACCCTATGGGCCTAAACCCCTGTCCCAGGGGTCATGAATTTCAAAATTTTGGTAGAGGGCTTCATGGAAAACATAACCATGCATTTAGTTTTTCACAATTATATATGGGAGTAGAGAAAAAGATTTTCTAAGATTTAATACATTTTTACTATATAGCCATATTGACCCCACCCTAGAGCCTGAACCCCTGACCTAGGGACCATAAATTTCACAATTTTGGTAGAGGGTTTCATGGAAATCATAACCATGTTTTTAGTTTTTAACAAATATCTATGGGAGTAGAGAAGAAAATTTTCTAAGATTTAATACATTTTTACTATATGGCCATATTGGCCCCACCCTAGAGCCTGAACCCCTGACCAAGGGCCATGCATTTCACAATTTTGGTAGAGGGCTTCATGGACATCATAACCATGCAATCAGTTTTTTCCTCACATGTGTGGGAGTAGAGAAGAAGATTTTTTGAAAATTTGGCTTTTTTTTTCATAGAGATGCTTCACACCAAAAATGGAAACAATTGGCCTTGTAGATTTTAAGAAGAAGTTAAAAATGTAAAATTGTTAACGCACGACGACGGACAAAAACAGATAGCAAGTTTAAGTTACATGCAGATTTATCATACTAGCAGGTTTCTGCAGTAAAATAAAATTCTAAAAAAATACAGCTCATACATGTACATATGTATTGCTTTGACTGGTGTGTCTTTACTTATAAAATGAACCATACATGTACACAACCAGTGA
The DNA here is from genome assembly GCA_020458035.1 of Magallana ariakensis. NCBI lineage: Eukaryota > Metazoa > Mollusca > Bivalvia > Ostreida > Ostreidae > Magallana > Magallana ariakensis. The sequence goes on along the minus strand of CM035812.1, from coordinate 69,734,285 downwards.
GATGGCATCAGTACCTGGTTTTTTTAGAGTAGAGCTGGTTCCAGCCTTCTGCTGGGTTGATGCTGGTTGATTTGCCGCTGGCTGGGGTTGAGGGGCAACGACTGGTTGGGGATGAGGAGCAGCGACTGGGTGGGGCTGTGGGGCAGGGGCAGCTACCTGTGTGGCAGGGGTCGGACTAGGTGTGGCCTGTAAGTAAATCTAGTATTTAGACACATCTTCATTACTGTAATCCAAACCATATAATGTACATTGTGTAAGGTATTTCATTAACAATTTTACAATGTTCAACACTGAAATAAACAATAAATTTGACACAATAGTTTCATTTGTGTTAAGGAGGTACTGGAAAGTGCCATGTCCAAAAAATTTGAAAAATTGGACAGTTTGAGAATGATTGATTTATGTACGGTGTGCTCAAGTAGATTTATTGACAGCTTTATTACTGGATGCCTGTAATTGCACGTGCTGGGGAGAGCAGCTGTTGATAAAATATTAGTAATATACCTCTCCTGATACATCACTAGACCCCATTATCAGAGAACGGAATTTTTCTATTGGTTCATAAGTATCGTCATCATCATCAAACGACCCTGACGACTGTACAGGCAACACAGGAGGAGGAATTTGGGGTGGGGAATTTGTGGGTGGGGGATTTGTGGATGAAGGAATTGCAGGTTGGGGTATTGTGGGTTGGGGAATTGTGGGTGGAGAATTCATTGATGGGGGATTTGTAGGTGGGGGATTTGTGCGTGCTTTTTTGGAAAAACCTGGAAGGAAACTGAAACTTTTGAAACCTTTTTCCTTTTCTTTTGGATTTTTACTGTCTTTTGGTTTTTCTTTCTGATCCTTACTGTCAGGTTTTTCTTTCTTATTTTTACTTATAGGTTTTTCTTTCTCATTTTTGCTAGCAGGTTTTTCTTTCTTATCTTTACTAGCAGGTTTTTCTTTCTTTTTTTTACTAGCAGGTTTTTCTTTCTTATTTTTACCAGCAGGTTTTTCAATTTTATCATATTCAATAATATCTACATAGGAATTATCTTGAATAATTTCTCCATCCTCTTTTGTACCAGTTTCCTCCAATTCTAGAAAAGAACAATCATTGTATTCATCCTCTCTTCCTATATTTCCTTCCAATTTCTCCACAGCTCTTGATTCAGAAGGAAAATTCAAGATATCATCATAGCTTTCATCTCTAATTACATCCAATTCAAAATCTGTGTTCTTGATCTTCTCAACTTCTTTCACTGGTTTGACAAAATCAAAATCATCATACTGATCTGGACCTTCTAATATCACCTCTTCTGGTGTTTCGGAATTCCGGATATATCCATCTAAATCATCATAAGTGGCCTGTGATTCAGCCTTTAACTCTTTTTCAGAGGGAGGTAATTGATTGCGGGATCTTATGATATCATCTAAGTTATCATAATCACCCTCATCCTCGATAACAGCTTCCTTTTCTGGTTGAGGCGACGGACTGTGAGATCTTTTAATGTCATCTAAATTATCATATTCGCCCTGATCCCCAATATCTGTTTCCTTTATAGACTGGGGTGATGGATCACAAGATCTCTTGAAGTCGCCTAAATCATCATATTCATCATCAGCCTGGCTCTCTGGCTCATCTATAGATGTCTTCATGAATGAACAGTCATCGTAATCCCCAACAGAGGAGCCGACGGAATGCTGTTTGATTTCTTCCAGTTTTGGTTTAAATGACCTTTCTGAGAGATTTTGAATGAAAGCAAAGTTATCATCTAGTTTGTTTTCTGAGATGTCATTTTCAATGCCTTGAACACCATCAAACTCTTTACTTAAGTCCAGTGGACTGGCCCCCTGGGTAGTAGCTACAGCAGATGCTGACAGAGTTTGTAAGAACGAGAAATTGTCCTGTAACTTGTTCTCTGTCTCTTGGTTTGCATTTTCTGTACTATCTGGTTCAGGGAAATTTTTCATGGATTCTTCAACACTTGAATATCTGAAGTCAATCCCAAATAAATCATCTCCCATTCCGTCTTTACTAGCTTCACCTCCTTGAATATTATTCTCCAAGTCTGGAAAATACTGGCTGAGTTCTATGGAGGAACTTGCTTCTCTCAGCTCTAACTTGACAGAATCAGATTTCCTTAATGCTACTTTGCTTGTGTCATCAACACCATTATCTAAACTTGCTAAGTCAGTGCTAATGTTGGCCTCAATTTCAGTCCCTTCCATTAAATCAAACACCACCTCATTGTTGCTGTCTGTATTAGGGTCAACACTAGTTTGTGTGCTAACTCCAACATTAAACTTATGGAATGGATCTCCAAAACTGTCTGAAGATGAGAAGTCTATTGAATTAAATAGGTCTTCTTTTTCTGAAAAAGGTGTATCATTTGAGAAAGGAGTCTCTGAAGCGAAAGGATCACCAGAAAAAGCATCGGATGAAAATGGATCATCTCCAAAGGGTGAGTTAAAGGCGTCTTCTGAGCCTAATGTGTCTTTTACCTCTGTATCCATGCTGTCACCAGGGGAGAAAATTTCTCCACTAAAAGGATCTTCAAATGTTACAGATTTCTCTATTAGTTTAGGTTTATCAGGAGGGAGAACAGGGGGATGAGGGTTTGCTTCATTTTGAAGTGAGGGGTCTAGAGTGATAGAGGAGGGGAATGAAGGGGATGCAGCATCTACTGGGGGTGGGGTCAGAGTCTGTGTTGACTGCAGCAAACCTGGGTCTGACCAAGAATCTGATGACATTAAGTCGTCTACAGGGACAAAACCTTGCTCATTGATAACAGAGTCTAGAGTTTGTTGTGAGTCTGGTTCAACTGCCTACAACATGCAACATGCTTATCACTGATAATCAATGAAATTCAAAACTATATGTAATAACAAGCACTTCTCAGTTTAATATATGTTTCTGAAGGTTCAATGTACAGTGAGCAATACGAAACATGTTATTGTTTATCATTATTTTCCAAGACAGTAAAAGATGAGGTTTGATTTAAGAAAGGAAAACAAATGGTTACAAATGCAATACTAAAGATGAAAATACATGCTAAAATATTCTGTAACTGACAATTACATTTCAAACAAGTATGAAATTTTAAAGAAGACTATGATGCTATCAAGCTCCTTCATACAAATGATAGTTATACCACTGACCTGCTGTTCAGCGGCCTTGACATAGTTGGCTGGGAATATTCCTGACCTTTCACCTATAGAACCTGTCCACCAATCGCCTTCTTTCTTTGTGACCTGGATTAACTGTCCCTGGTTGAAGGTCAGATCTCCTGGTTCTGATGAGGTGTAGGAATACATCGCTACATATGGTTCTGTTAAAAAAAAAACCCACACTTTTCCTACAGATTAATTTTCTTTTGATGGTCACAGCTGAGCAATTCACTTAAAATCTATCATTTTCTTACCAACCCCTCTTTCTCCTCAAAAAACCATAAAGAACTAGAAAGAACTAATGGCTGTTTCCCTCATAAAAAAGTTCATATACCTTAACAGTGTAAAATGTTCTTTCCCTCATCAAAATGTTCATATACATGTACTATAACACATTTCTCTTCAAAATATACAGATTACACTTTCATTTTAAACAATTTTCTGAGCAAAATGTTCAAACACTTAAACATTGTACGCTGACCTTCTTCTGCAGGATGTTCCACAATGGCTGGAGTATCATTGGTCTCTGTGGTTACTGCAGGGGCTGAACTTGTTCCTGCAGGAGTTCCAGATCTGGAACTATCCAATCAATTGTTGCTTGTTTTAATCTCAACATTCAAGTCCATCCAACATTACAATAACAAATGTTTTATACAAAAGTATTTATAGAGAAATATTTGCCCCATTTTATTTTCGCCCCTTTCCCCCTTGTTGTCAGCAGGCGAATCTGATTATCTTTCTTTCAACATAACTGTGTCTCGGTGAACTCAAGAAGGGGAAAAATCATTTGCATGTGTAGAAAGGCAAAAATAACATGGGGCAAAAATAACCATGTAGTAGCAGCTATCCACATTACATAATATGCATACATACAAATGTATGATTACAATTCAAAGAACAGGTGATAGTGTTCATGGTGTTAATCTATAATTTTTAGTTCATCCATCATTATAAAACAGGTAAGGTATCAAGCTTTTTTAAATAACATTCATCCACATTCAATAAAGTGAGAAAAATAACATATCATAAATCTTCTCTATGTTAGGGCTGATAGCTGTTTATAGATAAGGACACATTTAAGTTCATAAACAAATAATTTAATGTGGAATTAAACAGGGCTTGTTTTAAATGAATTGTTATTAGTGAATACTGTATACAGGGTCATTTTCGCCCATCTACACTTGCAAAAGGACTTCGCCCAGTCTTGAATTTACCCAGATACAGTTGTTAAAAGAGATATAATTTGAGACATTAAAATTCACCCAGTCTTAAATTCACCCGAGGTTTTCAATACACAACGAGGACGAAAGGGGCGAAAATAAAACAGGGGCTGGGCTGAATATTTCCCTGCGTACAGTAGCCCCACTTACATTTGTTTTGAGGTGGGTCCGCTGACCATCTTGACGTATGACTTTGGGAACCAACCAGTCTGTAATATAAAACAGAGGAAACGGATATAGACATCCAGTAATCAATGCCTTATAACAAAGGAGGGAGTATCTCAATATTTGATTAATATAAATCAGTGACAATAAATCGTCCATAGCTTTATACACAGTTCCTGCTTTGTGATTTGATACAAACTGAATATAAAGAAGTTACGTATGTTTCCTCAGTGATACACGTGTTAAATTGCTCTGATCTGACCAAGTGGACTTCATGTTTTTACATGTATATTTGATTGGTAAGACAGAATTAAATGAAGTTCTGAAAGCACAGGCATTATATTTTGTCCAAAGTAGATATTCATGCACAGATACTTACAAACCAGTCCCACTGTTAAATTGTTTATAAAGATTCCAACAAGTTAGAACAAAAATTATTTTATTTTAAAATTGATGAAGTTCACAAACATTAATTTTTTGCTGTTTTACAAGTAGGTACTCCTTTCATTTTTAAATTTATTTATTTTATTTAGCTGGTTTTTTTTTTTTAGCAGTTCTTGCGTTGTAAGCGAGATGAGCTTTATAAGCAGAACCATGCATGTCAGCAACATGTAATTGTGACCTTCAAGTATTCACATCTAAATTATCGTTAGTTTACTCTTCAAATATGAAAATATTGGAATTTTGAGCATCCAAATAAACAACAGACAAACATTAAAACACTTTAACATGTAATTCACTATGGAGAATTGTCAAACTAATAAACTATTTTTTAAACCTTTTTTAAGGTTCTTTATTTCAATAATGTTTTTTTTTTTCTTAATTTAAGAAAATAATATAATAAGTACATTATCAGAGCACATCTCATAACTTGAACATGTCAGAAGCCCCCACTCCAAGCACCCACTTTTACTACCCACATTTCCCATTACCCCCTCTCAACCAACCACACCCCAGACAACACAGTGTACCTGTCCATTCAGATCCCCGGACCACCACATTTCTTGCTGCTCTTTAACCTGGATTATGTCCCCTTTATTAAAGGACAAGTGGTTTTCTTTCTTGGCCTTCCATGGATAAAGGGCCTGAGCCTGAAGGCCCTCGGGGGCAGTCGCTCCCTGCAAAGGCATTATCTAGTGACCTCAAAATGTGCCCACTACATCACCAGGAGTTACCCCAGTCAAAGAGTTAGTAGTAATGTGTCAGAATACAGTGGTAAGCAGAGAGCAAACGTAATCAAAACCAAATCAATGGAAGTTATATAGAAGTAGATTTATATAAAAGTCAAAGAGAGATAAAAATAGAACAAGTTTCTAACAATTTATACTTATACATAAATCAAACCAAAATAATAACTGAAAATAATGATAATAAAAAAGAGATTAATTCTAAACATCTGTCTCTAGAGCATTAGGGGGCTGACATGTAGCTGGCCTCACCTGTCCAGGTGTGGGGGAGTCGGCCGGTGTGTTGTTAAGAGATTCTTTCACAGGGAACGCTGAAGCCACAGGCTCAGAGCTGCCAACACAAAAAGAAAAAACCATCAACAACCACTAGACAACATATATATGGTGAAATACTGTACAGCTTTCTGGTGATTCAGCAAATCTTAATGACAACTTATATCATCCATTAATAAACATGTTCAATGTGACAAAATGCCAGGAAAAAATTGAATTTTTTTCTGAACAATACAGTACATGTACATGAAGATAATGCTATGTCTTCAATTTGAGACTTACCTGAAAGCACTGCCGAAAGCATTGAATTGACTAGATTGCTCCTCTGGCAGTTTTTCCACGTAGTCTTTGGGGAACCAGCCCTTTCTTCCACCTACTTCTCCTCCCATCCATCCATCCTCAGCGCCAGTCTGGTCCTCAGGAACCTACACAAAAAATACAGAGAGCATTACTTACATGCTACTGTTGTTTCATTAATATTCGTCGGCATCAATTTTCGTGGACAAAATGAAAATCACAGTTTCAGGGAAACGCGAATTCGTGGCCAATGATCCTATCAAAACAAAATGTTAATAGAAATTGCACTTCAATGAACATTTAATTTCGTGGATGAACTTAACAATGAATTCAACGAAAATTGGTATTCAACAAATATTGATAAAACCACAGTCACTGATTTAGCCTAACAAAACTGTATCGACAAGAAGTCATCTTCACATGACGACTTGTTTGAATTTATCATCAGGATTCATTCCTTACTTTACTCATTTAAAAGTTGGTAGAATAAAAACTCTATTGACAAGAAATCATGTTCATATGGTGACTTGATTAAATTTAACATTCATCTGTTCATTTACATTAAAGTTTGCTTTAATAATTTCATATTTTCAAATTAGTCAATTACAAAAGTGAGAGTAATCAAAATGTCCTCCTCCTAAAATCAACCACATACCCAAACAATGTCATCTGGATTCAGGCTCAACTCGTCTAGATTTCTGGCCTCAAATGGATACAATGCCTTATATTTACAACCTTTCTGCTTAGATGAGGTCACTACAAGTACAATTAATAACAAAATAATAACGAAAATCAATTATACCAATTAATCCGGGATTTAGAAAAATTAATTATTAATAGTGATTCACATTTAATCATTCATGTACAGTAATTATACAACAATCCAAGTATTTTAAGATCATTTTAATTTGCAATGGTCGGTTCAAAACTAATCTACAAAGATTGATTTCCACAAGAATCAATCACCAGAAGTACAGTAAATATCTGTGAGTAATAAATATTGGTCACCAGAGGTTGATTTTGAATCTCCTAGTGATTTACATGTAATGCAGAGCTTACAGTAATTATCTTGCATTAATGCAAATCTACATTACCTACTGTAAGCTTAACTACCTGCAGTTTGTTGACTAGAAACAGAACTGCCCCAAATATCACCACCTTGAGCAGTGTCCGTTTTAACATCTGCAAAGGCGGCAGACCAGATATCATTGGAAGCCGAGGATGCCTGAGTGTCATTGCTGAACGCTGCCCAAGCATCTGATGTAGGGGTGGATCGTGCTGAAAAGCAGATTGGAAACAAATTAATCTTAGCAAGTCAAACAAAAAATAAATTAATCTTGTAAAAATATCTTCACATGCTAATTGAATAAATCATAAAACATTACATACCTTTTTCTTCTTCCTGCTCTCTGAAATTATGAAAAGAACTAGTGAAAAAGCATTCATTTTTTTAATTTATGAAATACTTACATATTTTAAATACTTTATATTATCATCATTTATATAAACTAAATTCACCTTTTTGTCATGGGACAAATAATATTAATCATTATTCAAAGTTAAACTTTCAAAATAAGTATCTGGAACATTGATATTTTGAATATCATTGATAGTTTAAAGTGAATTAGAAGTACAAACCACAATAACTTAATATACTTTTACCTCTTTATCTTAAATTCTTGCATAATTCAAATTTTTTTTTTAGTTTTTCACTTTAAAACTTGAGTTCCTGTGTTATCTTTAGTTACCTCATCTAGGTGACAAACCTGAGCCTCTGGGTTACTACCTGTGCTATCATACTTATTTGTTCTCACCTGATCCTCTGGGCTGACCTATCTGCTTTTCCTACCTAAGCCTCTGGATTTCTACCTGTGCTATCACATTTAAATGCTCTCACCTGAGCCTCTGGGCTGCTCTCTCTGCTTTTCCTACCTAAGCCTCTGGATTCCTACCTGTGCTATCACATTTAAATGCTCTCACCTGAGCCTCTGGGCTGCTCTCTCTGCTTTTCCTACCTAAGCCTCTGGATTCCTACCTGTGCTATCACATTTAAATGCTCTCACCTGAGCCTCTGGGCTGCTCTCTCTGCTTTTCCTACCTAAGCCTCTGGATTCCTACCTGTGCTATCACATTTAAATGCTCTCACCTGAGCCTCTGGGCTGCTCTCTCTGCTTTTCCTACCCAAGCTCCTAGGTTACTACCTGTGCTATCACACCTATCTTTATTGCTCTCACCTGAGCCTCTGGGCCGCCAGATCTTTGCGTAACTTCTCCTGTTTCTCCTTCTCCTGCTGTATCTTGGCCTTGTGCTCCTCCTCCTGCTTCTTCTTCTGCTGTGCCATCGTCTCCTGCTTCAGCTGTTGTTGCTTCTTCAAAGAGGACATATTATTTTCAACTGATGACAACTTCTTTTTCATTTCCTTAATCAAATCAACAAGTAGCTTATAATGATTATCTTTTAATAATAAATATGTATAATACTTTTTACATACTGTTATATGCAATTTAATATATATAAAAAGTGATTAAGTTTTATAATAAAAAAATAGGTCAATATTTTTCACTGACCTCTAGCTCCGCATTGTTTTTGTCAATCTCTAGTAGTTTACTTTCAGTTTCTCTTTCTATATTCTCCAATTCCTTTTTCAGTTTTTGAAGTGAAGTCTTTTTTAACTCTACTCCATGTAATACTGTACGGTGTGCATCAGCTTCAAATATGATAAAGAATATATAAACCTAAATAAACATGTACATGTAAATCACCTCTACATAGATTAACACTAAAAGGTACATGTACTCCTTCTATGAATCATATTCTACAGCTCCATCACTCACATAGTGGGTTATTCTGTATTGAGGTCTGTACCCGGTAGTTGAGGGACTCTCTCTCTGATTGTAGTTGTACTAATTTGTCACCAAGTTCCTGAAATATACAACCAAATCCTGCAGATAGGTACAGTGTATTTCTGTCATGTGCCCTTGATTTCAGTTTTAGGATATCACGTAGTACTTTGTCCGCTCAATACTAGTCAGTCAGTTTTTTTTCTACTTAAATATTATCAGTAACTACCATTGTTACAGACTGTATTATTACAGATATACATGCATACATATACAGGTATAAGTCAATAAGAGCCTGTTACAAAACTTATAAGGGTTATATTTTCTAGAGGACCAAAATCTGAAGAGAGAATAAACAAGAAGTGTATTCTTAATCAATAGGTCTGCCATATTGTCAGACATAAATTCTCACCTACCAGACTCAGTCACATTACACATTTTAAACAATTTAAACTGATTGGAAATCAGTTAGTAGTTGGCAAACTGATTTGATATCAGTTAGTAGCTGGTCTACTGATTGGATATCAGTTAGTAGTTGGTCTACTGATTGGATATCAGTTAGTAGTTGGTCTACTGATTGGATATTAGTTAGTAGTTGGTCTACTGATTGGATATCAGTAAATAGTTGGCCTACTGATTTGATATCTCAGTAAGTAGTTGGTCTTCTGATTTGATATCTCAGTAAGTAGTTGGTCTACTGATTTGATATCTCAGTAAGTAGTTGGTCTACTGATTTGATATCAGTTAGTAGTTGGTCTACTGATTTGATATCAGTCAGTAGTTGGTCTACTGATTGATATCTACTGGTTATTTACTGATTAGTTAGGTTTATTAATACTGGCAAATGGTCTATTACTTACTATGATTTCTTTTTGTAGTCTGTCTATTGCACTGTTTTTGGAGTCTCTTGTGATTCTCATTCCCTCAATGCTGTTGGTAAAGTCAGTTACACCATTTCTAACTTGCTCAATTTTTTGCCGAATCTCTGTCTTTTTGCATTGCTGTAAAATTACAACCAATTAAGTCACAAGGAGTTTATCAAACTACTATTATAAGTGCATAAACTAACAAGAAGCCCATGGGCCACATCGCTCACCTGAGCAACAATGGCGAACTACTTTGACTTAACACACTTTAAATAATTGTAAGAACAGTAAAATTTAATATTTAGTAAAGTTAAGTACCATAATTTTCTGATGTAAGACTCAATATTTTATAAAGGGGTAGGGGTGAAAATATATTGCGATATATAAATTATATATAACACCAGTATATTATTTCCTACAGTTTTTGCACATACATGTATGTGAACAGTATTAGCTCTTTTAAGATAAAAAAAAATCATACATTTCCTAAGACGTATATCAGTTAAAAAATCAGCACCCATTGTGGGCCTACCTTATTGTGTGTAATCATAATTTGAACATGTTGAATCTACACAATAATATTTTGTCTTAGAGGTCATGCAATACATATCTATTTTATATGATGAAATTACTGGAAAAGGTAGTTACCATTTACCTGCAATATTTCTTGTTTGGTATATTGGTATTTATGAAAAAAATATCGAACTTAAATTAGTGTGATTTTCATTTTCCACATCTAAGTGAATATTTTTGTGTGTGTTTATTTAAGATGCCAAGCTCTATGAATATACCATGTCGATGAGATACATTTCATTTTCACAGCTCGTATCTCATATTTGAAAGTTAACGGATTGATGGACAGAGAATTGCCAGCTAGTCTGGAAGCCAGTACGCAGTGTTTGAACTCTGTGGCAAAAGTTGCTAAGGCTACAGTCAAAAACTTAATTGGTCTTCCCTTAAATAATTGTTTACCTGGTGTAAACTTGTGTGACGTTTTATTACCTTACTCACTTGATCGATGAAAACATTAGACTGGAAAATGTTGTCACATGATATGTTAAAAAGCTATATAATTTAATGTACAATGTATTGCCAGGCATACAGGTATCAGTTTTGTACTAAGGCCCATCAATTATTTCATCTTCCCTCAAAAACAACAAATGGCTACATACCAAGATGATTTTCTGCTGCAATATTATTTTCTTTAAAATGATGATAATACAGATATCCTCATAATTATAATGTGTCAGAACTGTTTAAAAGACGTTTTCATATACTCGTTTGAAAAATACAAAAATTGTTGCATATTTTAAATAATTTATCAAATGAGAAGGGACCCCAGAAAGTACATGTAGTTATAGCACATTATCCTTTGGATTTTTCTGTACCCAAGTATTTAATGTTTAGTAAGACAATTCTAATGATCAACAAACATTTCAGCATCAGTCGTAGAATGATAGGCAACTTTTAAAAACTTATCCAATTTGTTTAATTTCATTTTTTTTAATGTATTCATACATTATTTAGATAAAATGTTTTGTAATTGAGTTAGCCAGGTGACACAAAATCAGTTTATGCACTAGTGTATTTTGGAGTAATTAGTCCTACCCTATGACCCAATTACAACAGTCTTTTTAGTTTTGAAGATAACTGTAAACAAACGGTTTTGCATTAATTTGGCAGAGTTATTAACTAATTACAAGTTATACCTACTAATTGTAGTATCAACACGAAATGTAATGAATATCGATTGTAATTTTCAATGCACAGTATGTGTTTGCATCACGCGTATTCATAACCTCTAAAGATAAGACAGTCACGGGTGATTAATCACAACAGGGTTTAACTGAGGCTGTTAAAACGTCTTTTCAATTTTTTTTTGTCTTTGGATTTAATTTACACGATTATGAACTCGGAATACATGGCTACTTCAAATTCTCTTTCGGAGGAAATTCCAGCGAAGTTACCGATCAAAAATCGATTATTTCAACCAAAGTCGCCCCCTTGTTTGATCCTTGTTGACACTCAATTAAAAATTAATAAACAATAAAAACAGAGGGAAATGCACTTTAGTATGTTGTTAATGCATCAAATTTTATCATTTTAGCAGGTAAACAATCAACTGCCTATTTACCGATGTCTATGTTCCAAATACAACGCAATTGTTCCCCAAGTTAAAAGCAAAATGAAACGAAAATCAAAACAAGCTAAAACCACCCTCACAAGTGAAAATGACAACACGTTGAAATATTTAACCTCAATTTACTTCACAATAAACGGCACCATTGTATCTTCCATGTTTCATAGACTATATCGCACGTAAACTGTTGCACAACAAACTGCCTGCTTCAAACAAAGAACCTCGTTTTCGAGATGCGGTAGGCTGGCGATGCCTGTCATCAGACCAGTCTATCGCAATGAATTGCAAGTCTACGAGATATGGAATAACGAGCCCGCTTTATTAGTATTTTCGTAATTAGCTCAAATTTGGAACATAATTAGCCCTTAATTTTTGCAATTTATATTTTCCTTTCCATAAGGATGATTTATGCTAAATTACGTAAGATTAACTCAGTAGTTCTTGGGAAGAAGATTTTTTAAAATGCACCCCCCTTTTTTACAGTTTCGATGTTTTCTCCGCTTTGAATACAATCTGGCCTTTTATTTTTGCAATTTATATTCAACTTCTTATAAGGATGATTTGTGCCAAATTTGGTTAAATTTGGCCAAGTGGTTTTAGAGAAGAAGATCAAAATGTAAAAAGTTTACAGATGGACGGACAGACGGACGGACGGACAACGGGTGATCAGAAAAGCTCACTTGAGCTTTTAGCTCAGGTGAGCTAAAAATGAAAAGGAAACATAAAGGACAATGATCATTATACATGTACATGTAATATAAAGCTGATTCATAAATAACTACTAAGTTTAAAATATTTTAAACAAAGACTGAATTGTAAGTTAACGATTGACCTACCTGTGACTCAAGCTCACACTTGAGGTTACTGGCTCGTGATTTGATGATGCCCAGTTGTTCGTATTCTCGAGCTTTCTCCGATAACAACTGCTCTTTTCTCTGTCTCTCCCACTCCATCTGTCTCTGTCTTTCTAATTCTCGTCTTGCCGCCTGAAAATATAATGAGGGGTTAAAATTAGGGATGTCAACGAGTACTCGACTATCGCTCGGTCACATCGATCATCGACTAAAAATTTCTTAGTTGATAACTCGTTATGAAGGAAAAAATTGAAAAAAATTCAGAACAATGGTTTCTCTTAATGTGGTAGTTTTGGGGCTACAAATGGAAATAATAACAGTTTTCTTTTCTCAGGATTTTTGATCATGTAACATTCTGTTTTACAGAACGTGGTATATTTATCTAAGCGGCTAATAATTGGTCTCTTGGTTTTATCAGGGACGTATATTGGTTTTATAGATCAAATTATTGTTTTAAATTAAGGTACATGTACTTAGGCAAACATGTATTTAAGAGATGAATTTGTGGTTCTTCTAATCATTTTTTGGATTTGATGTTTGTATAATCAAAAACTTAATCATATTAGTAATCATCTACTGGCATTTGTTTTTATAATCATTAAACTTTAATTGTTGATTAGTACAGGATATGACTTAACATGAAACAGGTCACATTTTATTTGCTTAAGATGAGATGGACCTCAATTATGTGAAAGCATCACAAGAAAAGAAAAAGTTTGGACATTTGCTAACAGATATTTAAATAATATACTTTTCAATTTATTTGAAATCAAGTACATTTAGTGCAAATTATTATAAACTTTTAAATGTTTTTGAGTTTAAGATACGTTTTATGTGACAGTAGCATTAGGACACACAGTTTCAAATAAATCATCGAGTACTCGACTATCGCTCGACTAAAGCCTCCAATTAATCGACTAAGCCAACCGAGTAAAATTGACATCCCTAATTAAAATATCATACTTGAAAACAGGTTTATTGTTAACATCTGCAAATTCCATTCCGTTCATCATGGCGGTGATAATATATAATAAAGTTCAATTCTTTGGCAGTAGTCTGTAACTATATTTGTATGGTTTTATAGATGTAAACATTATGATTCATCACGCCAAAAGTTTTGCAGAAAAAGATAGAATTACCTCTCTTTGTTCCATCATTTTCTGTCTTTGTTCTTCCCTTTCTCTTTCTATCTGTCTTTGTTTCTCCATCTGTCTCTCCATCTCTGCCAACCTTCTCCTTTCCTGTTCTTGCCTGTAAATTTGAGGAACATCTTATGTTCATTTTAAAAAATAAAAAGAAACTTTCATAGCTTTCATAATTTTAACTGCATGTTCTCTATCAACAATAATTATTATTTAATGCATAATATATTTTTTTAAATCTACCAAACTTTGATAAAACAAACTTACAACAATAAAATACATAATAAAATATCTTAAGAGGTAATGACAACAATACCCAACTCAAACACTTTAGTTTAAATCTGCACTCCACAGACTGAGCTAAAAGTTTAACCCTTCAGCTCAGTTTGTATGAGGGTTTGATATTCTGATAAAGAGATTTTATTACGTGACATTAAGAAGTATCAACATATTTTTGACCTAATTTTCTCTCTCTTTTCCTGCTCCTGTCTCTCCTTTTCCATCCTGGCCTCGTTCTCTCTCTTCATCTGTTCCTGTAACATCTGTCGTCGCCTCTCCAACTCGGCTTGCCCTTTGTCAAAATTCTCTTTCCGGCGGTCTTCAAATGTAACTGTAATATACCGGCATCAGAAACTAATGAATATTAATGTGCATAACATGAGTTCATGCTCTTAAATGGATACTACCGGTATCTATGTTGTAAATGTCTTTTGATAGTTATTTTTCTACTTAAAGCAATTTTTCAAAAAAGAAAAAAAGCAATGAGAAGTATAAACTCAAGGAAGAGTTTTTAAAAAATTTCTACCTGTAATGGATGAAAACTCTCATTGATTTCCAAAATTTTCCGTCCATAAAATTTATTTCAAAGAGAGACAAAGAGAGAAAGAGGGAAAGAGGTATGCATAAAAGAAAGTTGACTGAGCAAAAGTTACACATACAGCCATGATCTTCCTGCTGGGCCTGATCCTCCCCATTGGTGGCAGCAGGTACAGGGGGCACAGGCTGGGGGAGGGGCATCCCCACGTTACCCAGGAGGTCACCAAATGCTTCACCCTTAGGAGGAGCTACATTTCAAAACAGAGTGACATGCAATTGGGTATATAAAAATAAATAACATGTCAATGTATATATTTATATTCAAATGTACATATATATCAAGGCAAGATGCAAAAAAAATTCAAATCTAACATCAATACCAAAACAACTAATTCCAATTGCATTTAACTTTATCATATTAACTTTAATAGAAATTAAAATAAGTACTGTAGATTCCATATATTGTGTAACACCATAATCATCTGAATATCAATTTAGCATCAAAGTGAAAAAATCATAACACCAATTGTAGCATTTATAAATGTATTTATCAAAAATTCATAAAGGCAACATTTTTAGTAAATGCAAAACTTTTCATGGATTTACAATTTCATGTTCATAAAAAGGAATCTACAGTACTCAAACTCTAGTTTGAAAGATTTTTCTCTCAGATGAATAATGCATGTGTATTCAAATACAAACATAATACAACTGTATTCTAAAATATACATTGTATGTTTTTTTTCAAATGCATATAAATGTATAGTGTACACTATGTTATCAAGACATATATATGTACTAGTTTTTGTTTCAAAATACATACATATATACATCCTATATATTGTTTAGACATGTACACATATTTCATGTATAAGAAATTGTGTTGCATCTTTTAAACATGACTCCAATTGTCTTCTTATAAAAAATTATTTTTCTTTTTTGTTTACGGTACTTCCAAAATAGACTACGGTAGATACATGTAAATCATAACACAGTAACGGTGAATTAGCATTTATGTAAAGCAAAACAAAAGTTAAGTTATCTGCTTGTTTCAACCTTTACGGGAGAATTTCAGAAGCTAGCATAGGGAAAATATAGTACTTTTTAGCATAAGGATTGCTGCCTTTTTCTCACTTGATATCAATATAAACTGCAGTAGATAAGCTCACAAAAATGGATCAACATATACATGTACATGTATGTGATTCTATTGTCCTATCAACAATGTTTGAAACAGTTTTATCACAATATCTATAGTAATGAATGATGCATAAACTTATTGAAACATGTACATAATTGTAAAACTATATGTGTAGGGATAATGCATCATTATGTAAGTTTGAAGGAAATGCAAGGTTTTAAATAATTTTTTTCTCACCATGACAGTAGGTCAAGGCATATCAAAACTTACCATAATATGTATACAATTTTAAATCTAAAATGTAAACAAACTAGAAACTTTAAGGAATGTGTACAAGTGAATGATAGTACAGGTATATTTCCATTACGAGATAAAGGTTTTCAATGTTGTATTTAATTGTGAATATCAAAACAATAATGCTATTTTAAAAATATATGTATATATCTTTATAGAACAAACAAAGGTTTTCAATCCTGTATGTCATAAAGGTTTTGGATATTTAAATTAATCCCGAAACATACGAACTCCTTACCCTGAGAAGTTGGTGGGGCAGGGGTACTGAAGCTCCCAGACCGTGATTTACTGGGGACCAGCTCAGGGGGTAGGACTGCAGGGAGGGGGTTCCCCATGCGGGCGACATCGGCCAGGTGCATGGCCACACAGAACTCATCACAGGTCAGCTTCCCGTCCTTGTCATAATCAGCAAGAGCCCTATAAAAACAAATTATAAGAATAATGTTTTGAATCTTTCTGCTTCACATTTTTTAGAACAACCTGTGCATGTGTGAAAAAAAAAATTGAAATAACAAATCAAAGTTATCAGAAAAGGATACAAATTATGCTTAATTGTCAAACTAGATAACCCAATTTTCCCAATGTCATGCATTCCCAAGTAGCATCTTGGCATTTTTGTCATGAAATTTAATCCATTATGCTGAAATACTAAATGTTTTAAAGGTGTTACATTAGCTCTTACCATATTTGAGCTAACACTGGCTGTGGTAAGCCCGACTGAACCAGCAGTGACCTTGCCTCCACACCTGAAAAAGATCAGAGGTCAGAATTTCCACAACATTTACACTGCGACAAGAATTAATCTGATTATGATAATATTATGGTTTAATATTTTGACCATTACCTGTAAGATGACCTCGCTTATGTCTATCATTTGAATTAAACACCTGTGTATACTTCAGTTTGCTGGCATGTGGCATTGCCATGCTTCTACAATAAGAAATAATTACCAATTTGATTTGTCACAAAATATACATTCATATTTTTAGTCAGTTACCAGCATTATTGAATTTTACACATTGTCTGAAGAAATCAAAACACTACTGACATAACGATGGCTAATACAAAGTTAACAACACAAACCCTGTGGGTGGGGGTGCGGGTCCTGGTGCTGGTGGACCAAAGGAACCAGTCCTTGGTTTGTTGACCATCATAGAACCAGGTATTCCCATGCTTGCCACCGGCATGCCTAAGGAGAATGAGAACATAGTCTGGAGATAAATTACTGTGACGCTTAGAGTACAGAACCTATTTGTTCAGTCTTACATCAATATTTCGACATGACATACTGTGGAATCATTTAAATTTGAGGAGGTTAATTTTCGTGGATTGTTGGTTTTTTGCTTATTCGTGGGGATGAACATGTAATTTCGAGGGTGCGTGAGTTTTCAGTTTCATTAAGAATACTCTTCCTAATTTTTTTTCGTTGAGGATGTAAATTCGTGGGGAAGGGCTACCCATGAATACCACGAAAATTGAGCCACTATGAATTCTAATGATTCCACAGTATTACATAAATTGATTCTATTCTAGGTATGTACTGGTCTTATATAATGACTCTATAACACAATGAATTTATCACTGGACATCTTTACCCATCATTCCTTGTTGTCCCATCATGGGAACGCCATTGGTCATGATTGGCATCCCCATGCTGCTGGCAGCTACAGCTGTTGAAGCCATCCCCATCACTGGCATTCCTAATGAAAGAGGAAATAGTTAACTTTCTGTTTCCTGATAGTTATGAAGTTATGATGATAATCTTGCATTATAACTCAGATGACAAAGCTTTGTGTCGACATAACCTACTACTGTATAACATGTGAATGATGCGACTCATATATCCTACCAAAGACAATCATGTGCCATAGCCTACCAAAATCAATTATGTTATTTAACCAGCATCTTTGCAAGCCGAGGGTTTTCGGTCCACTTCTCCCCCCATAAATCCTTGGCAGTGTGTCCTTACAAACACTATAAATAAACCATTCCTTACTTTCTCTAGGTTATATCTTCATTTATATTTAATAGCATCGTTAATTATGTTCCGATAACCGGTTATCAAAATGTTTTCAAGTTATATTTAGGCCGAAGTGAGTACATAACCCGCTGTTTCATTCGCTTAAAATGTAAATATGCAAAGGGCACAACTCAAGTTGCTCACTAGATAGCGCCACCGCATCCCAGAGTTTTCGTAATGAGATCTGCCAAGGGTTTATGTGGAGCAGAGTGGACCAAAAACCCTTGGCTAGCAAAGATGTTTAACTTGAAATATATGTATTTATATCATGTTGCGTAGCATAATAACATCAAACATATGACATAGTCAATCAAAAATTTATCACGTAACACAGCCCACAAAAAGAATATATATATCATGTGACACAGCCTAATGATGCCAATAATTTGACATATAACCTACCAATGTCAACTACATGCATAAGACACAATACATACAAGTAAAGCATCAAAGCCTACCCATGCTCATTGCTGCAGGTCCTGCTGATGACAAGGTCCCAAACGATCCCATGGCAGGTGAGGGGTCTGCCTTCAGGGATTGGGGAAGTGTTTTGGGAAGCTCATATCCTTGTAATTTCTTTTTTATCAAATGCATTGCTATAGAGAACTCCTTTTTGTCCATTTTCCCATCGTTGTTCATATCTGCTAGTTGCCTGTTAAAATTAACTTATCTGATGAAAACGTTCACTATTTAAGCCGTATTTCCCTTAATTGGAAAAACAAAGCATTCTTTAAATTACATACATGTATGTAGCATGAATAATAGCCCCTTAATAAAAGATATAATCATTATACAAGTTGTGTATTTGAATAACATGAAACTAAATTGTCTTGTTGTTAAGTCATTTGGATGGTTCTTGCTCCTACCATATTTGGCCTAAAACAGCTGTTGGTAATCCTGACTGAAGGAAAAATCCTCGTGCTTGCTCTCCTGTGATATCAAGATAAAATGTCTCTTACTTTATCTATTACTGGGTTATCTTTGGGTTTATCAGAAAAAATTATCAAGAACAGCATTAACTTCCTGTTTATCTTGTATAAATAGACTTCTCAGTTACTTAAAAATAAAAGACATCAATTATAAATAACACATTCAGCATGTTCAGAGACAGAGAGGAACTCAAAAGTGTAGATTTGAAGTTAACGTTTCCAAAATTAATCTGTAGATTGAATACATCAATTAAATGTATATTTTGTTCAATGAATCAGTCTACATGTTCAGGGTAATCATAATAAATTGACTGAATATCAGTTTTTGATGCACAAAGGATGACTGTACCTGTGATGAATCCATTGACTGGTTTGAGCTGGAAGAACTGGGAGTCGTGTTTAGCTCGGTCCTCTCCAGTTATCTTCCAAGCTGCTTGCCCTGAAAGGAAACAGAAATTGTTATCTTAATCATGAATCCCGTTGGCACTAAGTTATAATATTTTTATTCACTGTCACATCACTTACCAGCAGCTGCCGACATCTTTGTTATCTGTGCACTGTCAGGGGTGTTCTAATCACCAGATAATCTGTAAATACATTCAAACATTAAACAGCCTTTACATGTATAATAATACAAATGTGCCTTTATATGTATAATAATATAAGGTGCCTTTATGTGTATAACAATATAATGTGCCTTTATGTGTATAATAATATAATGTGCCTTAATTTATATGTATAATATTAATCATATAAATGTGCCTTTATATGTATAATAATATAAATGTATGTAAAATTTGTTTTCTGTTAAATTATCTAAATAGTATACATATAATTTTTTTTCTAGAAAAAATATCTTTAATCCAAATGAATGTCTTGCATAATTAGGATTTCAAATATACAGCGCCATGGGTGGAAATCAAATCAGTCAGGGTTAAGCACTGAACCCAGAAATGACCATTTTGAATTCTAAAATAATGGAAATCTGCATTTCCATGATAAATCTCTTGGCACAAACATAAATAATATCTAATGACCTATAGAGAAATAATTTGTGAACAAGTGTAAATTTCATTGAATTTTCTTTCAATTATGCCTTGTTTTGTGTAGGAACTGAGCTTTGTTTCCCATGGGTCCTGTATCACTTGTTGTAATGATTTTATCATAACATCCTCTGTCACCTTTAGATGTTGTGAGCTTTTACCGCGTAAACAAATGATTTCAGAAGTGATAAGGTACTCGATGGTTTAACAATTGCACTGGATCAAATACATGTAAGGACTGTTCTGCTTTCTTTCTAACATTGTTTTAAATCTTTAGGGCTCGTTAGAAAAATCACGGATTATTTTACCTCAATACATAAAAATCCCCACTAAAATGACTTATGTTAACCCCAATGTGAGTATGCTTGTAATAATTTGCATAAATAAGCAGCATTGATTGAACATACCATAATAACATATGTCTATTTCATTTCAAAAATTTAAAATACTAAAATAGCTATGTACAGTATTATTTGGGTGAGAAATACCAAACAATGACACATATAACCATTTGTTACATTATAATATCGACGATTTGAAAGGCCCAGACTTTAACTACATAAGAACATGCAATTACTCTGCGGATTTGCCGAGATTTATTGATTTAACTTGCATGCATATCTGTAGACTTTACTCGTGTAAACAAACTAAAGTGACAGTTAAACATACAGAACTAGGTAAATTTCATAATTTAAAATACTAATATTCATAAAATACAAACTAACTTGGCGGAACAAGTTTTGTTAATTTGAACACAATCAACAAATCAACTGAAATATCGAATTTGGGGGTTGTCTGCATGAAGGCCGGGCGAGATCGGGTTCATACTCACCATTTCAATGCATTTTCGTATTATCCCCATTGCTGCATATTGTTTGAATAACACCAGTTAAATTTGGAAAACCCCACTAGAATAAGGAATTACAACAAACAAGGTGAAAATCGAAGTGAAATTTTCATCAAAGTACACCCCAAGAATAAACGGATGTCTCATGAATTGTGGGAAAAGTAGGCGTGATATCAACTTCCGGTTGACTTTTACTTTCATTTAGTCAGGAATGATGTAAATAGATGATTTCATGAATGAAAGATGAGAACTGTCTCACTCAATGTTCAAAACGAGCGTGAACCAAAATTTATTTTAGAATCAAACGTAAGTTCTTAAATGATTAATCGGTAAGAATATCAACCCGGCGTTTAAAATCTGAAGTCACTGTACCACATCATTGAACATTACATATCTTTAATCTGTTAAAATATTGTGTAAACGACATGATTGAATATTTCAGGAAGCTGATCCTATTCCTGATAAATATGACATAGTTGTTCAGGTGAAGGCATGTGCATTGTCTCGTCCAAATACAAAGGTAAATATTTCCATAGCCGCTTTATATACTGGCCGGCCTTATCAGAATATGAAACTTTTACTTTGTTCAAGCCCCATCTCTAGTGTATTCCAGACAAATGTCAAGTAGTTGACCATGTTAAAATGGTTCAATGATGTTATTAAAACAAACCGAAGCTTTTGTCATTGAACCAGGTTCTCTCAGATGTGTACAAGAAGTGTCCACGTAGTAGGTACATAGTGGGATATGAAGTGGCGGGTATTGTCACACAGACAGGATCTGGTGTCAGTAATGTAGCCATAGGGGATTCAGTTGTTGGTAAGTTTACTAACTGTGCAATCTTGAATGGCACAGAAGCAAAAAATGTTATTATGCATTCAAAATTGTTAAGAAAATTTATGTGTAATACATAACTATCTGTTTTAAAAGAGTCGGTATTATGAAAGATAGGCTTTGAACACTTACTGGTGCCATACTTTTAAAGACACTTTGTATTTTTATTTCATATATTAGTTATGTACAATATGAAAAAGTATAAACCTTATTTTCCAGTGGAGAGTTTAGTGCAGGCTTGTCAATGTTACTTTCTTATAATTCTTGAAAACATTGTTTCCTGACTTCTTCCTCTAGGCATTGTTTCCCTGAGTAGCCATTATTCAGGATGTGGAGAATATTGTCTGCTATCAGAATATGATGTTGGTAAGAATCTTAATGTTAAATTCATAATTGTATTACAAACCAACTGTGTGACTGTATAATACACTTACCATACACCATATATCTTAAGATACCTTATATTACACTGTATGACTGTATGATACACTAAGACTACATTGTATGACTGTATGATACCCTTACACTACACTGTGTGACTATGTGACACAAACACTACATACTTTGACTGTGTGATAAACTAACACTACACTCTTTGACTGTATGATACACACACACTACATTGAATGATTGTGCGATACACTAACACTTCACTATTTGACTGTATGAAACTCTTACACTACACTCTTTGACTGTATGATACACTAACACTACACTGTTTGATTGTATGATACACTTACAGTACACTGTTTGACTGTATGATACTCTTACACTACACTCTTTGACTGTATGATACACTAACACTTCACTGTTTGATTGTATGATACACTTACAGTACACTGTTTGACTGTATGATACACAAACACTACACTCTTTGACTGTATGTGACACTAACACAACCCACTGTATGACTGTGTGATACACTTACCCTACATTGTATGACTTTATTATAACACAACACTAGTTGACTGTATGATACACTAATACTACACTCTTTGATTGTATGATACACTAACACTAGACTGTTTGATTGTATGATACACTTACTGTACACTGTTTGACTTTATGATACACTACACTATTTGACTGTATGATAAACTAACACTACATTGTATGACTGTGTGATACACTAAGACTACATTGTATGACTGTATGATACACTTACACTACATTGTATGACTGTGTGATACACTTACACTACACTGTTTGACTGCATGATGAACTAACACTACACTCTGTGATTGTATGAAACTCTTACACTACACTGTTTGCCTGTGTGATAAACTAACACTACACTGTTTGACTGTATGATAAACTAACACTACATTGTATGACTGTGTGATACACTAACACTACATTGTATGATTGTATGAAACACTTACATTACACTATTTGGCTGTATGATACACAATCACTACATTGTATGACTGTGTGATACACTAACACTACACTGTTTGACTGTATGATAAACTAACACTACACTCTTTGACTGTATGATAAACTAACACTACATTGTATGGTTGTGTGATACACTAACACTACATTGTATGACTGTGTGATACACTTACACTACACTGTTTGACTGCATGATGAACTAACACTACACTCTGTGATTGTATGAAACTCTTACACTACACTGTTTGCCTGTGTGATAAACTAACACTACACTGTTTGACTGTATGATAAACTAACACTACATTGTATGACTGTGTGATACACTAACACTACATTGTATGATTGTATGAAACACTTACACTACACTATTTGGCTGTATGATACACTAACACTACACTGTATGACTGTGTGATACACTAACACTACACTGTTTGACTGTGTGATACACTAACACTACACTGTTTGACTGTGTGATACACTAACACTACATTGTATGATTGTATGAAACACTTACACTACACTATTTGGCTGTCTGATACACTAACACTACACTGTATGACTGTGTGATACACTAACACTACACTGTTTGACTGTGTGATACACTAACACTACATTGTATGATTGTATGAAACACTTACACTACACTATTTGTCTGTATGATACACTAACACTACACTGTATGACTGTGTGATACACTAACACTACACTGTTTGACTGTGTGATACACTAACACTACACTGTTTGACTGTGTGATACACTAACACTACATTGTATGACTGTATGATACACAATCACTACATTGTATGATTGTATGAAACACTTACACTACACTATTTGTCTGTATGATACACTAACACTACACTGTATGACTGTGTGATACACTAACACTACACTGTTTGACTGTGTGATACACTAACACTACACTGTTTGACTGTGTGATACACTAACACTACACTGTTTGACTGTGTGATACACTAACACTACATTGTATGATTGTATGAAACACTTACACTACACTATTTTGCTGTATGATACACTAACACTACACTGTATGACTGTGTGATACACTAACACTACACTGTTTGACTGTGTGATACACTAACACTACACTGTTTGACTGTGTGATACACTAACACTACACTGTTTGACTGTGTGATACACTAACACTACACTGTGTGACTGTATGATATACTAACACTACACTCTTTGACTGTTTGATACACTAACACTACACTGTTTAACTATCATGATACTATGATACACAACGCACTGTGTGACTTAATGATACACTTACATGACACTTTGTGACAATATGTTACACTAACATAACACTCTGTGATTGTATGACTCCAGTCAAGAAGCCAGACAGGCTGAGTTACGAGGCTGCAGTAGCTGGAATAGGGGACTGTCTGAAGGCCTACACTGCACTCTATTACCAGGCCCATGTGTGTGGCGGAGACACAGTCCTTATCATAGATGGGGCTTCATCATTTGGAAATGTTGCCATACAGTTAGCTAGTCAATGGGGAGCCAAGGTATTTACTGAAACTTCTGACAAACCGGTACTACAGCATATTGAACAGTCTTTATATCTTTAATATGATGATTGAATAAACAACCAGATTCAGACAATGTTTATTTAATATTTCGTTTCATGCAGGTGATCTCTACTGCCAGCAGTAATGAAGAAAGGGGAATCCTAGAAAATCTTGATGCCTCAATTGGTATACTAGTATAATCTACATACAATTGTGTGTTTGTGTTAATCTGTTATAAAAGTCTAAAGCTTTAAAGCATACATATGCTTGTGTGAATTATTTAATTAAATTTTATCAAAAAATTATTCTAAGGTGTGTAAAATTCAAAGCTAAGAAAACATCCATCAAAACGGTAATTAGTCAAAAAAAATCTTAAAAACACACTATGAATAGCGAAAGGATTTCAATACATTTTCTGTTGAATTTCAATATAATGCATGAATTAATTTACCTTCATTGATGTAGACTTCCTTATTGTTTCTCTAAAAAATGCCATAACCCCCAAAAGTCTTTGTTTAGAGGGCTTGTAAAATTAAGAGATGTTTTATTTTATATTTTGTTAACTTTTCAATTCACAATCATTTACAATGTAGTGATAGCTGTGATATATAAAAAATTTCTTTATTTTTGTCTGCACAGCTCAGATTATTGACCTTGATCAGAGGAGTAACATCCTGGTTAGCAGTGTGCTTGAGGAAACTGGAGGGGTGGGGGTGGATGTTGTCATTGACAACGGCGGTAGGTTATGATTGTGACTATACAGTGCAAATGTAAAGGTCGGTTCAACATAGCGCTAGCCAAAATTTTCTTCGTTTGTTCACAAGTGCTTGTGAGCACCCACTCTGTTGAACAGGCCTCTTGAAGAAACCTAATCAATGGATCATTTGTATTTTATGCTGGAAATTTTCTTATTATATTATGTCAAAAATGAAAATTCTGATAATATTTTTGAAAATGTGATATTATTTTTATGCTGTACTTTATGGGTACATGTATTTTGATAATTGTACAAAAAATTTTCCACAAGTTTATTTGTTTGTGATTTTTTATTTAGTGAGACAATTTAATGATGAAGAAGACCAAAAGATAGTTGGAGAAAACTTGCGATATCCTAAACCACACAAGCATGATGTTATATCCTGTCTTGGGGCTTCTGGGAAATGGATCACCCAGCAGCCATCCCTTCAGGTACACCATGGCTTAAAATATATTTCATATACAATGTTCATATATTGAACGATTTGATATAGGATATATTATATTGAATATCATACTCTGCATTGTTTTAAAAAAAAAAAAAAAATCAAAATAGTCAAGGAAAATTAAAGAACTGTAAAGTGTAATATATCTGTTGAGAAAATGAGAGTTTGATGATATTTGAAGTTGGATCCACCGGATTGCCAGCGATTATTTTTACGAGGAGGGAGTGTCCATTTCCTGTTTGAAAACATTTGGACCCTGGCTTATTCTCAACATGGACGGTTTCAGCGTAAGTATTGCTTGAACGATTCATATACTTCTCATTACATTTCTAGTTATCTGATAAGTTATTATTTAAACAATAAAAATTAAAAAATGCTTTCTTCGGTGATTCATGCGGGATATGAAGGTAGTGACATTGCAGAAAAAATAGTATACCAGGTACAATAGCGGGTTATATTAAATTAATTTTTTCTGCAATGATCTTCCTTAATGATTTTCCGACACACCAAACTGTGGTTTTCCAATCCTTATCACATCTCTCTGAAACTGATGGCATAGTACATGATACATTTAATATCTGAAATTTGCACATTTTAATTAAAGGAGTTTTCTGTTAAATAAGTAAACGTACATCTGATTAAAATAAGATAGTTTTATAATTTTAAATGAAGAGTAGGTATATAATAAATTTATCACCATAACAATAATTTGATCCAGAGGGTCGGATCATGTCTCGTTACCTGGCTTGGATCATCAGATCAACTTCGACGCTTCGTTACTTTTTTGATCTGATGATCTGCGCCTGGCAACTTCACGTGATCCGACCCTTTGGATAAGTTACTGTTTTGATAGTATATATTTACTATAAATGATGTAGTTATTAAAATAGTTGGTCTTTTTACCCACTCTATTTGATGTCATTATCTTGGATACATTCTGACGGTGGATACATGGAGGTTACAGACATTTTGTTTCTCTGATTGTTATCCGTTGTTATATGACTAAAATAGAAGAATTAGGGCTAATCATACAAACCCTGAATACTTTAAGTTATTTTGGCTATACCTTGTTATCGTAATGTGATTTAAAACTGTTAAACTTCTATCATATTCTATTGTAAAAGTATTTGATTGTATGAACAACAACAGCAATTTGCAACCAAATCAATAATGAATGACATGTCTCTAATAACTAGAGAGTTGTTCCCCTTTAAATGCTTTTTTTCAAAGCCACAGTTTATCTTGCAGATGTCCTTCAAGACGCAATGGAAAAACTTGAAAGAGGAATTGTTAAGTAAGTAAATGACTTGTTGGCTCTTTTACTACAAAACAATTAAGTTCAATTAATCAAGCTTCCATTCAATCAAGCCATTTAGTCAATATAGGATGGAAAATCTAATGAAAAATTAAATCATGACTGCACCTTCACCGAGAGCAAAATCTCTTGGAAAGATGCAAGATGGAATCACAGAATATTCCCCTAAAATATTTACAATAGATTTTACTCAAGATGATCCTGAAGCACTCCATGTCAAACACATTTCCTTCGAGTATGAATTAGTTTTCCCTTTACTCTTTCAAGAACTCAAAGTCCACATATTGAAACATCTAATGAATAACTTTTTACTTTGTATCATCTTTTACTATCTTATCCTTTTTGCAGATGTAAAATATCTAAAACGGTCTCACTAGAAGCTGCAGTTGATGCACTAAAAAGCTTGGAAGATAATCGCACCGGAAAAGTTGTTGTAAAGATATAGGATTTTACTAAGAAGCATCCATTTCATATGTTGGCTGCTTTTGTTTCTGTAATTATTGTGTTTTTGATGTATTACATGTACTGTACATGAAATAAAGTACCAGTAATAAAACAAAAAATTCTATCATCTTTTATTAGACTTCACAATACAGGATCAAAGTTGGTAAAAGAGAAAAGAGAACTGATTTATACATTAACAGGTTAAATAAAACAAAATAAGTAACACCTGAATCATCGACAACCACTGAAGCTGCACATGTGCGTGGGCTGATATCATATAAAACATCAAAATAATACGTCTTCAACAAAAGGGGCATAACTCTGCACAACATGCATCAAAAGGATTTATTTGACACATTAAGAAAATCTCACACAATATAGCTGTGTAATTTTTGTATTAATTGACTGGATCATGTGAATAGAAAATAGAAATGTTCAACCAACATTTTGCATATCAAACAGTTTACTTATCTTAGTAAACAGGGAAACTTGGAGTGATCCCTTCAAATACAATCAGCGTTTTGTGCTTCAGAAATTTGTAGAAAATAAAAATTGCAATAATACTAATGTCACTGAACAATTTGTACAGTGGAAAATGAGCATAACAACACATATCTACAAAATCCTTTTTATGTCCACCATAACCAATCACAGATGAAACATTTAAATAGAAAAAAAATCCAGTTACCAGTAGATTTGCTTGCTTAATAATTGCTAGTTCTGACTTCATCCACAGGCAAAGGAGTCAGGTGATTCTAAATGTAATTATTAAGCTTATATTTTTAAATTACAACTGGTTTCACACAATAATGCTTAAAATGTTCTCAAATGCATTTCTGCTTATATTTTTTAATTACAACTGGTTTCACACAATAATGCTTAAAATGTTCTCAACTGCATTTCTGCCATAATCAAATAGGAATTTTAAAGATAACATTGCATTTCCATTAGTTTCCGAGAAATGGCCAATTTATTGAAGTTATTCATTCTTTATAAGAAACACTTTCATCAACAGTAAAGAAAGTCTTTATTCACTAAATTAGTTCCCAAAAAATTATGCAAAAATTAAAAGAAATGAAAACGTTATGTATTTACACCACTTAAAATGCACCAAGATATTGCTAGACATGAAAATCTAATATTTCAATGTTTTGTGTCAATAGCCATTAATATTTTATTAGTCTTAACTACATTTTACCTGGTTTTATATGTAATTCAAACAGACATGCCATTGTTTGATAGACTGATTGCATTTACAAACCTTTTTTTACTGTTTAAGAACTTCAAAAAATGATTTTAGTATATCATACACACTTAATGGGTACATTACAAACATTGCTAAGTAAGTTGTGTGGCTTTGTTCACAGCTAGAGTCAATGAAAAAGTTATCCAGTTGAAAATTGATCCAGTACAGTAAAATTGTGAATGACAAAACTACAAAGTTACAAATCTTCTACCTCTTCATTGAAAATCTCAAATTGGTAACTTATAATGTGAGACTTATGGTTGTAAGGAACATTTGTCAATATAACAAAATATGTAATCAAATATTCAAATATACTTCTAAAATGTTGTCAAGCTAGATGTTTATGGAACTGTCATTTACACATGCACTCAAGAGTCAAAACACAAAACACATGGAAATGCAAGTAAAAATTGGAAAAAATCTGACATTCTAAATCATTGTGCCTTCTTCTCTCTAGGTTTCCATGACTTGAGAAGTTGATATGAAAAGTAAACTCCAAATGCGTGAACTTGAATGGCAATAAATAGAAATAGATAAAAGACTAAAACAGCAGGGTATCCAAAAAACTGTCCGCTGTACTTTTTCTCATTCAGGTATGCATACAAATCATCACTTTGGTCTATGAATCCAGAAATCACGGGTAGAATTCCAAAAACAACAGAGCCAACCACATATTGCTTCAGAAGTTTACTTTCATTTTTGGCCATTGAACGCCAACCCAACACAACTGCAACTATGCACACAATCCAAGCATACTCCCATGGTCGAGGTGGCGGAAAATTCCATTTTCTAAGTGAGGATATTGGTCCAACACCCAGTAATGAAGTTAATCCAGGAAGGACACGAACAATCATTAACAGACCGAGAACTATGTGAATTGTCAAGTCAGTCCGAAGCCTGGACTTGTTTAAAGAGCTGTAATGGAAAAACAAATTTTCATTAAATATGTGACGATAGAAACTGACTAAAAGAACAAACTACCGGTATAATCTATTAACCCTTTCATGATAACAGAAGAAATGCACAGGGCAAATTAGTTTATCAAAGTTTTAGTTGGCTGAAAATTAAGTTAATGAAGTTAACTAAACTAGTCGCTGTTATGCCATACTTTAACAAATTATCTCAATTTGCCCTGCAAAAGAACAGGAGCACAGTTATCATGTAGAGGTTTAGTAAACTTGGAGCAAATTAATTAACATTTATGATCTTGGAGAGACATCTTTAAGCCCTCCCCCCCCCCCCCCCAAGAAACACATGTATAAATTCTTTATACAAAGAGCATGTTTGATAGAGTCAAACTGACTTATCAACTGTATGCATGTCAGATAAAATATACATAAATAAAAAAAAAACAGCCGGTATAAAGTTTACATTCTTATCTTCAAAAGTTCAATTGCACAACAATTTATTTTCAGAACTTACTCTTTCATCCATGGGGCACTGTTGAACATTTTCAGAGTTTATGCAACCTCCCAGACAAATACTTATTGTGCATATCTTCTGATAGATAATGGGGTAACATGGGGTAGCGGGCATCTGATGCACGTCTGGCGATGCTGCGCATTATTCAATTACCCGTCACAAAACACAGACCACCTTCTTACATCAGAAAACAATCAAAGTATGATGACCTCTTACCTAAATTTATATTGCCAGGCAACACTTTCTCTGTGCCAGTGATCGCTCCCGTCCGTGCCAACAGGTCGAGCTCCATATTTGGATGCCATGTCGCCGACTCTCCAGTTCCTCTGCGAAATGCAACGTTTCACTTGCCGGGAAAACCTTTTCCTGTCTGCCGCTTAGATAATGAAGATAAATTGAAGATTGTTTCATTTATGACTTTTAATGGGAATTATTAGGCTTTTAATCAAAACATAACAATTTTTGATCGAAAATAGTTTAATATAAAATGTATCACAAAGATTTAATTATATTTAAAATTATTTATCATTGACATAAGGGATGTAAACAAGAGTGAACTTGTTGACAAGTCTTCTCAATCTCAGAGTATTCCTGTAAGATTTCTAAATGAGTTTATTTAAGCCTTCCCATGTATTTGCTAATCTTCCCGACACAGCATCGGAAATGAACAAAATGAATGCATTTGCAAATGACGAAAACAAAATAACGGAGGCCAAAATTGACAACCGTGTTATCCAAGTTTCCTCTGTTGGAGTTGTAACACTGCCACCTGACCGATGTAAGCTGACAATCAGAGTCACATCAACAAAGGAAAATGTAGCTGACGTAAAAGAGAGCACGACAAGAAGGCTAGATTATATCATTCAGACTCTTCACAATCACTCTGTTAAGGTGAGCTTATAGTTTACACTAATACAGAATCCAGGGACCTTTATACAATTCATGACTTATGTGGTAGAGTCAGATATATGGCATTCCTTCTAACTCTGGCTAGTGGGTTAACCCTTTAGCCCGATCAATAGAATGTTGGACTGGTATGCCAGAGGACCCGGGTTCAATCTAATTAAAATCAGATGTTTGATCCGCTCGCTTACTCGCTACACAAACATCTAACAACATCCCATGCAGGGTCACGTCAGTGTGACCTTTCAGTTAGCCAATGAAATCAGGACTCCAAATCTTTGGCTGAGGGCACAGAACTCCTCTGCTTTTTTTTTATCGACATACGTAGATGACCGAGGTGTTCAAACGAAAGAAAAACAAAAATGGCACAGCCCATGACAACGAGGAAAATTTGTGTTTTAGGAGATGCCTGTATTATATGTGGATTTTCGTTTGTCCAATACGAAAAGACAGCTGATGGGACTGATATTATTCACAAGTTCTATCAAAATAAACTAAAACTGAACACAGAATGGATAGATTGTATACGGAAAGTAACCGAAAGATCGGATCTCGATCTCGAAGGGTGTAACGCGGGCGTTTGAAGGAAATGCTTCAGAAATGTCGTCCAAAATGCACCCCAATATCTCTTCTTGTTCTCTTCTAAGCTTTTTAACGTTGAATAACTGAAGCACTTCTTATCATACGCCAATTTGAAACTTCAACCGAGTTGATTTTAGAAACACGAATCTGATTGGATAATTCAGAAATGTTTATTCATATTTGAAAGGTCACACTGACGTGACCCTGCATGGGATGTTGTTAGATGTTTGAGTAGCGAGTAAGCGAGCGGATCTAACATCTAATTTCAATTAGATTGACCCGGGTTCAAACCCCAGCAGAGGTAAAAAGTGTCTCTGTTACATATAAAGCAAGTGTACTTACTGTCATATCAATTATCATCAATTCATTTGTCATGTTTTGTTATGGTGATGCATGTACCGGTATGTATCAAATGCAAATGTTCTCTCTATACTGTAGTACTCTCTTTTCCTCCTACTGAACTATAAAATAGTTATTCAAGACAAAGTGACCAATCAGAGTTTCATAGTTCAATTCTTAAGTTGAAAAGCTTTTTTTTTAACAAAAATAAACAATGTTAATTTCAGGATTCTGACATACAGATAAGTAAAAGTATGCGTCGGTCAGATTCAATGTATCAGATGGATGTAGAAGTGACAGCTCTTTTCATAGACCTCCACAAATGTCAAAATGTCTCCAATCTACTGGTGGAGAAACTAGACCCAACAGTGACAGTGTGCTTACCAGAATTTTTTCATTCCTCTGTAACATTACAGAATCTCAGGTATGAGTCTTCTGAAATTTGCTATAATTAACAATACAAATACAGTTAAGAGTTATTTTATTATAAGCACAAACACGGTTACAATAATTGTCAAAAGCCCAGTATATGCATAAGAATACTAGTATAACAACTAATTTGTTTAAATAACATTCATTTTTAGACATCAAGCTAGTCTGCTTGCCATTCATAATGCCAAACAGAAAGCACAAGAAATGGCCCGATTTGTAAACCAGTCGGTAGGTCGACCAATCAGCATCAAGGAACAGGAGAACAAGGAGTGGCAGGGCACGGAGGAGGCCTTGGAGGAATTCAACACCCCCAGGACCCTGCAGCAGAAACTCAACGATGCCAGTGTTACTGTCTCGAGCAAAATCTCCATTACATTTGAACTGAAACCAAAAGTCAAAAAGTCAGGACCAGACACTGTCAAGAGTTAGCACCTTGTGGAAGTGACATGTTCATCTTGTTTTGTTTATTTTGTTAATTTATTTTGCACATGGGATATAGATATGGGGCTCAGTGTTGTGTTTATTTATTTAGATATTACATTAATCTTTATCAAAATATCAATATAGGGAATAAATTTAACCATTCTGGTGGTCTTTCCTTTCATTAGAAATACAGTAAACTTGTTCATAAGCAAGTCATACCTGAGATTATCATGATTAATTTTAAATTAGAATATGAGGAGAGGAAAAAATATATAACTAATTGATTAATTAAAAATTTTCTTTTCTCAGAGTTCCTTATTAGCATGTTTAGCTGTTCATATACAACTTGTTTTGGAAGGAATTTTCAAATGAAAATTTATTAATTCAATGTTCTAACCCTGAAACAACAGAACTAAGTGTAGGTCAATTTATTGTTTCTAAATTAACTTAATACTGTGGATTTGTTTGTATACATAAGTTGTGGCATTACTAGACCAAGCTAGACCGTAATCCTGCTATTTGATGGCAGGTATCTTTGTACATTTATTTATATAAGAATAACTGTGAAATGGTACTTGACTTGATTTTTATCAAATGGAAACTAAATCAGTTGTAAGGTACAGAAATATGATATTATCACTGTGTTATTCTAGAAGAAAACAGTTTTAAATTTAGAAGTTTAGGTATTAGTATTTCAATAGACTTGATCAACAAGTTAGAATTTAGACATTTAAATGATTTCAAATGATTTTATACTTGTTTATACATTTATTCATTTGAAATATTACAAATGAAATAGCAGTACTGTGATAAAATTTGCACTAATGTTCAGATTTTTTATTATCATTTTGCACACATGTTTTTGATTCCTGGATGATAGGAATGCAGTTTCTACAATGGAAAAGTTATAAGAAACGCTGAGAGAACTACCTCAAATAATAAGCTTATTATCTCAATTATACACCCCCTACACAGTGGGTTATGTTTCCAAGTGTTAAGGCCCCATCGTCTCCAAACTTTTTAAATAACTCAAATCGGTCCTCAATTCATTAAAATAAAAGTGCATAAATCGGTCCTCAATTCATTAAAATAAAAGTGCATAAATCGGTCCTCAATTCATTAAAATAAAAGTGCATAAATCTTAGGTCAATACGGTAGACTTCAGACTGAGTTTTGACTTGAGGCGTGAACTACTTCGCAATCTGTGAACATCATCAGTAAAATTAACGAGCTAGAAATTTATTATAACAAGGTAGAATCAGTGTTTGAATTTTGAATGGTTTACGAGAGTCTACAGCAGTCATTGTCCTGTGACTGCCATTGTAATACATAGAATGAATTGCGTATCTTAGCATAATTACTAGCTCGGTGGTTATATCAACAGACCACTCAGATGTTTGGACATTGTAGAGATTTGATTGATGATTATATCACACTCTTAAAAGCTATTTTTGTACAGGTGTAAATTTCATTTGTTTTACTCTTACACGCACTTGTATCAAGATCAAATTTTACAAACTATTACAAAAATTTGCTGTTTGAGAAGACTTTCTCGTGTTTGCCAAACAACTTGAAACAAATAACGTTTGAAATTATAAAGAAAAAAAACTACTGATATAGGAACAAAAGTATTATATTCAGAATTCATACCATGACGGTCGAAAAAGCCTCGTGAAAAATGCAAATGAGTAAGAAAAATATGATAAAAGGGAAAGACGTTTTTTATTGGCACTTAAAATTGAGAAATGTAGAATTTGCACCTGTCGTTCAGAATAAACAAAGAAAAATAAAAATACGCCTTATCAGGATATTCAAACACTTCTGGACAATAACGAAAACATGCAATTGAAATCCATCTTAACGACTCGATAAAGTTTTTTTCGTTGCGCACGCCCCACCTCCTTCCCCCCGTTTTACTAGTGTATTGATCGGTGCATGGGCTCTAGGTGCGGGGGAACCCCCGTTCTTGTCACGAATCAGGGCACACGCGACCTCGGAGTATGGAATAGCGCGCGGTGAATGGGCGATTTAAACGACAGATGTTCCCCGAGAGATGAGAACTTCAGTTACCAGCTGCGAGAAACAAATCTCGCCTCAAAGCTAACAAAGGGTCTGTTCCCCGGGTCTATCCGGTGAATAATGACAATTCCCTCTGTCTGGGGGTACTAGACTCACTGCCAAGGAAAGCTCCCTCAATGCTACCTCCATTAAAGAAAGAAGTCTAATAGAGAAAATCGACTCAAGTCTTTGTCTTGCAATGTGACCAAACTCTAAAGTTCTGGACCAAGGAAATGTTACCACAGATATTAACTGTCTTTGTTATTACTGCCGTGGTTCAAAAGTGCACAGGTACGTACTGGTCTATCAGTTTTATCCAAATTAATGAAAAGAATAAGAAAGCATCGCCAAATTACTTCATTTGTATTTTTCAGAAATATTTTTTCTGTGATATCGTTGTATTAATACGAAATACTTTAAATGTGACAATTTGAGTATCATTGAAAACAATCATATATATCTTTGATCGAAGTGAAAAGTAAAAATAAAGGATAAAATTTATTTAATGAAAGATCTATTTTTGTTGAATCGCTAAATTCACGTGGGAAACGATTTTTCTATCATTGCTGTCTCTTTTCTAGCTATAGCTCTTAGAGCGCTTAAGCCGATAGCACTTATTCTCATATAAATTTAGATTTTAAAAAATCTAAACAACATTTTATTTTTAAAACGAAATATAGGATTAAACTCCAAACAAAGCCCATTTGCCCTCCCCCCTCCCCGATCACAAATTCACAGTGATTGTAAATGTTGAAATATTAATAAAGAGAGATATGAAAAAATATTCGAAAACTACAAAGTTAAAATAAGTTGAGAATAAAAAAGACGAAAAAGAACGATTTCTTCGCAATTTAACCTTAATCCCGGTAAAGCAATGAGAATTTTTGGATTTGTGACATCATTCTGAATTATTGATGAAATACTTTATCACATGTTAGCAAATATATTTATGAATGATTTTAAAAACAACTTGATTACATGTAGTTAGTACAAGTTACACATATCAAATTTTAAAAATACGTCGCGAAAAGATATTGTATAAATTTTAAATGCGAGCATGCGTTGTATTTCTATATAATCTTTGTGCATTATTAATGATGCAACCACAGACAACTGGATGTGTAAAATAATATTCATATGACAACACAGTGGCCATCATGAGATGGTTTTTAATCTATATTGCATTTTGAAAATATCAGAGGATAAGTTTTTCGGTATTTTTTTTTATCCTTATTGTTTTTTTGTTTGTTTTTTTTTCATATCATGTAATCTATTTATTAAATGTATAACGTAGTTATTTTCCATTCCAGGTGAATCTGCCTTTGTTTGTACGGAGAAAGAGACAGGAAAACAGACGGTGCATCTGCACTGTCCATTTGGAACAGAGATCCAGATCAAAGAGTCCATCTACGGCCGGAACAAGTGGCGACAGTGTCTGTACACCGTGGGAGACTGTACAGAGACGGCGGATTTATCCGAGGAGTGCTGCGGTCGCCGCAACTGTAACGTCACCGTCTGGCGGATTTATTCCATCAAGTGTGAATACGTCACGTTCTTTCGCGTCATTTATGAATGCGTAGAAAGTAAATAACTTTTGTTCTTTTCTTTGTACTGAAAAAATTAAATGCAATGGAGTTTTTTGCTGGATAAAAGTCATTTTTCGTTGAAATATTTATGAATACGTATACTAATGACGTCATGTCATACACTGCACAAGTATTCTAAATACTACTTATCGCGAAAACATTTTTAATTGTTTTTCTTCTTTTTTTCTTTAAAGAGGGCGAGACAGAATGTAAAAACGAGGAAGACCCAGACCCATTTGATCCTAATATTTTTGAAATAACGTCTCAAATGAAATTTCCGTCAACGTCAACCAAAACCCAGCCGTTCAAATCGACTGCGGATAAGCGGAATACATCACGTGATTTCTTGCCAGAGTCCAGCCAATCTGATCCCGGTTCATCCGCAGCAATGTCCACTTCTGTTGAGAAAGACAACATCGGCGACGGTATACAACTTTATGTTTTGGTTAAAATGAATTTTAAAATGGTACATGTACATGTAATTCAAAGCAAACAGTTTTGACTATTTATACGTCACTTATATAACACTGCGCTAACTTTGAGTGAGTTTAATTTAGTATATCTGCATAATGGAAGGATATGTTTTAGTTTTTAACTTACCGCTAAACATCAAATACATGACCAAAGCAACATACAATAACTAAAGTTATATGACTTTGTATAAAATAATTCAAAAATGACTGTATGAAGTTAAAATACTCGTAAATCGAACAGAGTTCCTTTTTCCTATTTCAGACCTGGCCGTGATAATTGTGTCCGCTGCAGCCATAGCCATTCTGTTGGTGTGCATTATTGTTGTGCTCATTTGTCTGAGGAGGTTTAAATGGTATGTAAAAACATCAGAACAACTGTAAATTCTTCAAATTTTCAAATTTTTAAAAATATTGTTCAAAGTATTTTATTTTTAAAATGTATTTTGCAGGCAAGGAGAAAAGGACTGCGTCTTCAATTTATTCGCAGGTTGGTGCAAACGACACCCTCCGGATGGATGTGAAAATCCTGACCCAGGGCAATGTTCAGAACCACGTGACGTGAAAAATTCCGCCGGAACCGGAAATGACATAGATAATCAGAACAAAGAAAACATGGAGAAACAAACTGCGGCTTCTTCTGCGAACCAGCCGATGTCACGTGATGTTAACCACAACGATGACAGCAGTGATGCAGTCTCCGCAGACAAGTGCGCTGACCACCATTACGTCGTTTTCGAAGACATCAAAGCTCTCAAGAACAGTAACCCGGTACTCCGCTCCCCGACTGAGGGTCGCGTGGTTCTGGACCAGAAAGCTTATAACACCACCCCGGTGGTGTCGGAGGGAATCGGTATAACTGCTGTGTGAATCCATCACTGTGGGTTTGGGGTTTTTGCGGTATAAATCTACCTCTTTATAGTTTATTTCTTGTACCATATAATTATCACAGTACAGAAATATCATACACTATAAAAAGAAATATTTTTAAGGTCAGGTGTCTGTGCTTTCAAAGCACCTGCTGGTATCTTCACTGCCACTGCGAACTTCTTCATGATACACGTATTAGCATTTGAGGTATGATATTCATGTTTTATATGAATAACAAAATCGAAATACGATGTACCTTAAATTCCCAGTGAAACTAACAATCAAAAGATAAATTGTTAAAATAAATTCTAGGTGTAGGTGACCTATTGTCAATTTAATTTTTATGTACTATATCTGTGGGAAAAAACCCACTTATTTTTAAAGTTTTACTGGGTTTTGAAGTTGGCTATGTATATTTATACACGTTTCATTTTAATAATGCCATTAAAAAACGCATTTCATCTCAAGTCGGCATAATTTTCCTAATTGTATATAATTTCATATTTTTCAATTTTAACTATGTTTACAAGGTAAGGAGTTATTTTATGCATTACCATTTTTTTTATTTATACATGTATTAATGACATGACTAAACTTTCATATGGAGAAATGTTTGCACTCATTTTTAACGGGAAAAAACCCCAAATCGTGTACATACTGTTTGTTACATGTATATCTCGGTGTAACCAATCATGCGGGACCATTGTGCTTACTGAATTGCCTGAAAGGAAGATCGATAGATCGAATGTTTTTGATTAGAGTGATTGATTGTGATTAAGTGTGAATGAGGATGAATGACCAACCAATCAACTTTATCTCCTGTATAGTACCAAGGTTCGACAGCGTGTCCGTACTTATCTACCGGATAAAAGTATGTCACACTGTCAAAGAAACGTAATGTCCCCGAATGCAGTGGGTTAAATTGTTTCATATAAAGAAAACAATTTTAAAAAAAAATAATCAATAAATTAAAGTCGCGATCGTGTCAATTTTCAAGGTCAAAATATTTACATCCGGCCCATTTTACGTGATAACATTTTGAAATTAGTTTTAATTTTAAAAAATCTTAAAATTATCAAAGACTGAGCCCAAGTAATAATTTAGAAGTCAAGGCCTAATCTTTCCATCGGAACTTTTTATGTGTTCAGTTTTAGACTTTATTTTCTGAATAGAAAAAGGAAATATTTTTTACCAGAAAAAAATAATCATAGGATACATTAGCTCTGTGAGCAATAGTTGTCGAACCTTTGGTACTCATTTATATCATCATTTGCTGACAGTCTGTTTAAGATTTGTCCCTTGTGTCTCTCTACAAACCAGTTGTAAATAAACTTTGCATATATTTTTTATCTCAAGCCTTTGTTGTTCATCATCTAGAACCAATGGCCAGTCTATGCGAGACTGACCGCGGGTTTCCGATTATATATGTTGTTGGACTTTGAACCAGTCCGTACTACATGTTGAATTAGGAGCAGTATCAATTCAAGACCTTTAATTGGATATCTACATTTTCCAGTGTTTTTGTCAATGATAACACTACAAATCGATTTTGTAATGTATAGTCCAATACATTTCATCAATGACTATTTTAATAGTTATGTATTTTTTCAGCAATGTCGCTACCTTCATATCTCGCATGAATCACCAAAGAAAGCATTTTATTGTTTAAATAACAACTTGTTATAAAAAATTAAAACTGTTTATTTTCAAAACTGTGTAAATAATATCACATTTCCGCTCTTAAAAGCCCCAGGATTCTTCACCGTAAGCATCATGTAGTTCTTCTCCGGTTTTACCCTCTGAGATCAAGGTTTCCGTCCTAGCTTCCTCTCTATGCCGTCGCCACGAAGTAAATCAGTACCATACTGTACATGACCATGCACACAAAGTGAATTGCAAGTACTAGTAGCTTGAAACTGTTTACCTGATGTTTCTGCAAAAAATTATGGTTCAAAATATCTATACTAATAGTATTAAAGTACTAGTTGATTTGTATACAGTTTACATTTACAACTACCTAATTAAAAAAAAAATATAATATGAATTTACGCGTTTTTCGCGTGGAAAGCTACTGCAGTTATAACTCTATATTGACATTTGCAAATATGTTTCCTTATATGAACCTATGGAATAGCGAAAACGTTCAATTCTGTATGAACTTTTTCATGACGTCACAATGACCATAGCACGAGCTTATCGCTTGTCGCTTGAATTATTGTAAACATAAAATCTCGGTAATTTTAACAGTTCTGAACGGTTTGTCTTTTTCAAACGTAAATATAAGTAAAAAACAACAATGTTAAAAAGTTCACCAGGATATGAAGTTGGTTGGTACGTGATCAAATCTACTGAGAAGCCCTTCGGGCTTCAAAGGATTTGATCACGTGACCAACCAACTTCATATCCCGGTGAACTTTTTAATTAAATTGCTGTTTATTTCTTAAGTAACACACACAGGGTACTGAAAGGTTAAAACGACGAGTTTTATTATGACGTCACAAACGTTGACCAACCAAGTTCATCTTCCAGTGAACTTTTTAACATTAATATTGCTATTCATTTTTTATATGAAATGTACAAATGTTAGAAAACAGCCACATTTTAAAAACACTAACATTAGAAAAAAATCAGTTAAAGGCAAGAATCAAATTCTAGTATTACGATTTATCGTTTTCTAAGTAACTCGTTTTCAGCGTCTTACCTGAGATTTTTGTTGAGGTACATTTGCTGTTGATCTGAGTAAAATCAGTGTTTCTGTCTGGTTTACTATGACATGATCAAAAGTAGTTCATTTAGAATCTGAATCATATACTATAAAAACTCTGTCACCTGAGAACATATTTTCGAGATGCCAATTGTTTTTTTTAATATACGACCATCAATCCGTACCTTCATTTCTTCTGCAATATTTTTGACATTCGAGTATGACCTCAATTATGACGTAAGTAATGCTGTAAGCTATGACTATGTATGAAGCTTCCTCTGGTGTGTTGGATTTCTCCAGATTCACTCCGAAATATATTGCAATAGCTGCAAAAATGAACAACATTCAGTATAATTTTTTATGCATGATATCAATTTGAAAAAAAAAAATTCACACGAGTTATTCTTTTTAAAGAACTCATGTCATAAAACTCAAACTACTGGAGAATATTCGAAACCAAGTAATTTTCAATACTTAAAGGGGCATGGTCACGATTTTGGTCAAATTTTTTTCCCCGATTTTAATGTTTACCATGCTTTAGTAAGGCATTTTTAATAGGCAACCAAAATTTAAGTGTCATTCCTTGAGTTATAAGCGAGTTACAGGGCTTACAATTCTTTGCTATGTAAACAAAGATTTTGTTTACATTTTGAACGTTGAAGTGAAAACTCCAGATTTAGACCAAAAATGAATGTAGTAAACGTTAATATCTGTTTATTTATGCTTAAAATGAAAAAGAAGGTGGGAAATTCAGCTTGAAAAAGATCTTTTACCGGTATATTGAACTAATGTAAACAAAAACAGGGCACGAGCCTTGTTTACATGACGAAGAATTGTGAGCCCTGTATCTTGCTTATAACTTCACTACTGACTCTCAAATTTCATTTGGTCATTGGAAATGCATTCCTAAAGCAATGTCAATAATAAAAACAGAACAATAGAATTTGACCAAAATCGTGACCATGCCCCTTTAAGTTGTTGACAAAATTCCCAAGGTTATTTGCTCGGGAAGACAGTTTTTGCGTAATTGCGGAAGGGGCTCAGTTGAGCTCTGCTTTCCAGAAAGGTTAGACACATCTAGAGTAACATGTAAATAAATAAAATCTTGGTGAAAACTTACCTGACAAAATTTGGGCAGCAGTTCCAACAAACATATGGGAATAATGAAAGACATGTCTGTATTTGTGTCCAGGGTCACACCGAAAAAGGGCCATGATTGGCTATATACATAAAGAAATAAACTAATGTACCCTCAAATTTTAATTAAATAACATAACAGCAAAATAATCTGACTGTTTCAAAGTTTTTGAATATACATGCTCATTAATCTCACCCAGACTGGCATGTATAGGAAAAGTCTTCCAAGATAATTTTTATCTGGGATACAAAATGAATCCCTTTTTTTGCTCATTAGTGGCAAAGGCGCTCCGACACATTACAAAAAAATCTGTACTTTGATGACATACATGTACACGTTGATGACAATGACAATGAATTAAAAACTTACATTTGCTACACATAGAGCCATGACTGTGATTCCAAGCGCTGGGTGATACCTAACATAAACATCGCCGTCCGTTTCCTGAATAGGTGGATATAAGATGAAGAAAACAATTAAG
Organism: Magallana ariakensis; assembly: GCA_020458035.1. Lineage (NCBI taxonomy): Eukaryota > Metazoa > Mollusca > Bivalvia > Ostreida > Ostreidae > Magallana > Magallana ariakensis. Next base: position 69,691,678 of record CM035812.1, on the reverse strand, counting down.
AAGATGAAAATAATATTAAGGAATTCCTCTGATCACAAGAGTACTATCGACAGTTTTGCATTGATTTCCGTTATCATAATACTTTGCGTTGATTTGTAACTATCAAATAGATGGACATAAAAGATGTTAGAACTAGACATCTAACTTGTAGTTGAACAGCATTTTTGATTCGGGAATGACTTCGGAAAATATCTCTCGTTACCTGTAAGAGTGAGCCGACTTGGATGAAGATGATGATAAAAGAGGTTGTAGTAATGATAAATACCAGTGACATCAGGGTTCTGTGTACCTACACCACAAAGTAAAGAATAGAAAACCTCAAATACTGTGGAACATCAACTAAATAACGAACACCGTTTACATTATAAAAACCCAAAGCAACAATTAACCCCCCCCCCCTTACCTAAAAGCATTAAATATGCAAGCTGAAAAACTCAATTTATTTTCTTGGATTTTTTTGCTCGCACTCTATTTTTTTTATCCGGCATTGAAAAATATTACAAAGCGCAAGCTTATTTCTTGGGAAAGAAAAGAAGACTTACGGCGAACCAGACTTTGACCCCACACGGCATCATGTCCTTCCACTCAGACTTGAAGTATCGGGCTGTGATGATCGCCACACTGGACAGAAACATCCACGACAGAATCATCAGACTCCCTACCACACCACAACAGTCACGTTAGACACAGTCAAAGTCGTCAAAAAATTTAACATTATGGAGGACATAAATGTTTATAAATCTGAGTATTTTTAATATTTTAAATACATTTTGTTTTTACCAATATTTTTTACACTAAAATCAACTATAATTGCTTTTGTGTCAATACGAAATTTTTAAAAGGCAGAAATGTTTCTGTCTAACGCGTTTTTAATTTAGTTTGTGCATATAAATATTCAATTTTATACTGCGTCTATTATATAAACCTTTACAATATTTGCCAATATTTACTAATCCTGAAATCAACTTGATCATGGTTCGAATCATTTGAAGTAATGCCTCTCCAGTCAGATACCTATAGCATGTATAGGTCGATTTTAAGCTTATAAATCTTAAAAGAGAACCGGGTATCCACAAAATGTCATGTTTCATAAAAGGTTTGTAACATTGAATTTTGACGAACGGTGACGTTAATATGTCCTGATTACCGTGGAGCTTGTACAGTGTCATGGAAGGCTCGTCAGATCCAACATTCTCATTCACCAAGAAATCCACTCGGCTTTGACTCTTGGCCGGAATTTGTTCATGCTGACTCGGCGTGCCTGTGAAATATTTTGTTTTAATGAAAAAAACCCAAATTTTATGTGATTTAAATGATTTCACACCAAACTCGATGTAAAAGTGTTATCGTATCGCTATAATGATTTACATGTACTTCTTTATTACCTATATGTACTTCGTTAAGTGATATATTTTAAGAGGGCTCGATGGTCGTAGCCATTTTTAGAGACTGTATTGATCTCCTTTGTAAGAAGAGCTCTATATAAAAGTATAGCAAAACACCCAAATTTAAAAGGAAAAATATATGGATATTTTCTTTACTTAATAATAGTTTATAGTTAAACAAACCATATCTTAAAAAGTTAGCAAATATCTGATGGTTAATTTGTTGACCACCCAGCCTCTTTAAGTGAATAACATACACATGTACTTATACTCCTTTATTAATTTAATTATCAGCTAATTATGTCAAAGCTTTAAGATCTTCGATGAATGCTTAGTTTGTTTGACAGAAGTATGGGACATTTCAATATACTGATGTTTTTTCTTTCGAAAAAACAATAAAAACTAAAACTTTATACATTTTTTCTTTTACTTTTTTCACGTCTTACAACTGTGTATTAGGTTAAAGTAAAAACTACTGTTTATCAATTCATGAGTTCGAATGAGTTTGAATCATCTTCCCAAGTCAAGGGTTTCTGATCCGCTCCGATGAGCGGACCGGATCAGAAACCCTTGACTTGAGAGATGAGTTTGAATTAGCTACAATTTTTCACATTTCTACTATTATAAGAGTTTGTACAAGTTAGAATTTTTAAAACAAGGTGTTTCATACCACCTTAAGTGTTCTTACCACCCAAAATAGGACCGTTTCCAAGTAACAGGAAATATTTCTTCGTCAGGCTGTAAATGCTTTCTACGCTCCCGCTAACGTTTATTTGACGAGAAAACGAGCACTTCATGGTGCCGCCTACGACACTGGCAGATATGTTTGTTAATCCTTGTGTTTTCTGAAAAGTTTCGACAAAGATCTGTTATATACGAGACCATTTAGACATTACAAATTACTAATACCTGTCAAGAAAAATTATAGCTGAAGTCTATGGAGAAGCTTTTAAGAAGGCTCGATGGTCGTGGCTATTTTTAGACTGTATTGATCTCCTTTAGAAGAAGAGCTTTATATAAAACTATAGGAAAATGCCCAAATTTAAAAGTTAAAATGTATGGATTTTGTCTTTACTAAATGATTACCTAAAGCTAAATAAATAATATCTTAAATTTTAGGTGGATCGGGTGGTTAATTTGTTGACAATCCAGCTTCCTTCAGCACATATTTAAAAAAATACACAAGTGTATTGAGTTACTACATGTATAATGTTCTCGTTTAACCCTATTTTAAAGCAATTGTTATTTAGTTACAATTCTAATGAAACTGTAATGCCTTAGCTAGCGTGAGTTTGCGGTATTTTGATTAATCACATAAATGTAGCTCAATTTTCAACAGAAAATATATCGCTATATAACTCACCAAAACTTTTTTTTTTTAAAAGCAGGGGGGGGGTGTCATAAGACGCCTGTTGATATACATGTACTTAATACATTCGAAACTGCTTTTCCACTTGTCATAAAGAAATTGCAAAAATAATTTCAAAGACTAGCTAGTTTTACTACGATTTTGTTTATCTAATTACCACGAATTTTAAAAAATATCATACAAGGAAATAGGGCATGAGCTGTCCCCCTTACATTAGACAAAGGACCGAAACTGTATCCCCTGTTTACTCCTTCCTCCACCGTTAGTTTACCGTTGTCATCAAGGCACATTATAACACTGGTTTTGGGCTGAAAAAAAAACCCCAACATAAATTAATTTACTGTGTAAACAATGAATCTAATGAACGTTCCCGCAAAAGAACAATTTATCTATATACTTGTTGTTATTGTAGAAAAGAACAAAAACTATATCTTTAAGTGGCTCTATTTTAAGATATGCTTTTCTTGTTTTAGTTAGCTCAAACAGCAATAAAACCAAACCATTTTGCCGGTTGGAGAGAAACCTATGGCGACCCATCTATTGTTAGGTTGATCAAGGCGAGCAATGATTTTAAAGTCGACGAAATTTCCACTCCTTCTCCACATGACAACTGCTTCACACGTGGTCATTGGGCAAGCTTTAAAGCAACCAAAACCAGGCTCGCATCGAGGCAGATCAGAAGGGGACTTCATGGAAAGAAACCAGTCCGTATCTTTATCACATTCATAAATATTTTGTAATATACAATACAAACAAAAAATCTGAAAAGAATGGATTTTTAATATTGTTAAAATTACATAATTAATGTTGATGATACGTAATTATTTTCATTACAAAATCTAAATTAAAACGTTTTAAGTGTTTCCCATGATCCTTTGATTGAGCACGTGTCATTAATTGAACGATTAAATCAGATATCGAAAACGATTTTTTGTAATATAAACACATGTGGGAATATGTAAAGGAAAAAACTTTTTTGAAATTTTTCTACCTCCGACGTTGTGATGATTGGGTGTGAAATTGTGGTGACGTCACTTGGAGAAGTAGAGGGGGCCGTGTAATCCACCGATAGATATTCAGACTCGACGTTTTTCCAAAACACTGTATACGATTGAACTATTGTGGCTCTGAAACGATGGATACGCAAATTATTTTTTTAAAACAGATTTAAGGTAGGGTTTCATTAATGATATCTAAAATTAAAATTTATCCAAAATCTAATTTTTTTTACGTGATTTTTTGAGACATCGGTGAAAATCATAATTTTAAAATGTATGTCTCGATAAAGGATTGTAATATTATTTGTAGCTTTATTTCACATTATATGAAAAATCTGCGTACAATAAAGATGTATAACATATGATTACAATGTTTCTGACCTAAATTTGACTTTCCCTGTAAAACTGGTCGTTGGTTGCCACTGTAGTTCAATTACATGCTTTATGTTCGCATTAGAATGAGTTGCGCCCTGTGAAATTACATCAAATTATCTAAATCAACTTTTTCTATACATGTACATATTTGTAGATTCTATCTGTATATTCCAGTGCATAATTATGCATCCTTTTTAGGCCTACTCGTCGTGCAGGAAGTCGCAGTAGGGACCATTCAAACGTAGAAATTTGACTCCACTTAATAAAGCCTCTGTCTGGGTCCGGGTACCTGTAAAGTGCGAAACGAACGAAACGAAACCAAACCAAGCCAATCGAAACGAAACCAAACGAAACCAACGGAATTAAACAAAACTAAAAATCAATTATGACTAACAAAAGAGAAAATAAATTCATTGAAATATATTTTTAAACCATAAATATAACAGCCTGTATGTTTCAGATTGCCGTTGTAAATTCCTAAGCCGCTTACCAAGTACTTGCAAAAATTATATAATACATGTACTGTAAATCACTGATGTACATTCTAATATCTTTTATACTTACGGAGACATTTCAACCACATTTTTTTTTCTATCGATATGTAATATTGTAAAAATGAAAAGATCGAATAAAATGTGATTTAGAGCCATACTTGATGGTTATCAGTTTCTAACATACAATAAGAATTGTTTCAATATAATTATATAGCATGAATTTGGACTTTGTATTTTGACAAAATTGACACACTTGCATTATAAAGAGCTATTATTAAAAAAACTAAAATGCTTTCTTTGTAAGAAAGAAATATGAAGGTTGTGACATTGCAGAAAAAAAGAATACATTGTCTGCTAACACGGGTTATGTAATTTTTTTCTGGCAATGATCGCTTCCTTCATAACCCGCATGAATCATCAAAGAAAGCATTTTAATGTTTATATTTACATCTTTCTTGCAACAAACTAATAAACTGATCGTAAAAAAGTAAGAAAAATTAACTAAATATTGTTAATGTCTATCAGTACATTAGATCAAAGAAACAGCCTAATCGAAACCGTCTTCTATGGAAATTTGAGTCTGAGACCAGCATGCATATTTCGTGCAGTCCGTGATTTTTCTTGGGTTGGTGAAGATTTCGACCAAACGATTAAAGGGGCGTGTGGATTTCAGTCCTGTTAGTGTTTACAGAGCTATGAATGTACAATCAATTTCCGTAAGAAACAAAGGGAACCAACCTGAGACATACAGGCTGTTATATTTATGGTTTAAAATTTTAATTCAATAAATTTATTTTCACTTTAATGTACTCATATTTGATTTTTAGTTTGGTTTAATCTGTTTCGTTGGTTTCGTGTAAGCCAACAAGAGTAAAAACGTTTGCAAAGATTTTATTTGGTAAAGGTCCAGATCGTATGGAGGATCGTATAGTGGCTCTCTCTAAAGAGTGACGTTCAGTATCTTTTATATTATAGCATGTACATAACTCTAATTTACATTCAAAACAAACGAATTTATATTCAAGTACACAAATTCCATAATAAATTGTGCTAATAATTTAAATAATAAATTGTGATAAAATCATGGAAATACACAAAATAATTTATAATATTTTCTACAGTCTTTAATTTAACGTCACAGTCTTATCCAAAAGTTAATATAATGTTGGCATAAATTTTAGCAACATTTAGTTCCTGTTCCTGTATCGACTTTCTTAAATAGATGAATATCCTGTTTTTGTTTACACCGTCCTGAATCCGATTATCCATTTTGTTTACGACTTCGGAAAAGTCTTACACTTTCACATCAGAATAAAGGTCAATGTACACTATCGTAAGTACTGTACTCAGGGAAATATTCGCCCCCGTTTTATTTTCGCCCTTTTCGCCCTCGTTTTTAGCGGGCGAATTTAATACGGGGCGAATTCCTATGTCTCAAACTATCTTTCTTTAATCAGAATTTTGTCTGGGGCGAATTCAAAACAGGCGAAACCGTTTGCCAGTAAAAAAAAAAAAGGGGGGGCGAAAACAACACGGGGCAAAAAAAAGCCCCGTATATAGTACATTGTACATTATAAAACGTCAATGTAGTCTATCGTAAGTATTTTGTAAAATACAATGTAATTAATATGTTTATTATTATCAGGTTAAAATAATTGACTCAAATCCTATAGGTTTACAGTTTCGTATCGTTTCGTTTGGTTTCGATTTTTAGTTTTGTTTCTTTGATTTCGATTGGTTTCATTTGGTTTTAATTGGTTATGTATCGTTTCGATTTCGTTTCGCACTTTACAGGTATCCAGTCCGGCGCGGTCCGTCCAAAGATCACGGCTTTAATATAGTATTAGGAGGCTTGCTTAAATCATAAATAAATTCAATAAATATAATCACTTTAATATTACTTTAAACATTATGCAGCGTATGGTTCTGTGTTTTCACAGATTGTTTTCCCTCTCATATGTACCCTTTTGGATCCACTTATTGGTCAAGGGTTTAAACTATGTTTTGTAATTAAAACTTGAATCTACACTATACAAAGACGTATATTTTTAATGTTGATATTTTCGATGAAAAGGCTCTCGAGAAGGTTACTGTATAAAGGACACTCTTCGAGTTGCATGACTGTATTAATATTTCTTAAAGTGTCAAAACATACACAGTTCTGACCATGGTATGATCACATAGTCTTTGGTGGTTTTTTAATTACCGTAGACCCTTGCGCATAGTTTACTGAAAATCTTTGAAAGAGTGTACAAATTCATGTCTTTCTGGTTTTGTCCCTCTCCATACCACCCAGAACCACCCCATTATGATGGCATCTAATTAGGTTATTAAAAAATAAAAAAAAATAAAAGGACCGTCTTCAATTTGAAGGAAGTAAATGTATGAAATGTTTGCAGGTTTAAATTTTTAAAAAATCTTTAAAAATCTAAACTTAATGTAAAAGGAGGTGCACTATTTAGAGACATTCGTCTAGAATAGATTACTGTGGTTTCATTAATATTCAAGGGTATCAATTTTCGTGGATAAAGTGATAATCACAGTTTCAAGGATACTTAATTTCGTGGCTAATGACCCTATCAATACAATATGTTAATAGAAATTGCACTTCATTGAACATTTGATTTCGTGGATCAACTTCACAACGAAATCCACGAAAATTGATATTCAACGAATATTGATGAAACCACAGTAAAAGAAAAGGATGTTAAACAAGATTCACAAGAAGACTTACTCCGTTACATGTAGGATGTGCATTTTCTGGAACTTTGAATTCACTTTCTTTCAGTTGGCTGGACTTTGGTTGGTCTGTAAATACTTCCACCAAGAATCCTTTAAAGCTTGTATTGCCATCCTTAGATGAAATCGTAACTAAAATAATTTTAAAACAATCATGGGGAAATCTAGCAACATAATCAAGATTAAAAGTCTGTTTTGGAATAATAATGATATCGAATAGTATCTAAAGTGAAAATCCCCCAATAGCTATATAGTGTTATTGCCTAAAGGTTTGGCAATAAACTGGTTGTGTATTCAATTTGCTTAGACGTTTGTAAATGATCGTCTTAAAAGAATTTTCATGGAAATTCAATAATGATTATTAAAATTACTATAACTTAAAAAACAAACCTGTAAAATTACTGTCTATCGAAAAGTTTGAAGATGAGAATTGAATGACGTAAGGAGATGACTTATTTTGGGGAGGAACGCCATGGGATGGTGTCATGGTATTGCAAGCTGATTCGGGAGCTCCAGTTGGATAACAAGAGCAACCGCAAATCAGAGCCAAAGTCAGAAACACGGACAGCATTTTGCCCTAAAAGAGAGAGAAACGACTAATGCAAAATGTCAGCTAAGGAAGACCACATACTGTAGATTCCTTATCAAGCGCGAGAAATTAATATTATCCGCGTAACATCGCGAGACTAAATGAAACTGTGAAAAAAATTCGGCGTTCGCGATTTTATATTCTCGCGGATGAAAAATGGTTGAATTGCGGAATTAAATACTCGTGTAAAATATGACAACAGTAAATGTATGTAATGAACATTGGACTTGTTAGCGGTGTTAGTGGTTAAGGGTTACACTGCTATGTTTTCATTGGACATCATCGACTTTTAAGAGAGCTCGATGGTCGTCGCCATTTTTAGACTTATTGATCTTCTTTATAAAAATGAGCTCTATATAAAAATATAGGAAAATACCCAAATTCACAATATAAAATATAAGAATTTTTTTTTTTTACTAAATAATAGTTTATTGCTAAACAAATCATATCTTAAAATTTTTAGGTAGATCTGATGGTTAATTTGTTGACAAACCAGCCTCCTTAATTAATATGAATTAACAGATATGAATGTTTCAATTGACTACCAGATAACAAGAACGACAAGACAGGTTTAGCTCAAGTTAAGGCGATTATCACCATCTGTTGAAAACTAAACTACTTAACAAAATTAAAATGGCTTATATTGAATATGTTGAATCAAAAGTACCAATGAAAAAGATTCATTTGTTAATGCAGCTCTTTGTCACAAAATATCGTTTACAGATATAAATCTATTAATAATAAATTAGTTAAAAAGGAAAGTAAATAATTATCATAGATCTTATGTGCCGGTTACAATGTATATAGGATTTAAGAGCATGGAAAACTTACTTTGTTCACACTGTGTTGTACTATGCCTTCACTTGAAATATTTCTATTATCAAATAAGGCTGAGCCACATTTCAGAACAAGATACCCGTAGATGACAAATTTCCCATGATTTATCACATGCAAAGTCACATGCAACGAAAAAATTTGATATTCTTCATTCAATCCATATTTCAGTGCTTTTGTTTATAGTTGATTTCAAAGGCAGAATAAGGAAATTTATATTAAAATTGCATTGCATTCTTAACACGGAAATTTAATAGGATCGGGAAATTATAAAGGAATAATAATAGAACGAGTACTAGCATAGCCCTATATAAACGGTGTTTACGTACATTATTTACTTTGTTACTCTATCTTTGTAGAGCAGGACCAGATAGTAGTACACCCATATATTGACATTTTTCGGTGTCTTTGTCTGTGATAACACTACGTATCGATTTTGTACAATACAGTCCAATAAATTCAAATGACGTATAGTTGGGGCGCAAGCGAGTTTGCTTATTTATATTCAATATTTAATCGTGCAATTGCTGAAAATTATATAAATATAAGTAATAAGGAATCAATTTTTGAATATTACCGGTTTGAGGTGATAGTTTAAGTCAATTCGTGATCAAATCTTTCATAAAGCCCTTCGGGTTTTATTGAATTTGATCACGCCCCGACCAAAATTACCACCCCATAATACTCAAAGAATGATCTCTTATTCCGTAAATCTGTGCAGATGACAGTGTTTGTTAGTACATGTATTTATAAAATAAAGTACCATAGTTCGCTCTAGAGGACTTGTGCACTAACGATATCAACAAACAATTAACAAATGACAAAAAGTCCTTAATAGACACATTCCGCTATCAAACAGCAAATAAGAAGCACTCATTGCCGATTTAAAAAAATACAAATAACGATTTTTTCCACCGATTTCCAAGGAAAACTTTTTAATTACCCGTCAGATCTCTTAAGAATATTTAGAGATGTTTTTATTTAGCTGTCAACTATTGATTAGTACAGAAAAATTCCAAATGCTTTCATGTTTAAAATGAAATATTTTCCCTATATCTTTAAATATAGAACTCTTCTTCCTAAGGAGATTAAGAAAGTCTGAAAATGGCCCTCATAATGAGGACGAAAAATTATTTTTGTTTTCACTTTTGAAGGCTATGTAAATCTTATTAGATAAATAGTAGTAGTAGTTTATTGACGTATACATTACATACATTGCCGTTGCATAACTTTAACAGTAATTTACAATAATTGTTGTGGTTATTAAAAACGTAACTCATAAAACTAATCTTTCTAGAAATCATGGCTAAATAGTATCCTTTTTTTCTCTCTTCCAAATCATAACGCTTACATTGGATAGAGTAATTCGGCCTTAAATGATTTTAATAACATCGAAAACGTAACTCACATTTTAACTAAGCTTCTAATTATTTGACTGTCACCATGACAACGTCCTTTGTTTTACTTGTTCAGCATCTACATCTCTTCATTGTTGCCTAATAAAAAAAGTACAGGTCATCTAATTGACTTCCGGAGACCTACTGCTATCTAATTGACTTCCGGAGACCTACTGCTGTCTGTGATTGCCGCTCCGTCCTCCTGCGTAGTTCGTCAACTTTTGAACATAAAAGCATAATACTCTTCTTATAAAATACCGAGCAGACTTTGAATCAATTTAGTGTTTCGTAACATCTTTACCGGAAGTGTGGCATTCGATATGAAAGCGTGACCTTGATGTTCCAGGAGCTACATACTACTAGACTGAACATTGTATAAAATAAATTGTTCACTGTTTACTATTCACGGACATCCGACGTGCTGGGCAAACTGCATGATTGCAGGTTTAGAATAAGCAGTTGTTTCGGTAAGAAACAACTTTTTATTATACACACAAAACTTGACATAACAGCTGTATTTTAAAATTCGATCTCTTCAGAAGAAATAATATTGTAAGCCCTAACTGTATACATGTATATGGATTACCATGATTTGTGTTTTGGATGTTGGAAACACAGGTGCTTGAGAACAGGACCGACAACCCCCCCCCCCCCTCCTTCATCCCACCACACCCACGTATCTAGACCCCAGGGACTTTACTCATTTTTTTTTAAAATTATCTTTATATGACATATTTATAATCTAGTGTATACAATCATTGCACAAAATAACTTAAAACAACCATTTTGAAAAAAAAATCATATCTATATATAATATATAGAGGATATATGGGGTTTTTTCAAAATGTTTCAAAATGAGTAAAGTCCCGGGGGTCTAGATACTTAGGGGTGGGGAGATGAATCACTGGCTGTCAATTTAAATCAAGGATTATTTTTACCAGTTCAACGTTTTATCAGAAATTAATATCAGTGTTTTACTGGCTAGACTAAATTTTAAATAGAACTGTTTATAATTACATGTACGTTTGTTAAATATTTCAAGCAATTTTATAATATGCATTCCTGTTTCTTTTCTCGGTGAACTATTGAATTGACAGATGTAAATTGTTATATATATATATATATTTATATATGATAAGACTCTCGTAAGTTGTAAGAACGTGTGTTCTAACCATATTTTGTAAATGTTCATGCAACAAAATATGTTCAAACACAGCATCTCTAAAGCGCTTAAGTCTACATATCTTTATGAACAGCATATATACTCTGAAATTAATTAAGATTCGCGCCTACTGAGCATCATTCTTTAACCTTCAGTTAACTGCACGAGCATAGTGTAAATCTATTTTTATCGTCAGCTATCACATGAGGGTTTCCTAACTGCCTTTATATAGTCAAGGTCAAAGTAACATAAATTAGCACTTTATAGTTGTATGCTGTAAATGAACCAATAAAGGGTTTTTAATTCGTTGGCAACAAATAATTTCCTGCATTAATCATGTGAAAAGTCAAAATACATTCATTCATACATTGTAGTTAAACGCTTTAACGCCAAGGTAATCATGCAGCAATTTAAAACAGTGGAAGCATGGATTAGTTTCAATGGATGCGTTTGATATTTTTATTCCCAAAGTATCACGAGTACAAGAAACAAATGAAAACGTTTGTATATCTCCAGGTCCATTATATCATTCTTAAAGAAGATTCTAAAATCAACTGTGAACCCCCCACCCCCCCCCCCCCCCCCACACACACAAAAATAATATATAAAAAAATAAAATAATCAGAATCTGAGAACCTTATTATGATTTGTATTAATGAGCAAGGCATAATATTTTTTGTTGATGCAACCCAAGCTTTCGAAGGATGAAACAAAATACATACAAAACTTAAGGAAACCCCGACAAAAATCCTTTTTATTTTCTTTTGATTTTGATTTTTGAAAAAAACTCGAACGGATGTAATTTCCTTAACATTTATGACTTCCTAGAAGAATTGGTTTGCATGAATTATCATTATATTATATTTTTTAGCCTGCACCGAATAAGACCAAGCAACTTTAATCTATAATTCAGAATTAGTGAAAAAAAAATTCATTCATTTCTTCTTCATGAAGATTTTCAGAATTAGCGTATGGGCATTGCATAGAGACCTTTCAGATGAAAGGAAAAAAAAGTTATAAAATGATTTTGATAAATTATAAAAACGCATTCGAAATGTAGAAAATGCTATTTGAATGAAAACAATTAATTTTTTAAAATAATTTTGTTATAAATATAATTGCCAATTATCTTTCAGACCATTTAAATGATAAAAACAAAGCTTACCTCAAGAGTACTTCGTCAACTAGTGCTCTACAAACCCATCAAGCGTAAACCAAATATATCCTATGCGGATTGCTCACATGAGTCCCAAGATTGAAGTTTTCACGCCTCGAGGAATCTCTACATTAACATAAAAACCATGTTCTCTCATTCTTAGTGGACTTACCTCCATGCATGTTAATACATTCATTCATTCTTTATTTGCACAATATATATCTTATGGCATATCATAGGCGTTGGAACCGGGGGTGGTAGGGGGGTGGCTAAACCCCCCCCCCCCTCTCTACTTTTTTGCAAAGTACTCATAATCCCTTTTTTTTGGCTTGTCAAGATATCTGATAAGGTCTAGCCCCCTCCCACCACATTCAATTTGCTTCCGACGCCACTGGGTTATTACATAAAATTGAAATGTAATGTTGAAATAATGGTATGGTGCATGTACATATATAAAGTACATTGACAATGTACACTGTATATATTATAAATGTTTTACTAACAGGTGAAAAAAACCACAAAGAATTTTTCTTAAATATTACGAATTTTAAAAGCTAGGTGGAGATAGTACATAGGTTGCATGGAAGATGTGGGGGCAATTGACGAGCATTGAATTGTTTGACTATTCACAGTTATAACTGTATGTAGCTAAGTACTAGGAATGCAATAAGTATGTCAAATAAAAACCAATATGGAGGGTCTTGAACCCTCTCCTCTCTAGAAATGCAGATTTTATTTTTTTGAAATCCCGAAATTCTATCAACATATTGGACGCTGTTAGAAAAGAAAGTATGATATTTTCTATTCTTTGAGAATACAGGTATGTCAAATCACGATGTTAATATTATAGTTATACATATATGTAGAAAACTTTAAATGTTGTCCAATGTTTTCTTTAAGGTGGAATATCCCTCTGATAAGAGAGATAACATCTGTAGAAAATAATCTCACTTTGTTTATGTTAACTCACAATTATTAAGGCATGTATCAACAAGGGAGGCGGTGATGGGCCCCCATTGATGTTGGAAGGCGACATTTATTTATATTCATATATAGAAAAAGAAAACTTGAACGGAACGAACTGAACCCCAACTTGAATTTAGCGGGGGGGGGGGTGATTAGAGAAAACTTGTACAAAAAATTGTAAGAAGCGACTTATATTGATCAAATTTTTATGAGGCAATATCTACACGTATATAACTAGACAAAGTGATAAGAAAACGCCTCATGAAATTAAAAGTATTAACTGTATGTGAAAATAATATATAGTTATATACATCAGAATAGAACTTTGCAGTATAGGTTTGTAACAAAAATTGCTTCAAACAGCAAGAGTTATCTTTCTTTATCATAGACGGAGGTTTTACAGGTTTTCTGTTTATAAATTTGTGTAAGATAATAGTAAATGGATCCATATGTTTTAGAAATGCTAAAAATGTAAACCAGAGCATTTTTATAACAATTAGAGAATCAATTGAATGATCTTCCAGTAATTGGTATGATCTCAATAATATCAATAATTGTCCAATACCTGCTCTCTCAGAATAGAAAACCCTTATTCAATTTTAAACATTTGAAATGTTGTAAGTTTCAAACGATGATAACTAAGTCCAGAGTTTGCAAATGTCTTGGTCACGTTTTTCCCAATTATAATTCATTCACCTTTGTGAACGAGCTAGAAATGGAGAGAAAAAAATTTCATCCAAAAATTTTCTGGCCTAAAACATCAAACACCTACTGTTTATGTACTGAACTAGTAGATAAAATTTAGTTATATTTAAAAAAAAAATAATCCATTGGGGGGAGAGGATTTTATTATTTTGTATTTACACCCACCCCGTAAATTCAAAATTTACAACATGACAAAACACACAAACTAATTAAAATTAGACGTTCTGAATCCGCTACCGTTTCTCAAACAGATGTTTGAGAAGCGGTAGCGGATTCAGAACGTCTAATTTTAATCAGATTGTAAAACACATAACATAAAATGATAACCTTTTCCCATCATTTTCCATTTATTTATTTTACATGTGTTTGACTAATATCATGGGAAGAAAAGTGCAGAATTCCAAACCGAACGAGACGATAAAACCAATGTCCTTTGACCCCGGGACGCTTGCACAAAAAGGATCTGTTACTGCATGCGAGATGACCAGCTTTCACGGACCAAAGGTGACAGTAGATTGAAGTTGTCGTCTCAGTTCAAGGATAGCTTTTTAAAAATGTTTCGGTGTATCTAATTCGTATTCGATACTGTTTCATTTGGTCACTAGAACAACTAAAAATTGTGATTCAATGGTAACTACATCTTCGCCAGCCAAAGGGTTTCTGATCTACTCTGCTCCTCTACAACCCTTGGCAGATTTAGCCAATGTTTTCAAAAATAGCAACGCGATATTGGGTTAAATAGGAGCAGCTAAATTAACGTATTTTTCATATAAAAGGCATTAAAAGAAAGGATCGTGTGAATAATGTGAAAAAGAAAAATAAGAGTAATTTAAAAAAAAAACCATTTATTTGTAATTATATATCGTATGTTAATAATTATTCACGTAAAAATTGTAATGATGATTATATTTAAATTTTGTATGAAAACACAACAAACTACACAACCAATAAGAAGATTCCCTGCGATCGCCTGTCTTCGCAGCCAATCAGATTTCGTTGCGCGAGTTTTGATTTTTTTCGGCTAAATCTGCCATGCTACATTGTAGTTAATAATATTTTGTCTAAAAAAGACATTTTGTACTGTAACCTTTGACAATTTAATTAACTGGATCACTTAAAAAATGTTAACATATAGAGAAAACTCCGAAAGTTCTAAAGAAAGTTTACGCGCAAAGTTTGAACCCCACTCTTATTTGATAGGTAAACACATGACCAACATCTGTTGATAATACATGAACGCTTTGTGTACTAAAGTTATGTCGTCAGTAGGCTTCATGCACGGATCCAGAAATTTTTTTCCTGGAGGGGGGGGGGGGGGCGGGGTTCGAAGGATAATTGTGTTTGCCGGGGGGGGGGACGCATATTTGCGATAATTTTACTATGTAAATTTAATAAATTTTCATTTTTCGGGGGGGGGGGGTGGAACCCCCCCCCCCCCCCGACCTCCCTCTAGATCCGCGCATGGGTTTAACATTGCCAGAATACCAACAATTTCTTTCATTTTACTTAGTGCATCTATTTTCATTACAGCAATGTGTGATCTAAGTCATGATATATTTAGATTTTTTTAAAGTTTAAGGCGACCATATTTACACAAATCGATTTGCAAACTAACAGTACTCTTTGCTACCCTAATATATTTACCAACTCGTGTTGGACTAGCGACATTTTCTGTTGTCACAAGCGAAGTTTACAAATATCGTTGCGATTTAAATTCTCTCTCACATTTTATATCTTGTCGAAAGATTACAGGTGGGAAAATCTAGTACGAACGATTTATTTTACTGATTACTGGAAATAAAATCGGAGAAAAGGTCATTCTACCCAGGTGCGTGTTGAGGATAAGTACAAGTTTTATTTTACTATTAACCTTACCTACATGTACAAAAAAGTATAAAAATATATCATATTGAAGCGACGGTTATGATGCTGGTTAAAGGAGTCCAAAAAACAAACAAATGTTAAGTTTCGACCAGAAGAGCACGATTCTTATACATTTTGTCACATCCCTTTGGATATTTGGGGTTTGCTTTACCATTTGATTTAGCACAAGAATATACCTGTATGCTCCAAGATAATATTGATTTGGCTAAACACATCTAATGTAAAACTGTTTTCACAATTTCCAGACGTATAGCAATGAAAAGTGTGTCCAGCTTGATTGTTGCAGTGTGTATGGTAGCGTTCGTGGGAGGATCTAGCATACAAAATGTCGTAGAAGTCAGGACTCCATCAGGATGGGTGAGAGGTTACGAAGAAAACTACGAGAATGGGCAACTATACAGATTTATAAAAATTCCATACGCTAAGCCCCCAGTTGGAGAATTACGTTTCCAGAAAACGAGACCGATCGAAGAATGGACAGACGTTAAAGGAATTAGAGAAATAAATGCCCCTCAATGTCCACAGATAGACAATCCAATTCCAGGTATGGATAAGTTGGAAAACGACGAGGATTGTCTGTATCTTAATGTCTATGTACCGGGGAAAATTTCTAAGGACAAAGATCTATCAGTGATGGTTTGGATTCATGGCGGTGGATTTGTTGTGGGCGGGGCAAGTCAATATAAACCTCAGAAAATTGTTCTAGGAGGTGATGTCATCGTTGTAACCATCAACTATAGATTAGGACTTTTAGGATTTTTAACCCTGCATGATCCCTTGGTACCAGGGAACTACGGTCTCTGGGATCAAATTGAAGCACTTCGCTGGATTCAGAATAATATTGCAGCTTTTGGTGGAAATCCTAAATCTGTAACTATATTTGGAGAGTCGGCAGGTGGAATGAGCGTTAGTCTTCAAACACTGATTCCTTCCAACGCGGGACTTTTTCAAAGAGCTATTTCCCAAAGTGGAGTTGTTTCGTTCTATGCATTAGGTAGAAAAAAGGCTGAGGAACAAACAAATACATTACTTTTGAAAAAGACGAATTGTAACAGAGAAAACTTATCAGAAACGCTTAAATGTCTTCGGGAACTGCCGGTAGATAATATAACGAGTTCAATTAGCATGGCAGATTTTATAAATCCTAGTAATTTAACCGTTGAATTGGGGAGTTTGGTTCCAACTGTTGATGGTGATTTGATTAAGGAAGATCTAGCATATCCAAAATCTTGGGACAGCGAAGTCTACAAATTCTTTCGAAGCATTGATTTTATGTCAGGCACTTTGGACGGTGAAGGGAACGTTGGATTGTTTATCATTCACCCTAGTCTTCTTGAGAAAATGAACGTCAACGTGTCAGAGTCTGTCCCAAAGAGCGTTTTATGTGACGTTATGGCTGCAATGTTTGTCGATACAGTAGCTGGAAACACACAGCTGAAGACATTGATGAGCAGAGTAACAAAGTGTTCGAGTTTATTGGAGACTCGTGGTTCATTGTTCCAAGCAACATCATGTTAGCCATTCACGCAAACAGCAACGAAAAAAGCAGCACCTTCCAGTATCTTGTTACCAAACCTACTCCCTTCCCTCTTGTTCCAATGGAATTGCCGTCTTGGATCAAGGGGGCAGGTCATGCGGAGGAGTTGCATCTACTGTTCATCATGACACATGAACAAGTTTCAGAGGAAAAACTGAAAACAATAGATCTTAATGCCATTGACAGGTTGTCGAGCGACGTCATTCAGTATTGGACCAATTTTGCAAAGTTTGGGTATGTAGTCCTATCATTTAAGGTCAAGATCTGTCAAGATCTAGTAAATGAAAGGTGCCTACAGATTTATGAAATTCAAGAAAAAATGTCTTTCAATGCATGATGCTTTATAACAATGGCTTTGTTTGTTAGGGTGTATTGGGGCTTACATTTTTAGTTAACACAATGATAAATTTTAAACTGTCATTTTCTATGAATAATGAAGGAAATAAGTAACTAATTTCAGAGTTTTGTCCATTTTTGACTTATGAAATATTAGCTGCAATAATGTAACCCTCTCCGATTTTTTATATCTGATGTTTACTGGAGAGGGCTACAATTCCATAGGATCTCCGTAATGGTGCGAAATGTATTTTTTCATGCGGCTGACTTCGGTCTGAAAAGATCGTTTTTATGTTTGACTCCCCTTTAAATGAAATGATTTTTTAATTCAGGTTGAACAAACTAACCTTATATAAATCAAAACCCGATAAAACACATCAGCATGTTGACCAGTCGTGTTTTCCAACAGCCATGACAGTTCTCGCGTGATTTTATGGGATTTACGCTTGGAGTTTTGATGGGCTGGATAACGTGAATGTCAGTGTAAACAAGCGGTCTTACCTCGTTCTCTCATTAAAACATCATTTAAGGAAATGTTATATAATGGAAAATTCATATTTACCGCGTTAATTATGTTTAATATAGGGGAATTCCTATATTGAGTTCAAGATCCGCTCCCGAATTCTCATTGGCTGTCCCAAAATAAAACCGGTCAAGGTCAGTAAACATGGCGGACAAATTCAACTTGATATTTTTGGATTAATTTATGCCATACAGAACTACAATGTTTGAGTTCAGGTAAGATATGCAAATGTTATTTTAATTTATGCACGATTTGAGCCGAAATCGTTGCGGGAGTGAATCACTAATCAGCTAATGAAATATATCTAGAATGCCTTCAGTCTCTCCAAAAACGGAATTAAACAAGTTCTTGATCTCTTCTTTAAAATGATGTAAAATTAAATACCGGTACATGTATAGGTTTCGGGACTGCTTTTCCCATGATTTGATATATGTCAAGAAATTGTTTCATTTTCTACATACATGTGTAATTCCTTTAAGGCCGTAAAGTACGGGGAAAAATTCTTCGAATCAAGTGTGACGTAGAATCTTTCTAGCATCAAAAAGACACTCTGGAATCATTTACAGTAACTACAGATCTTGACCTTAATTTTGAATATTTTTGTACAACTTAATGTAAATATTCGGAGACTTCGTATCGCTTCCTATTTACTATTATAACAAGCGTACACATTTTTGTAGACAGATAGTTTAAAGACAAACTTTAATATAAATGTTTTGTTTTGTCAAAGACCAACACGGACCAAAAAAGGACCTTCGGTCGAAAAGACCTAGTATACTCCACAGAGGGGATTTTTTTTTAAACGGAAAGGAATATCTAAACAATAATGCTATACGTAGTCTAATAGCAATTCTTAATGACACGCGTATATAAGGGTTTAAACTTCCGGTTCCTGTACTTTTGGTTTTCATTAGGAAAATACTAAAAATTAAATGAAACGCAATATCTTGCTTACTTTTTGAATAAGACCATTCCAATTTTAGAATAAGATATCTTGTCTAGTTGTACAAAATTGTAAGCGTAGTAGACATAAGTAATTAACATATATTCCAAATTTCAATCAAAACTATTGAATACTTCCGGTTTTATGAGTCGATGAAAATCGTTTGTGGGAGTTTCAATGTTAAATTAAAATCACGCGTCGTTCGTTTTCTCAAACAGTTTCAAGTAAATGTTACAATATTTCATGTGTATAATAACACACACATTGTGCAGACCGGAAAAGGCTC
Organism: Magallana ariakensis; assembly: GCA_020458035.1. Taxonomy (NCBI): domain Eukaryota; kingdom Metazoa; phylum Mollusca; class Bivalvia; order Ostreida; family Ostreidae; genus Magallana; species Magallana ariakensis. Next base: position 69,672,000 of record CM035812.1, on the reverse strand, counting down.
TGGATAGATAATTCTAAAAAAAAGAAGAGGATCTGCAGGGGTCAAAGCGATAAACAGCCCTTTAGCTGTAACTTTTTTTTTCATCCAATTTATAAAATCTGTTCGGTTTTTAGTTAAGAATAAAGAGCACAATTTAAAAATTATGGTCCGAAAGGCTACTATTAGACTGCTTATAGGGATTGTAAGGGTTAAAAATTATAACTTTGTTACAGTTCAGAAATTTAATTAGAAGAGTTGTCTCACTTTGTATAATAGATGATAATCTGACCAAATTTTGTGCATGATAAATGAATACTTTCTTAAATACGAATTTTTAAAGATTTTCTTCAAGAAATAAACGATATATTTGGATATAAATTTCTAGATTTATCTTTCTTTGGGCATTATCATGTATATATACCATGTCTTCTCATTTTTTCATACAATATCTGAGAATTTTTTCCTACAAATTTAGATATGGTTTTTAAAGAGTTGTCGAAAGCCCTTTCTTTTTGTTGAAGACAAAAACAGGTCTACTTATAATTAATATTTATTCAGATCAAAACTAATATTTGTTCCAATTACATGTATAATTTCAGAAATCCGAATTCCGACGAAGTTCCTGAATGGCCTTCTTACGATTCTAGAGAAGAACAATACGTCATCATTGACACCCCTTTTAAGAAAGGGTCGCATCTAAAATCTGGAGCTACGCATCTGCTCAATAGAATCCTTGCTATAGGCAATCCGGATGTAAGGCATGATGAGTTATGAGCGATGAAAACAAAAAACGTTAAAATAATGAAAATTCTTTATATTGTTGATAGTTTGGTCATACATTAGAATTTATTTCCTATCGAGATGAGACATCACCATGACAACCACTGAAAACGACCTTGTTTAATGAAAAGCACTGAATTTGAATGGGCATGGTATTGTACCAGCATTTACTACGAGATGTTTAATTAAAAGTACCTTAATGAATGGTTCACGTTTTATTCACTAGATCAACAAATTAAGGTAGGATTGTTGACAAATAATCCATCAGATCTACCTTAAACTTCAAAAATTCTTTGTCTAGCTATAAGCTATTAATGCTTGAACATATTTTTTATTGTACAAAAATACAATTGGGATTGGGCCCAAGTTCCATATTAACTTAAACCGCCCTCTCCCAATACGAAGATATAATACAACAGATGTCTACACAACATACATGTAAATAAAGGTCAGGGGATAAAATGCAGTTTACATATATGTAATTGACATGTATATAATTAACAATGGTGTACTGTCTAGTATTTTTAAGATCAGTTTAATCTTTCAGTGTTTTAATATAATCATAAACTAATGTAAATATAAATGTTTGTTTTCAATGTCACTTATTGCACTGTCACCCCAAAGTAAAACAAGAGTATTGACACTGTTTAGATTTACAATATGAAAAATTTCATTAAATAGGACATTTCTAACATCTTTATATTTTTTACATGTGAAAAAATAATGGTAAGTGTTCTCGAGCTTACCACACGAACCGATTGGACTGTTAATAATATTACATCGAAATAAATCATTATTTAATGCACAGTTGTGACGAAGTTTAGTATGAATAATATTCAAATGTCTATCACCATATGTAAAAAAAGTTAGGTCTAGTTCTACAAGTAAGTACATTTTCATTTTTAACAGAAACATGTATTTTTTTCTTTAAAAATGCGAACAGAGTCACTTTCACGTACATCCGTTGAAAGCGCATTCCATTCATCTACAACAGTAGGAACAAACGAAGAATTATATATATATAATTCCAACCGACATTTTGGTAAAGAGTAATTCTGTGCATTTCTGGTAGTATAGTAAGATACAGTAGCACGCTTTTTTTAAAAACATATCCATTACATAACTGGGTAAAATGTTTCGGTCAATTTTATAAATTGTGTTTAGCCTGGATATTTTCCTTCTACTATAAAGCGTTTCCCACCCTGATTCAAAGTATAGAGATTCCCGAGAAGCAAAAATAGGTAAACCTGCAACAATTCTTGCTGCAAACAATTGTATTTTTTCTAATTTGTCAGAATCAATATTAGAACATCCTTCCCATACATCAGATGCATATTCTAACTGAGGCCTGATAAATGAAGTATATGATAGTGACAGTGATTTTCTGTTAAGTTTAAATTTAAGTTTTTTCATTAATCCTAATTTCTTTTGAGCATTTGCTATAATAGAATTTATATAAGAAGACCAGGAAAGGTCCTCAGAAAATATAACACCTAAGTGTTTATAGGTGGATACGAATTCCAAATCGCATCCTTGAAATTTTAACGTAGGGGTTACTGTATTATGGTTTATTATTAAAATAAACAGCCTTAGTTTTTGAAGAATTGAAACTTAAAAGCCATTTCTAAGACCAAACTATAATCTATTATTTAGTGAAGAAAATGTTCATGTATTTGAAATTTAGAATTTGAATGTTTTATCTAAATCTTTATACAGAGGTATTCTTCTTAAGGGGATTTACATAGTCTAAAATAGCCACGACCATCCGACCGCCTTAAAAGATGTAAATTATACAAAACACTGCTTGTATACAGAAGCTTTAGTTATCCACAGTCTTTTAGAATTCACCATTTCAAAAGACACATAATCAAAATTACTAGATAAATAAATTTGAAATGTGATATAAAGTTGAGCAATTTTCCTGTAAAAAATTTTTCCAATGAAAAGATTATAAAGCTATTGTACATGCTGGTAAAGTCGTTTTCTTTTCATCGCCTGCCTAACTTTCTTGGCTGACTAGCCTTCTGCTACAAGTAAAACGGCAACACCAAGATTGCTCTTCTATACCCCCAAAAACCATGCAGTTGCAAAAAGGAAGTTTCACTAAAACTTTTTTTAAAGTATACACTGTATATAGTTTATGTACGTGATACATGATTCAATCGAAAATTGGTCATCACTTCCTCGTGGTTCTTACTGACAGAGCTCGGAAAAACGCATATATATTGTACTTAAGTAAAGCTCTCTTCAATTTAATGGATAAGTAATAAAAAAGTATTTAATATTTTTCGGACTAGCTAATATTTTAGTCATTGACAATTCGTCTATATAGAGTTATATGGTGAGAATAGGGTACTGAATATAATAATAGACAGAGAAAAGAATTGGAATTTGATTAATGTATTCACATTGTAATAAATAAACAAATTATAATAGTTCAGAGAGATATCGAATATAATAAATAACTTAATAATATTAGTTCATAGAGACATCTGAGAGAAACCGTCTGTTCATGTTGTGTGCCATGCTGCAGTATCTACATGAAATGAATAGAAAACTCCACATCTTTGTGTAGGTTCAAACCATAATTTTTTTTCTCCTTCTAACCGGGTTTATCTACTTTAGAAGATTATAATTTTTCCAAAGTTGATATTTCCATAAGAGAAATATGGAAATCGTGCATTGCAGAAAGTCATAATCTATCATGACATATACTTAAATGATTAGTAATGATTAGGAAAGTTACGGTTACAAAACCTCGACTGTTCGAAAAGACTCGCACAGACGGACACAGTTCACAGAAACCACAGAAGTCCGTTTAACAGTTCAATGAACCTGTACGGCCACTGGCCGAAATACTGGGCGTTTCCCAAGCGTCCTTCTAGTTCACCAGTCTCCAGTCTCTTTTGATGCAGACGATCTCTCGTTTCGTACGATGCTCGTGCTATCACCGCACATATTAACATAAATACGAAACAGCTGACTACCATTACATTACTGACAAAATATCTGCAGTAAATCTATAATTGATATACACCTCAAGTACATTTTGTGAATTGTGCTGGTTTTACCCTTCACCCCCCTGCTAATCACCTTTTTCCTTTTTTTTATCATAAACGTACGTCATTCTCATTGTCTTGCATGGAAACAATGCCTTAACTCATAAGTGTAAATGTATTCATCTATGTTAATATGTGTTTAGTTTTGTGTGTACATGTAACTCTATATATAGTATATTGTGCAAGTAAGGAAAAACTGAATGAATCAATATTGTACATGTAATTATGCCTACAGAATATGTACAGTTCAGAATGTTGACAAACAATAAAGATATAAAAAAATATTCGTCTGCTTAAAAATTGGCAAAATTTCCCTTACATGTATGTATCTTCAGTTTTCGCTTAGACAATGACTTGACAATGGGAATTTCTAATTTTTCTTTGGAATCATTAAATTAGAGAAATATTGCATAGTAAATCTGAATTGCATGTGTTTTCTTAAGAAAAAGAGAGGATCGTTAAAACACGGTAATATTTAACTACAGTTACCATATAAATTGCTGAGGTTTCATTATTCGGTCTTCCCATAAACTAGACTTATCGTTACTGAAAGAGTTATCTTCCCCTTATAGCAGGTATTCATTACTTTAGTCTGGTACCCGCCCCCTCCGGGTTAATAACGACTTTTATTACAACAAAAACATTTGATAATTTTGAATTACCTAACAGAAAACATCGGAAGTTATCTAGAATTAAATGAAAAATTAAAGTGAACGCAGGGAATGCGTTTGATTACAATCAATTACATGTGTAACGTGATATACATATTTTTGATTAATCAGCAAACATTGCCAGTGAAAGACATTTGGATTCTTATTTTTGGGACAATTACCCCTTTTGTCAATTTCAGAGCTAGCGGATGGATGGTGGTATAGTGATTTCTCTGATAAAATGAACCCACCATGTTACGCAGAAATAAAAGATGTTATAAATATTAGAGAGGGCTGGAGTTGAAAAGCGGAATTTTTTTCTAGAAATCAAATATAGAAATATAAATTCCTAACGAATTGTGCCTATCCTTTTTCTGAGGACAAAGCAGAAACAATATTGGGGAAGTACGCATATATATAATTCTGATTAAATTCAAAGATACATGTACGAGACTCCTCCTCCCCCCCCCCCCGGCCAACTTCACGTACTGGGATTTTGGGAATTTATGAAGTGATTAATTTAATGTTTTAATTGTATTTCGTCATGATTTTCGGTCGGTCTGCTCCCCCCCCCCCCCGCGCACACACTCTGTTTGCCCAAGTTCGTTTGAAATGTTATGCTTTCATGAAAAAAAAATATACACGCAGTGGGTATACTATTCATATCTAACCAAGCACCGACGGTCATCAATTCAGGCAGCTGTACCTGTCATGCAGGATGTTAAATCAATGACAACCATTTGAATTTCTAAAAAAAAAACAGATTCGTTGTATAAGATATATAATATAGGGTTCAGAGGAATGACAGCATTGAAATTAGAGCTCAGTGCTTTATAATATAGATTTCATCGAAATTAGAATTTGTTTTCGGTTTAAAATAAGAGATCCTTTTTTCAAGCCTTTGATGAGACTGCTTAAACACATTTTTTGTAGTACATGTATGTTTGTTTGTTCGTTTTACTTTTAGTACCTTTATTACTTTTATCATTTATCTCAGCGACCTTTATATAATTGAATTGTACTTTATTTACGTACCATCTATAGCAAACACCATGTTAGGGAATAAAAATTTCATGAAAACTTAAGAATGGAATGAACTATATAAATATAAACGTGAATGTTGTCGATCAAAATCGCAACGCAACTTTAAATGAAAACATGATTACATGACACATGCGAAAAATTACGCAAAAGCTAGGTTGCAAATGTTTTTATCCATTATATCTTTAAGAAGTATAGTAACGTCCGCCAATGATTAGTGCAGATACGTTGGTGTAATGCATATCTTTGTACCTCGACCTACTGATAGAATGAAATATTCTCTTTAGAGAGGTGGACAGACAAAACCATCAATGTCTTTTTGATTGCTTTGCATGTCCACTTCTCTTAATGCAATGTACATGTATCAGCTGCGCTCTCCTGAAACCACGCACTTCACCGCCAGCAACTGCATTAATGATGGCAGGCACGTAGCATCGATGAGGGGCTCCCCCCCCCCCAACTTCTTCTTGCAGCAGATATTTTTTCATAAAATTACATGTAAAAAAGTGAATCGGTCCAAATATGGTAAATACAAAGGAATCAATGTGGCTCCGTACCGTCCAAATATGGATAAGTCGATGTACAATATACAAAGAATCAGCCGAGTCCTAATACGGTAACATTAAAATACAATATACATATGAAATGTTGAGGGTCCAAAAGGGTTCATATTCCGTGTTGCACAAACATACCTAATTTTAATTATTAAAATTTAATTATCAGTAATTCCAATATAATCTACAGGTACGGCTGATCTAAGAGCAAGGCGTCCAAATTTAGCATGCTCTGATTCGTCATCAGTCAACGTTTCTTTCTTCACACATCAATTCATTGAAGTTTAGGTCCTTGGAAGTAAAACAACTAGTCTTGGAGCATTTAAACGGTCCTTGTTTATGAACGTATGCAACCGAGCAAAAATTTCCCTCTTGGGGCCTCACACCTGTATGAGTTCCGCCCATTATCTGATCTGATCTCAGGTAAACCGAGTGAATGTATGTATGTTAAAATCTAGGACGATGACAAATATGGCGATCCTGTTATAAATCTGACACTACTAGACCCCAATTTTTTTTTGTTTTTTTGTTTTTGCATTTCACCTAGAATACAAAATCGAAGCAAAAAATGGGTTTTGTATTTGTAATTGTGTGTGGTAATATCAGTTTTGTGTATGCGTAATGACAAAGATGGTGAATCTAAATTTAGCTCTTACAAAATACCGAGTTTAAAAAACCTATATATATATATAGGTCTAGAGTTCAGGGGACAAAAAGCTGATCTGTGATTTGTATCTACCAGCAGTCTCTGCATACACTAGTGTTAATGCAAACCGGTAAGTATGATGTGATTACATGTAATACATTAACGTTTGTTATTGATTCAATTGTACTTTGCCTTCAATATGCATCTAATGTAAATACTCGTGTTAATTTCAAGTGTGTATAAGGTCAAGGATGGTGAATTTATTTTTAGCTCTCACAATACCATTTTATGCTACAAAACAGGTTTCTGCAAGAGATATAAGCTGATCTGTGATTTGCATCTACCAATTTCAATTCAATTCAGTTTATTCGCCCAAACCATTAACATTCGATGGTACATGAGGTACATATAACATATTTACGTTAAATAGTAATGTCAAGGGTCTTTGCCTATACCAGTGTCCAAGCAAGCCGGTCAGTGTAATATGATAATTAAAGGGCGCGCTTGATTTGTCTACACTGTAGTGCACCTGGTGTAGCTAATTTACACCTAAAAATCAAGCGCAATTTGGTTTAGTGTATCATTTTTAAAATGGACTGCCGAGGAGTTCCTTTTTGAAGACATTTTTTCTCTTTTTAATAGCTTTTGAAAATAAATGGTTTTTGTAATTCATTGCTATACGGTACATGCAAACTACAATATATGTTTGTTTCTTTAGGCTTATATTAAAGATGAACACCGCTCGTAAATAGGCACCGTCGCACAGGTTCTGTACATGGCATATAAACCCTTCGATTTCGTTACACCCGATTGAACACCTGAAACTCATGGCCGTCGTGTAGTACAGTAACTCCTTTCGTGGTCTTTGGATTTTATGCGTTTATTTCTTATTCTATGTGCATTTGTTTGTAAATCATGCATTGACCAATTTATTGATGTTAGTATTCTCCTTGCTTGAAAAAAGTGCGTAAAATTTGCTAATTTCATCGCGACCGAGTAACACGGCGAGGCAAGAAGTACGTCCACACTGGTGAGACCTCTACAGTGACGTACTTTGAACTGTTTAGAGGTTTGCGCTTTATATATGGGTTGTAGGGACAGCAGTGATGAAAGAGAAATATGGCGGACGATGCCTATTTACGAGCGGTGTTCAGCTTTAAGGAACTTTATTTAGAAGAGACACAATGCTCAGCCAAAAAATACTAAAAGTAAAAAAAATAAATAAACTTATTGTCAAGCAAAAATAAATAAATATAGTGAATTCACTTACTTTACAACTAAAAAGTATAATCTGGCAAAATTTCTATAGAGCTTGTCCACTCATATATATACATGTATGCATTATTAAATAAATGCGTTTGAAACTATCTTTTCGAAGTTCCTAGTACCTTGTACATGTTAGGTTGACTTTTCCTGACATAACGCACACACACACACACACACACACACACACACACACACACACACATATATATATATATATATATATATATATATATATATATATATATATATATACACACACAATTAGGCTATCAACTCTAGCATATTTCTTGTTTCTTGTGCTGACAAAAGATTTCCCAGCTTACCAATTTGCCGCCATATTGAAAAAAGAGTGTAATTTCCAACACATGCCCTGCACAGAGTATAGACGGTGCACACCTAAAGTATACACTTTTACACTTTATTAAAGAAAAGTGTACACCGGTTGTAAATGGTAGACAAATCAAGCGCGCCCAATATATCAATGTTTGTTAAACTTGTTCTATGATCTACATCTGCCAGTCTCTGCATTATACACCAGTGTCAGTGCAAATTGGAAAATGGGGTATATTTTAAAGAGATATATTACTAATTATTATTCATATAACCGTATTAATTTTGCCTTTGGTTTCTATCGAATGAATATATACAAAGTTTTTAGATCATATTTCGGTATTGTTTGAAATTGTTTTGTGACTACGATCGTGTATGTATTGTGATTCTATTACATGAGGAAGTAATTTTGATTTTCCTACATTACATTTGAAAAGTTGTTTGTTTAAGAAGGCCGGGTGGCTACCCATCAGATCTCCCTTAGATTTAAAGAATCATTTGTTCAGCTGTAGACTACTATTTAGTGAAGACAAAATCTACATATTTAACGTAAAAAAAGTGAATAATTTACTACATCTTTATACGGAGCTCTTCTCCTCAAGGAGATTTATATATAGTATAAAAATGGCGCTCTTTTGATGGGCATGTTAACATAACTTCCAGCTGATAGGCATTCATTATATTATGTATGAAATGCTATGATTAATAATCATGTACTTTATTTTTTCAGACAATAGAAATAACATGAGAGACCAATCCATACTGTTCTTAGCTATATTTAGTGTTGTAATGGCGCAAGGTTCTAGCATACAAAATGTCGTAGAAATCAGGACTCCATCAGGATGGGTGAGAGGTTACGAGGAAAACTACAAGGAGGGACAGGTATACAGATTTGTAAAAATTCCATACGCCCAGCCTCCAGTTGGAGAATTACGTTTCCAGAAAACGAGACCGATCGAAGAATGGACAGACGTGAAAGGAATTAGAGAAATAAATGGTCCTCAATGTCCTCAGGTAAACAGTCCAGTTCCGGGCTTAGATACTTTAGAAAACGATGAAGATTGTCTGTATCTTAATGTCTATGTACCAGGGAAAATTTCAAAAGATAAAGAGTTATCTGTAATGGTTTGGATTCATGGCGGTGGATTTGTTCTTGGTGGAGCAAGTCAGTACAAACCTCAGAAAATTGTTTTGGGAGGTGATGTCATTGTAGTAACCATTAATTATAGATTGGGTCTTTTTGGATTTTTGACATTGCATGATCCCTTGATTCCAGGAAATTATGGTCTCTGGGATCAAATCGAAGCTTTCCGCTGGATTCAAAAAAACATTGCAGCTTTTGGAGGAAATCCTAAATCTGTAACTATATTTGGACAGTCGGCGGGTGGAATGAGTGTAAGTCTTCAAACACTGATTCCTTCAAATGAGGGACTCTTTCAAAGAGCTATTTCCCAAAGTGGAGCGGTTTCATTTTATGCGATAGCGGGAAGAAAAGCAGAGGAGCAAATAAATACACTACTATTGAAGAATACGAATTGTAAGCGAGAAAGTATATCAGAAACGCTCTCCTGTCTTCAAGGCCTACCAGCTGAAAATATAACAGAAGCAATTACTTTTTCAGAATTTGTAAACCCTGATAACATCACAGTTGAATTAGGAAGCATGTCTCCTACTGTTGATGGTATCTTGATAAAAACAGATCTGTCATATTCTAAATATTGGGACAGCGAAGTGTACCGATTCTTTCGTAGCATTGACTTTATGTCCGGTACATTGGATGGCGAAGGAATCATGGGCTTTTTTAATGTACCTCCAGGTGCTTTTGAAAAACTGAATGTAAACGTTGCAGAGGGTGTCCCTAAGAGTGTTCTTTGTGAAGTTATTGCACCCATGTACGTTGAAATTAGTGTTGGTAACATTCCCTCTCTGACACAAGAAATATGTGACTATTACACAGCTGAGGACATTGTTGAACAGAGTAACAAAGTATTCGAGTTTTATGGTGACTCGTGGTTTATTGTTCCGAGCAATATCATGTTAACCATGCACGCAAAGAAAAACGAAAAAACCAAAACTTTCCAGTATCTTATCACCAAAATTTCTCCATTTCCTCTCCTTCCAACAGAACAACTTCCCGCGTGGTTTAAGGGGGCGGCACACGGAGATGAATTGCATCTATTGTTCAACATTTCACGTGATCATATTCCAGAGGAGAAAATGAAGACAATAGATCTTGCCGCCGTTGACAGATTATCAAGCGAAGTCATTCATTATTGGACTAACTTTGCTAAGTTTGGGTACGTAAACTATTTTATAAGCTCTATTAAACCGAATATAAGAATAATGCATTTTGATCAAATGCCAATTGTTTTAATGTCTGATAATTATTGTATTTTTTGGGGTTTTTTCCCCGAAAAACATGATCAAAATTCTAGGAATATACCCGAATTAAGTGTCTTTAGTTTCGTCAAATAAAGCTCAAGGGTTAGGTTCTCTGAAAGCCGATTAAAAGAAAAACATTGTCCGCAATTTTATAGAATGAAAAAATATAAAATTTGCAGAATTCAAATATAATGAGAATTTTGGTAAAATATAAAAATATTTACACAGTAGAGTATTTTTACATTTATAGAGATAAAATACATAAAATACGATACTCTCCACAAGATCCTACAAATACATTGAGATAGATTATGTATACTAAGTACTCACAGGGTTCTAATGACAAGGAAAACCCAATTTATTTTTGAAGGTCAAGGGTACTATCTAGATCATTGTAAACCTATTATATCTACACCGTGTATGATTAATACACACTATCGTGTCATAGGAAGGGCAGTCATACTATGGATAGAATGAATTAGTTGTGGCAAGATAGAGAAGTTCATTGATTTTCATGGTTAAAGGTCATAAAGGTCAATGAATAACAAACTGTTCAAATAATCAAACAAATGAAGTCTTTTTAGTGTTTCCCTTTTTTTAATCGAACTACGAATTTTCAAAACGCAAACTATATTTCTTTGTAAATTTGTATTCCAACAAAAACCACGAAAAGAAAGTAATCACAATGGTAAAATATATACAGTACTATAATATCGATAGCAATAGTTCAGATCCAGGCTTACACTTGCTATATATTTCCTTGTTTTTATTCTACAGAGATCCAAATTCTGATGGAGCTCCTGACTGGCCTCCATACGATGACAAAGAAGAACAGTATGTTATTATTGACACCCCCATTACAAAAGGAAAACATCTGAAATCTGGAGCAACGAAGCTGATTAATAAAATATTCCAAAAAGGCAATCCTTCAATGCATGAAGAGCTTTGAACAATTGAAAAAAAAACATTTCTTGTTTCTTCTTGATGTTATATTGTCTGTTTATGTAGATTGTGATTATCATTTTTATATTAAAAAGCTCTCATTAATAATTCATCTTGTAAATCCCATTTTTTCGACGATTTGATCATGAACAAATCCAGGATTATCTAACATTGATGTTTTAAGACATTTCTCGTATTTATGTTTGAGAAAGACTTACTAGTATTGTTTTAATCGTAATTAATGGTAACATGCATTCTGTTTATATTACAATAAATTTTTGAGAAATGAATCATGCAAACACAAACCCATCAGAGGTAATAATAATGTCAAATTACATTAAGTCTCAACATGTTGATATTAACTACACTAATATTAGTGTATTTTTGAACCAAATTAAGTAAACAAATATTCTTAAAATAATAGGCAAAAACCTTTGTTTCGGTAAAATCTTTGTTCATTAATTTATCCGACACAAATCGATCCAAAACTTGTATCGATTAGTCCCAAAACTGATTTCCTAAATACATGGTTTAATATAAAGTGCATTAAATATGTTATAGATAACTAAATATGAAAGAATGCATAAGAAAAAGCATGCACTTAAGCTATACACAAACAAATGTGTTTGACTATATTCCAAAACTCCTTCGTTCTCAGAAGTCTTTCATCAAAAATGGCTGACAAATCATTTATACACCCCCCCCCCCCCAAAAAAAAAACTACAAAAAATCCATCAAGGTTGTAGTATTCCAAAACCTTTATTCAAAGCCAGATGGGTGATTCATTCATATACCTTTTTCCTTTTTATGTTGTCAAGAAAATCGTGAACAAAGTTAAAGAAAATCAAAACAACGTTACAGTACCCTCGTTTAATTTCCGGCGCCAATTGAGATGGGCTAAACAAAGACTTCGTGATGCGCGATAATACAGGTTTTGTGTAAGCTAACCACTAGAATTTTAAAATAAAACTACAGCGGTTGTTTAAACATTCACATGGAGATAGGACTTGTTGCTATACCGTTTAAATCCCTTGATAGCTTTTCAAGTGAAAAATGACACACCCAATACATATTTATACGAAAAGAGTTTTTTAATTTAAGTACCTAACGAACAGTTTTATGATCAAAATACTACTAGAGGAAATGAATCTCGATAAAAGAGCAACATCTAAATTGAGAGAATAAATAAATAAGTCAGGTAGGTTAACACATGAGAGTTTATATTCGAGAGCGTTGTATTCAATTCTAAGTCTCGTACGCAAAATGAAAGCAAATCAGATAATTCAGATTTGAGAAGGTCAGCAAGCACTCAATAATTTTGACATCATTTCTGTTTTTCATTTAACTTCCGAAGTCAGAAAAAACCGGTTGAACTTAGCTGCGAAATATAAATAAAGGTAAGAAAATATTCAGATAAATCTCAGAAACAAACCATTGACGACAAAACCGTTATTTGGTTATTTTGAAATACTTATAAAAAGTTTACCATTTAGGCCAAAAAATATTAATGACTTGTTTTTCAGGCACCGCCGCATCATTAAAATTATCGCCGCATCAAACTTTGTTATCGTTATTTTTCCGGATTTTTCATATCTTATCATTATTGGTTTTCTCTATTATGAAATACATGTAAAATTCGCCAGAATTTCCTCAGAAAGAGAAGTTGAAGTCACCCTGTATTCTGAGTTCACGATCGTGTAAATTAACCTCAAAGGCAATAAAATGATAAGTATCTAATTTAAAAGACGTTTTCATAGCCTCAGTTAACCCCTGTTGTGATTAATAACTAGCGATTGTCTTATCTTTAGAGGTTATAAATACGTGTGATGCAATCACATTACTGTGCAATTACAACCTATGTTTATAACTTTTAGTGCTGATATTACAATTAGTTGGTAACTTGTAATTAGTTTATAACTCTGCCAAATTAATGCTAAAATAATCATAAAACCGTTTGTCTACAAATATTTTCAAAATTAAACAGATCCACTACATGACGGTTGTAATTGGGTCAAAGGTTTGGACTAATACCTCCAAATTGCACAGGAGTACATAGACTGATTTTATTTGTCATTTAGCTAACACAATTACAAAACATTTCATCTATAAAATGTATAAATACATCTTATAAATTAAATTTAACAAATTGGATAAGTTTTTAAAAATTTTAGGAGCTGTTTTATTGTTTATTGACTTGCTTCTAATCCAATTTAAAATAATGTTGAATCTGTATATACATGTATTACCATTAGCGTTATGCCATTGTCAAATAATGGAAATCTACATGAGTTCTCAAACCTCTCCCTATTTTTCTGTGAGGGAGAAGGGAAGTTTCCCTAAAATTTTGCCCTAGGTTGGTTCCTGTTAAGACTTCTGTTATCTTCAGAAATTGAAGCTTCTATGATATTGCCTAGTAGCAGTAATAAAGGGCAATTGTATTGTTCGAGAATTTGATGATGACTAATTTACTTTCCCTTGTTTTCTTTCATGTTCCCCAGGCACTGAAGATCGATAACAAAACAACACAAATGAATGCTTTATTTGATAAATTTTTATATGGCAAATTCAACGTGTGAAATGCCATAAGAAGACCCATATTTCAGTTCAGACTTGTATTATTACTATGGAGGGGGGAGATGGGCTGCAACATGAAGCAGGGGCATAAACCATTTGCCATGTTTGTTCATCTGCATAAACTCTTCCTCTGAAAAGGAAACAGACACAGTTTAACTAAAAAGAACAAAAAATAATATTTAAACTTTGCCATTGTATCAGCTTGATGAATATCTGCTGATGAGTACACACACAAATAAATAACTTAAAGATGGGTTAATTGTACATTTGTGTCTTAAAAAAAACAACAAAAACAAAAAAAAAAACCCTGCCTGCCTCAATAACATTTCAAAATTTTGGCCCGAGAAACTAATGATTAATTTTTTTGGCCTAAATTTTATATTCTTACAATCTCTATTAGGAACTCTTCCGGTTTTGCACTTAAATTGATGTTAAACGTCTTTGAAAGCTGAAGCGAAACGAAAATGATAAATACTAGTCAAAGAATGATATTTCCCAAGCTTATTACATTACATGATCTAGCTATTTTAAGTCATCTCGGGCACGTAGAGTCGTTTTTAATATGTGTGATTGGGGGGAGGGGGGGGGGGGAGAAAACTCAAGGCATAAAAAAATTCAACCTTCAAAATCCTCATCTGGGGTTAGGAGACAGTTTGTTCTAGATTGGCTTTTTATATGTAAATTTTAGAAAAATGTCTGTTTCGCAAAAATAGGTTGGGGTGGGGGGGATGGGGTGTTAATACGTGCCTGCATCTAAATTTAATTTGATTATTTATCCATTGCTATTTACAAAATAGGTTTTTATCAAATTAACGCATGTTTTCAAAGTCACATTGTGGATCAAAACACCTGTATAAGTAATTTTGATACGACTAACGAGTTTACAATAGGTAAAAAAATAAAATAAAACAGTGCCAAAAAGAGTAATTTTTGTCGTATGCCTCGAATCATGCTCTTAACTTCAACTAAAACTAATCAATATGATTTCAAGCTAAGTAGTGAGTTGACGTTTCCACAAAATAACCTGAAAAATTGAATTGAATTGAATATTTTAAGAAATATATCGTTTACTATCATTTCCATTAAGTGTTTATTTGAGGAATAAAGAATCGTTCCTCGAGTATTATGAAGTGATCAAATCTTATAAAGCCCGAGGGGCTTTATGATATATTTAATCACGCCCGACCGTATTTGACCACCTCATAATACTCAAAGAATGATTCCCTATTACTTGTATTTACATTATTTTCAGCAATTGTACGACTAAAGATTAAAATATTCATTGATGAAATGAATTGTATTATACAATACAAAATCGATTTGTAGTTTTATCCCAGACAAAGACACTGGAAAATGTAAATATTTATAAATAAAACTTATTATCTAATACCATTGGTATATGTACAAAACAACCTTTGATGTATGCTAGATATTTCTTATCAGAGATTATCTACATGACTCTATGTCATTTTTTTGCAAGAACGAAAACTACATGTCATCTTGTAATCGGGTTTTGTTCATCTCAAAAGTCTATATTTTTTACATTAAATATCCCTGTCGATCCTTGATGCTTTCCCTTAAGCTATGCGACTAATTTAGCTACTTTATTTACATTACGGTCGAGGAACTAAGTTGTGAAACATTAAGTTTTACATAATCCTTTTGTAAATAAAAAATCACTCCTAAAGTACAAATCGATTTTTCATAATCCATGTCTACGATATTTTTCTTTTCAGGTATCTTTGTTCACCTTTAAACACGCCCCAAAGTGTGTGTTAATATGTAGAACGATGCCATATAAGGCATAGGTTTTTTACTGTGCATCGATCCAAATCAATGCCAAACAAGGCACATTTATTTCATACTTTTGCCGCAATTCATTCTAAATACGAAAACAGATTGGTTTGACTAAATTTAGTTCTTCAGTTAAAATACAGTATTGTTACAACGACTACAAATCTATAAATAAACTCTGACACACTTTCTTGTATATATATAAAAAAAAAAATCTATTTAGTTCTGTGTTATATATTTAGAGTTCAGATACGAAACTTTTGAACTAGAAGCTGTTCTGGGATCAGATGAAATAGGTAAGCAGAATATTAATCAGTCTCTTCTTAATTTAATTTTAAACAAAAGTTTAAATTTCCCATTCGTTACTCTAATATTTTTTGCTGTTATTCCCAAAACAAAATGAACTAACGTTTTAAGAATTCTAATGATTCCAGGTGTTTGGCTTTACTTTTGGTTATTGTATACAATAATTCATGCTTCAAAATATTCTCTATAAATTAATTCGTCTAGAATTTAAATACACACTGTAAAATTATTAAGCATGCATAGTCTTATATTTTTGTGTCATTACTTACAAAACAAATGTAACAACATTTCATAAAATCAAGTCATTAAGTGGTAAAATTAAAAAAAAAATAATGATACAACCATCTAGCGTAGTCCCGGGATTATATCCCAAGCTATTTCTTTTTTCTGTGCCCCATCTCTCTATAATAGGCACATTGCATCTTTTGTTTATGAAGAAAATCGATTAAATCGTAAATATCTTTATAATGATGATCTGTTGACAAACTCAAATACTAGTATATGAGCGAGTCTTAATTCGTTCATTAGCTTTATGCACTGTTTACAATACAGAAATAACAATCAATATCAAAAGAGTCAATTCAGCAAAACTTGAAACAAATGTTCAGGCGATGTTTATACTGTAATCTAGAATTAGCACATATCTAATGAAAAGTGACAATGTCGCATTAACAACTGTTTGAAAATAAAATAGATGTTCAAAATCATGTGCACTTGAATTACATGTAGACTCGGCATCGTTAAGGGAGATGTGCAGCAATCTTGTAAATGTAAACAATTCTTGACCTGACTAGTTTATGCCAAAGACTGACCAAAACTGTTTTGGGCAGAAACAAGACAGTTCAAGAAATGTTTACATTTTGATCCTCAAATGTACAAGATGGCCACACATCCCCTTAAATGTCGGCTTTGTTCTGGATCAGAACGCTGTTCAGCAGAGAGGGTGCTCATATTAGTGCTTGGCAAATATATCATTGAAACACAAACTTTCACGAGTGCTGCAAGTAAAATTAAGGTATCAACTATGTTGAGATCTCGTGTATTAAGAACGCGGTTACCTGAAATTTTCGTCTGCTACATGTACGAGTATAAAACGCGAGTTAACCAAATAAACCCATCCAATTATGAGTTGTAATCACGAGTGTACAGGATGACCTGTTAATTACGTACATGTTTTACCTTCCAGTAATGGGGAAAATGATGTTTTATGGCAAATCTAAAAATGACACAATTGTGATTCCTACTATACTTTCATTTTACTTCGACACAATAGTTAAAGGAAAACACAAAGATATTTCATAAATCGCTATAATTCGGTATTTGTAATGCAATTAAAACACTTTTTGTGTAAAAATTATATAAAGTACAATACTTATAAATATTTTCAAATTATAAAAAAAAGTAACAATAATAGATCATGTTGCCTACACAAGTTACAAATACGTGAAGAAGATCACTAAAAAGTTCATTAAATAATTCAATGGTTATTTAACTAATACATGTACCAACAGGCATGTAGCTTCGTTTTTAAAAAGTTGGACGGGGGCAAAATTTTACCAAAATATAAAAAAAAAACCAAAAACCCCCCAAAAAACAAAAAACCAAAAAAAAAAAAAAACCCCAAAAAACCCCCAAACAACGAAAAAAGCACCCCCCCCCCAAAAAACAGTAGTACAAAACAACACTAAATTCCAACAATAAACTATTCGTCAATATTAAAAATCCTTATTCAGTGTGTGTGCGTGCGTGCACAATATGTAATACGTATATTTAAAAAATCTTTCTTGTTTAAAAAATATTTCTTGTTTTATTCTTTTTACTTCTATTTGTACAAGTGTTTGGCAACATGTTGTTATCGTTACTCTGTCATTAGAAGTTACTTTGCTTTAATTTAGTAAAAAAAAACCTGAATATCACCTTAAAGGTCTAACACTAATTTCTGACTAAAATTATTCACAAGATGTAACATTTTTTAATTATGAAAAATTCAATTCACGAATATGAGCAACTCTCAAAAGCCCTCAATAATAGCTATTCCACTTTCAAAAATGATAGATGCAGTGTACCATATCCGAACTGTCCATTGGTATGTACCTAGATTATTAAATTAATTTTTTTATTTGCTACAGCTTGTACCCAACCCACAGGCTGAATGACAGAAAATACCGTCATTGGTTACATTGAAATATGTGTTAGCTATCAACAGCTATGATGACGACAGAATGAGATGTATATGGGCTGAAATAAAGCTTCCTAATAATATTTTTTACGCTTAACAACTTTAAAATAGTACTAGTGTAATAGCATTTTAAAAAATGTGATGCATTTATATATGTACCCTTTGCAACATGATTTAGACAGATTTTTTAATTGAGATATATTGTAATTATCTCAGAAATCTTTCGGAACAAAAAGTATGTCGAGGAATTATTATAAACAACAGAAATAAAATATGCAGTACATAACAGTAACAACAATGCAATATCAGGAACCATTTTAAATCAGATGTGCATAGAAAAATATTGTAGCTCTATTAGAAACGGCTTCAAGACCAGCATTGTAGGTAACTTTTTGTGTAAGATATAACTAGGGAGAAAGTTTTATACTCCTTTATAGGCTATATTTGTAAAACTTTGCTTTATTGTAGTTTTGTTGTCAACATTTTTTCAGACGTACAAAATGAGAAAGGACCCGATTTCATCCATAGCAATTCTAACATTTCTTTTGGTGAGAGGCACACGTACTTCAAATATCACAGACGTCAAAACCTCATCAGGATGGGTAAGGGGTTATAAAGAAAATTACGAAAAAGGACAAGTATACAGATTTATAAAAATTCCATACGCTGAGCCCCCAGTTGGAGAATTGCGCTTCCAGAAAACAAGACCAATCAGAGAATGGACAGACGTGAAAGGAATAAGCGATATTAATGGTCCTCAATGTCCTCAGGTAATCAGTCCAACTCCAGGCTTTGATACATTAAAAAACGACGAGGATTGTCTGTATCTCAATGTCTATGTTCCTGGAGAAATTTCAAAGGACAAACAATTATCCGTTATGGTTTGGATTCATGGCGGTGGATTTGTTTTTGGTGGAGCAAGTCAGTACAAACCTCAGAAAATTGTTTTGGGAGGTGATGTCATCGTAGTAACCATTAACTATAGATTAGGACTTTTCGGGTTTTTGAACTTGCATGACCCTTTGGCGCCTGGAAATTATGGTCTTTGGGATCAAGTTGAAGCACTTCGCTGGATTCAGAAAAATATTGTAGCTTTTGGAGGAAATCCTAAATCGGTAACAATATTTGGACAGTCAGCAGGTGGAATGAGTGTTAGCCTTCAAACACTGATTCCTTCCAATGAGGGACTCTTTCAAAGAGCTATTTCCCAAAGTGGAGCGGTTTCTTTCTTTGCAATAGCTGGAAGAAAAGCTGAGGAAAAAACAAATAAAGTACTGTTAAGGAATACGAATTGTAGCCGAGAAAGAGTATCAGAAACGCTGTCATGTCTTCAAAACCTACCAGCAGAAAATATAACAGAAGCAGTTACTTTAACAGAGTTTGTTAACCCGGATAATATCACTGCTGAGATAGGAAGCATGACACCAACTGTCGATGGCTATTTGATTAAGAAAGATCTGGCATACCCTGAAAATTGGGACGGCAACATCTACAAATTCTTTCGGAGCATTGATTTTATGTCTGGTACAATGAATGGTGAAGGAAACGTTGGATTCTTTAATATACCTCCAAATGTTTTTACAAAATTAAATGTCAGCGCAACCGAGGCTGTCCCTAAAAGCGTTTTATGTAAAGTTCTGGCTCCCATGTTCGTCGAAACAGGTGCTGGTAACATTCCTTCTCTGACGCAAGAAATATGTGACTATTACACAGCTGAAGGTGTCGATGAACAGAGTAACAAAGTGTTCGAATTTTATGGTGACTCGTGGTTTATTGCTCCGAGCAATATCATATTATCCCTTCACGCAAACAACAAGGAAAATACCAAAACGTACCAGTATCTTTTTACCCAACCTTCTCCATTTCCTCTCCTTCCAAGAGAACTTCTTCCGTCTTGGTTAAAGGGCGCGGGACACGGAGATGAATTGCATCTATTGTTTATCATTTCACGAGATCACATTCCAGAGGAGAAGCTAAAAACAATAGATCTTGCCGCTGTAGACAGGTTGTCTAGGGATTTCATTCAGTATTGGACTAATTTTGCCAAGTTTGGGTAAGTTCTACTATCTGTATAGCTTATATGAACCAATGTTTTAACGGATATGGCAAAACTTGACTGAAGTAAAACTTTTCTGAATTCATTTTGTTTTATGGAATAAAAGCTGTATATTTCTTGAATATGAAAGAAGTTTAAAGACATTTCGCCTATATAGCATGATGCTTACCATTTTAAAGTTCTTTCAGTTGAATGTAAAAGAAATGGTCATTGTACGACTGTTGTTTTGATCGAATTGATGCATTTACAAAATTCCTTATCTTAATAGTTTATCAATGAATGACATTTCCTCTAGAAATTTGACAAATTTGAAAAACTCTGTATGTTTATACTATGCTTAACGAACACTGCCTCCATCTCATACAAATATACCATCGAGGTTTTACAGGAGTCGTCTCAAAACACATTAATTTACTGTAGAATTATCCAGGATTTGACATTTTTTGGCACTTACTTAATTAAAATCAATTTGTACAAATACTATAATATACCTTTTTGCTTAAATTGTGATATGTTGTAGATGAAACTCAGTTGGGCATAATTTGCAAGCAAACAAAATTCCACCATTTGTCTTCAGTTAATCATACTGTAGTGCTTTTGTTAATACAGACGCTAAGTATAGGACCCCCCCCCCCCCCCAAAAAAAATAAAAAATAAAAATTATAAAAATTACTGGTTGGCTGGATCGGAGTATAATTTAAATATTAGTAAAGGTTCAAACTTTACTATTAGAAGCATGGGGAGGGCGATACGCATCAGAGTTATTTGTAAAACGAAAAAATATTTGGGTTCACTGAGTTGCCTAACAATACAAAGTGTAAGATATATACGACGGTATTGATAATTTGTAATGTCGTAATCAATATTCGATTTGCAGTTCTTTATTTAACCACTTTTTAAAAACTTTTTTTAATTTCATTTCTTCAGAGATCCAAACTCCGACGGACTTCCGGAATGGCCTTTGTACGATAATACAGAAGAACAGTATGTTATCATTGGCGCCAACATTACGAAAGGAAAGCATCTAAAATCTGGAGCAACGAAAATATTGAATAAAATATTGAATGCAGGAAGCAGACAACTTTCACATTCTCAAAAGTTATCCCCCTTTGTCGGTGTAACTGTACTTTTTCTCCTTTTGACATTTGTTATTCACCTGTAAACATTTTGATTATAAGAACGCGTTTTTGTTTTGA
Source organism: Magallana ariakensis (assembly GCA_020458035.1). NCBI lineage: Eukaryota > Metazoa > Mollusca > Bivalvia > Ostreida > Ostreidae > Magallana > Magallana ariakensis. The sequence continues at coordinate 69,650,266 of CM035812.1, read as the reverse complement.
TCATCTTAGGAACCTTTAAAAGTAAACATTAGTTTTAATCTATCACGCAACGCCAAGGGATATACATTTTGTAATTATTTGATTCACTATCTTCATTGTGATATGGGAAACAGATGAATTATAATAATTTCATAATCAATTTTTTAATAACTTCACGAATTTTATGCTTATCAATAAATAATTAACAATGTAATAAAGTAATCTCTAATAACGTGTTATAACTTTAGTTGAAACGCCAAATCAGATTGATATTTCTGCCGACGTACATATAGCTTGTATCATGGAAAATTTAAAAAAAAATGCATTTCTTTCCTAAATTAATAAACAACGAGGTTTGTTACTTATTGGCGTATGAAAATATAAGTAAAGATCTCATATTCATCAAAAATAGACGTTTCAGGGAGAGAGAATTTGATAAAAAGTAATTTCATAAAATTATTGACCAAATAATTTGCGAAATGAAAGATATTAAATTAATACATTACCAATGAACTACTTAAGGATCCTCCACACACCCGGGAAAAGTTTTGCTTCTAAAATGCTTAAAGATATGCATTTTTAGTATGTGTTCGACTTGAAAATGAACACAAAAACTTTTAATTTTGGGGAAAATCAACTTTTTAAATTTTACCGCTCTTCATAAAAAATAAAATTCCCTGCAGTATTCGAACTCGGGACCTGCGGGATGGTAGACCGTTGCGCCACAGAGATAGTCACCAAGTATTAGTGATATAAACTGTTTCTGAATGAGTTGAAATCGCCATGTTGTGACGTACTGTCATAAAAAAGTAACAGTCACGGGGTGTCGAGGATCCTTAATGGTTACTCTAGTATCTCTTTACTAGATTAAAACTGACATAAATTCATAAAAGCATTTGGATGCCATATTAGTTTCGATCGCTCTCAACTGCCACTGGGGTATATATACCAGTCGAGAAAGTTACGGTCGGTTGCTTTACGATCAAGGCATTCAGGTTGCACGGACTTCTAAATGTATGAACTACACATTGTAGCAAATGTTTGTAAAAAAAAAAGAAATAAAAAGAAAACTACGATCAATAATTTTTATTTCCTTTTAAAGAATTTGCAAGGTATACATTCCGTATTATCTTGCACATATACATGTTGTTCTGCGTGACTTCGCGTGCACATCGAACACGTGTGTCGTTTATACTGAGTGCTTAACGTCAACACATCATATTGTAGACGCCGGTCCCATTACATGTACACCCAACCCGGTAGATAAGTGATAGTATATCGAAAATAAGTAACAACGTAATATAGTTTTTATCACTTTCTACAAAATCACTCCGTTTTCTGAAGTCCATGCTGTCAGTGCACGATCTGCTACAGTGTGTGGTTTGCGCATCTGCGATGATATAACAGTACGACACTGGAAAACGTTCTACAATGACCGAGGATTTTTGAAATATGTGTGTCTGGATTTCAGTATGTTCTGTTTTGTCTTTCATTGGATATTCCTTTAGTTATTAGTGCAGTGGTTGTCATTTTCATGAAAACGCGTTTTACGAATCTATTTGTCCAATGCGACGTGTTCGGGTGAATGAAATACCTGAATGCGGTGAAGCATGAATAGTGATCTCCGCCTTATATAAGGGGTGTGAAGCAATGCGTAACAATAGAAATCTTAAACTAATATGGCGGTAGTCGGAAATAAAAGGGAAAATGCTGCGTATTTATAAATTCATGTCAGCTTTAAGGCACTTGACACTAAACAACCCAACAAGTCAGTTGTTAGCAATTGATGCTCACATCATGTTCAAGATGGATTATAAATACGGCACACATTCAAAGAGTGGTGCAACTTCAGAGTCTTTTCTTCTTAACAGTTGTTCAGTCAATATAAATTCTTACTTAAATTCTTAATCATAACCAGAGTATATGATGGTTGTTCGAAATTTATCGAGACATTTACTCTTATTCCCTTCGGAAAAATAGATAAACCCTCGATTTTCAGCAGAATGAAAACAAGGATGAATTTTATTTATAGGAATTTTTTTGGTCAATGACATCTTTAGATCATCCCCGGTAAGCTGATAGACTTTATTGCTTACATCCATTGATCAGAGGCGTGTTCAGCAGATCGAGCGCTCGCCAAAATTGTGTTGAGGGTATAGGGAATTTTGGCGAGCGCTCGCGAGCACCTGCTCTGTTGAACTCGCCTCTGGATCCACCTCAAAGGTTTAACGGGTCTCATTTCTCCTATATTTCAAGCACATGAAAAACGAATGTGAAAATTGAATTATTCTTTATTTGTCATCTTTTGGTTATAAAGAAACTAGCATTTACATATTCTCTCTATTCCTCATTTATATGAACAAAATTTGATTTATTGCTACTTGAACATCTAATTACCGAGAAATGTTTCTTACAGTCAGGCTATACATATTTTAGAACTGTTGACATCAGTTGACATTTAGTTTTTCTGTTAAACAGTTATTTAAAAACCTATAAACTGAAGCAATTGGACTCAATTCATCGTCAACTTCTTTTTTTTTGTTCAAGCAGTTGCTTTTGAGTGAAAAGCTCTTCCGAGTTTCTTACCGATACCAAATTGATATATACTCGCTGCGCTGCCTTGACATCAGAACTTAGTATGCCGTCGTTGTCCGATTCTATAGATTGATCACTATTCTTATACTATCTCCGTTATTCAACCCCAGTACAAATTAAACTTTGATCAAAGTTTGTTAGAACAAACGTCACAATTTGCTTATGTAATTTGATTTATTTTAGTATTATAGTATGTCTACAGGTTCTTTGAAAAATAGAACTGTTCTTAATTATTTCTGAGTTTATGGCTGCGCTATGTACCCCGCCGTTGATCTCCTTATGTACCATCGAAAGCAAGAAATATTCTGTTCAATTGTTTGGTAGGGTTTGTTTATTGTTTATGCTAATTTTAAAATTAAATATGTCATTAATTAGAAAAAAAGTTAAGTATTTATTAAATCCATAATTTAGTTTATCTTACCTTTCTATTTTGAGTGATATATGATTTTCTTAAACATATTGAATATGATGTTATAGTTAGCAATTTATCCCACCATTCAAAATATGTTTTAAAAATCACGGATTTGACATTTTAATCATGTTAACTTATTAGACCCATTGTGCATTTAGCGATTTTGTAAGTCACCAAGATTAACTATCAGACAATGTCTTTATATTCTAATATATTTACAAAGAAAATCATCTTGAACAAAAGACGTACAGAAGGTTTAAATCATATTAATCTCCTAAATATGTCAAATAAAAATAAAGCAAAATAATCAAATTTCAAAGCTAAAATATATCATTTTTTTACTGAATAATAATTTATAGTTTAACACCTTTTATACCTAAGAAATAGAGTCATTGATGAAATTAGGCGTTCTGGAGATAATTACAACAAAATCTTACAGCACAGATTGATAAAACAATACCCCTTGGCAAATTTTGAAGAATTATTAAATCTTTAACTAAACTAAATAATAGTCATAAACCACTACCCCCTCTTAAAGCATCTGGTAAAATTCTGTTTCATCCAGTTGACAAAGCTAATGCATTTAACAAGTATTTTGCTGAAATCTCGTCTTTGCCTGTAGAGCCTCAGCTCCCTGACCTTCCGTTACATGGACCAGGGCCACCGAATCAAATGAACAATCTTATAATTTCTGACCAAGAGGTATTGGATCAAATTCATATTTTAAATGTAAACAAGCCCTCTGGTCCGGATGGTTTACCACTCCTTATCATAAAAAATATATCTCAATCTATAGTTAAACCTCTTACAAAATTATTTAATCTTTCCTTATGTTTGGGTAAACTCCCTCGCATGTGGAAAATTTCCCATATAACACAGGTATACAAAAATAAGGGTTGTGCGCAAGAAGTTATTAATTACAGGCTCATATGTATTACCTCAATACTGTGTAAGATCCTTGAAAGAATATCTTTAAATATATTCACAACTATCTCTTTGAAAATAAAATTATTTACAAATACCAGTCTGGGTTTTAAACTGGAGATTCTACCACTTACCAATTAGTTGAAATTTATAATACTATCATATTCAGTCTTGATAAAGGTAAAAATGTGAGATTTGTTTTTTGTGATATCAGTGAAGCCTTTGAAAAGGTATGACACAAAGGTGTATTATATAAATCAAAACTATATGGCATTTGCAATCAAATTACTAACTGGGTTGAGAACTATTTAGTAGAAAGGAAGCAAAAAGTCTTTCTGGATGGTTTTTCCTCATCACTCAGACATACTACCTCAGAAATTCCCCCAAGGATCTGTTCTTGGACCATTTTTATTTTTATTATATATTGATGACATGTCTTATGATATATCAAACAATCTTCGTCTTTTTGCTGATGACAATTCTTTATATATTATTGTTGACAATAATGTTGGGCAGTTGATTTTGAACCCAGTAAAACCAAAAATGTTGATTTTAGTAGAAAAAAATATATCTCATCATCCTGTGCAGTTTGTTGTCCATGGTCCATTTATACAAAAAGTTGAAAGTCACATCCATCTAGGTGTAAATATCCAATATGATGGAGGTTTGAAACAACATATTAATTCTATTCATTAAAAAGCTTGTATACTCAATTCTGTGCAAAGGAAAAAAGTGAGATGGATAGGTTCAATACAGACTGGAAAAATTGGACCCCTGTGATTAACTCACTCTAGAGTGCTCTCTCTCTCTCTTTCTCTCTCTCTCTCTCTCTCTCTCTCTCTCTCTCTCAATAAAAAATGTGTTCTTATAAAAAAAAAAAAGCTTGTATAAGGTTAAAAGTATTGAAACTTGTTAAATATAAGCTATGTTGATGCTCTCTTAAAAAATATACTTCTCATTTATAAGACCAGTTTTAGAATATGCCGATGTAGTTTGGGACAATTGTTCAGATAGAGAAGTTAAACTTCTATAAGATATTTGAGTAACCGCTGCAAGGATTATACCAAGTCTAAGAATTAACTCATCCAGGTCTGCTCTGCTCTGCTTGTGAAATACTTTTAATGTACATCATTTTTTTCTTAAATTCCACTAAATAAATTATAATCTGTCCTATTGCCTTACCTAATTAGGGCAGTCAATGGCATTTTTGTTTGATTTGTTTGTGCTATATGAATAAAGCAAGATAAGACCAACAATTAGTAAGTAAACTGAAGGAAATTTTCATATTTTAGCAGTGTAAGATAATGCAAGTTATTTTATTTATAAACGGGGTGACAAAAATTTCGCAAGAAACTTTGCAATATCTGCATTTTTCTTAAACAAGATTGACAAAAGTCTTTTGAATGCCTTTTTTCATATGCAACAATATGTCAACGTATACCCATTATGCAAGTGAGAAAATATTTGGACCATATGGATCAATTTCAATTCAAATTCAAGTTTATAAGTGAATATCTAGAACGATGACTAACTAAACAAACATTGAATGCTGATTCACCCCATTTAAAAAAAAAGATAGACCCAAATATGGTTACAAACGCTCCTTATGCTACATTTGCATTTATCACTATATATGGTTAAATTTGCCATTTTGCATCACTTATCTCTTTTAAAAATCGTGTCTACTACTTAAAAAAACATTAGCTGTGTTTGTTGAACTTTACACTCGCCTATTGATTGTGTGAGGCAATATCAAGAACGACGACATATATGGCGTGTTTAATTTTAACGTTTACCACTGTAATATTTCCTTCTTTATCTCTGCACTGCAGACGAAATCAAATAAAACTATTTAGGACAAAATGTGTTTCTTTGTGTTAAAATCTAGTATGATGACAACGATGAGGATTTTAATAATATCTCTGATTAACTTTCAGGTTATAAAACATATTTAAGTCTGCAGAATATGTGTAGCGTCCATACAGTTTACACTACCAAACCAAAAGCTGGTGTGTGATCTGCATAGGTCGGCACAAATCGGTAAGTGTTTTTAAAATGTTTTTTAAAGATTTTATTGGATGTATAATCAGATGCGTGCAATTTTATATATAGCATTTACTTTAAATTTTGAAAAAAAAAATATTTTGTTCACTGCTATTAAAAGACAATATGAACTCAGCTGTTTTAAACTCAAATCGTTAAATTGTGACGTGTTTTGAAATCTGCTTTCGTTTTCGTTTCATAAAATGTGATGGGCATAGTGAACTTTGATTTGATTGCCTTAACCAGCGATGATTGGAATATCTATGTTATAATTATACTTCTTTCTGAATGCAGATATATCTATATCATTTGTTCTTTGGCATTAAAGCAATTTTTTCTTTAGTAAAACCTATCTATTGGTAACCATGTGTTGTCATATTTGCATCAAATGTGATAGATTCTGAAAATATTAAACATATCTAAGTCTACATGTACCATACAAAGATAGTACGATTTCACGTGACGTCCCTATCTTTTTTTAATAATTGTCTAAATTAAAGGCAAACACGGTTATTTTTATTACACATGTTCAAAGGACTTTTGTCTTTAGCTTTTTCTATAAATGACTCAGCAAATAGATTTTATTCAATAAACATTACGCGCACATCTCTGATCATAATTGTCTAGATCAACGTTATTTCGGTCTTTTGATTAGGAAACATTTTAAAAGAAGTTTTCCTTAATGTTTTGGCTTTTTTTTTGAATTGATATAACTTTTACCGATAAATTTAGATCATAAAAATCGGTTGAAAAATAGGAAGTTTAAGAGATGAATACTTTACTAAAAAAAGTGTTTTCATGTATATGCACATGTATGTGGCCTACTCAAAGTGGTTTTGAAAACAATAAAACCTTTTTTAATATGGTAAAATTATAGTAAAAAAATGAGAAATATATTCAGGTTACAGCTAGTGATAACTTTTTTAATCATTTAAGTCTGCAACTTACTAAAGTTTATAGTATTAATATACGTTTTAAAATTTACATTCCTTGAAGTATATGTAGGTAAGTACATGTATTTTTCGTAAATTTTGTTAATAATTCATCCCATAGGTTTCATGAGATTACAAGATTTTAACTTGTTTATATATATATATATATACAATATCCAACAGATATATCTTTACACAGAAATCACACAATTGAGCATAAGCATTTTCTTGCTATGAATCAGAACAACAGAACAAATCAGTGTTTGTCTAAAATAACCAGAAGATATGAATTGAACTATGCAGAATTTCAGTAGACTTCACTCATCGCTGGTACAATAAAACCAAAGAGCTCGAAAGTCGCTCAGTATATTTCTGTTCATCTACAGTTGTTACATATAAAAATGGTCAAGTTGGATCATATATATTTACTAGATAATTATTAAACACAATTATTTCCTAGGCATACACTTTTCATTAAAAACACTCTTTTTCAGATATTTGTTAAACAATGCAGAGCATTATAGCAGTTTGTACCATTGCAGTTGTGACAGGCTTTGATATTCAAAATGTCGTAGAAGTTAGGACTCCTTCAGGCTGGGTGAGAGGATATGAAGAAAACTACGAGAAAGGGCAACTATACAGATTCATTAAAATTCCATACGCTCAGTCTCCAATAGGAGAATTGCGTTTTCGTAAAACAAGATCAGTAAAGGAATGGATAGACGTGAAAGGAATTAAAGATGTAAATGCCCCTCAATGTCCTCAGGTACAATATCCGATTCCAGGCTTTGATACTTTAGAAAATGACGAAGATTGTCTGTATCTTAATGTCTATGTACCTGGTAAAGTTTCAATGAACAAAAACATATCAGTTATGGTTTGGATTCATGGCGGTGGATTTATGTTTGGCGGGGCAAGTCAATATAAACCTCAGAAGATTGTTCTTGGAGGTGATGTCATTGTTGTAACGATTAACTACAGATTAGGTCTTTTAGGGTTTTTGAACTTACATGACCCTTTGGCGCCTGGAAATTATGGTCTTTGGGATCAAATAGAAGCACTACGATGGATTCAAAATAACATTGCAGCTTTTGGAGGAAATCCTAAATCTGTAACTATATTTGGACAATCAGCAGGTGGAATAAGTGCAAGTATTCAAGCACTGATTCTATCTAACGATGGATTGTTTCAAAGAGTTATTTCTCAAAGTGGGGTTGCTTCGTTCTTTTCGTTTCCGAAACGAAGAGCAGAGGAACGGACAAATGCAATATTATTTAACAAAACGAATTGCAACAGAGAAAACACCGAAGAAACGCTGAAATGTCTGCGTGAACTTCCGGTAGATAACATAACAGAAGCTATTGGTATGGCGGAGTTTTCTAAACCTTTAAATGTTAGCTTCGAGATAGGGAGTTTTGTTCCATCTGTCGATGGTGAATTGGTTAAAGAAAATTTGGCATATCCTAAATCTTGGAACAGTGAAATCTACAGTTTTTTTCGAAGCATTGATTTTATGTCCGGAACTTTGGATGCCGAAGGAGGCTCAGCGTATTCAATGTTTCCCCCCGATCTTCTAGAAAAAATGCACGTCAACGTGACCGAGTCCGTCCCAAAGACAGTTTTATGTGAAGTTCTCGCGCCAGTGTTTGTTGATACAGTTGCCGGAAACAAACCGTCTCTGACTCAAGAAATTTGTGATTATTACACTTCTGAAGATATTGATGAACAGAGCAACAAAGTATTTGAATTTCTTGGAGACGCATGGGCCATTGCTCCAAGCAATATCTTGCTATCGATACACGCGAAAAATAATGACAAGGTCAAAACTTTCCAATTTCTTGTAACCAAACCTACTCCTTTCCCTCTCGTTCCTATGGACCCTCCTGTGTGGCTAAAAGGGGCGGGACATGGGGAGGAATTACATCTTTTGTTTGAAATGTCACATGATGGTATATCAAAGGAGAAACTTAAAAATGTAGATTATGCTGCGGTAGACAAATTGTCGAACGACATCATTCACTATTGGACCAATTTTGCAAAGTTTGGGTAGGTACTAAGTATCATTTCAAAAATAGTCTAAAAATCACGCATTAAATATTGGAATATAGAACTTGCATACTGTTTTGAAAGGTATAAGGAAAAGTAGTTAGAATACTTCAATAAATGATTCTAAATCTATCATTAACTCATGGCATTCAACATTCAAAAAAGAGTTTTACATGTATCCAGTAATTTCTGTTGAGTTGATTGACTATGAAACTGAAAATGCAGTAAAGTTTTAACATTTATTTTAAAGATAAAGTTTATAATATAATACAATACAACTCATGCTGATCAGTATTAATAAAGACAACACTCTTTTCTGTCGATATTGAAATATAAGATGTCTTTTTTGGCAGGAATCCGAATTCTGATGAAGTTCCTGTTTGGCCATCATACGATTCTACAGATGAGCAATTTGCTATAATAGACACTCCTATCACTACAGGAGAGCACCTTAAATCTGGAGCTACGAAACTGATACATAAAATTATGGATATAGGCAATCCTACTTTGGCTCACGACGAACTGTAATAACAAAATGCATGTATAGATTTTAATAGTATTTAGTTTTTATTCGCCATTGCCGTACTGTCGTTCTTTTGTTTGTAAAACAATAATACCGTAAAACATTAAAACACTTGCCAAAGTGATAGAATCTATTACTTTACATATTGAATCAATGCAAGTATTATCACTGTGAAACACAATTTGTATGAATGAGAGACAGAGAAACAGAATCATATTATGGCCTATTCAGTGTTTTCTCTTATCGTCACTTCTCAATCGCATAAATATTATTTCATTATGATCAAAAACCTACTTTACACTTTACCCACATTTTTATTGGTCGATCAAATGTTATCTCTCTTTTATTGTTGTTTCTCAAAGCTGTTAACTGAAAATTTATGTCACCGTGAACAATGAAAAGAGGTTAAGCATTTGAACGTGTAGGTCTACGGGTACGTGTGGAGCTACAAACATGTTTACAAGTACACATACCAAAATTTGCCACATCATTTAATAATATGTTAAGCGACAGCTGATAGGTTGATCTTTTTTTTTTAAATCAGTGTAATTCTTAGAGGATTAATTGCAACTGTATTGTGAAAAGTGGGACAACTCTAACCCACTTGTACAAGTATTATCACTAGGTTTTGTGAATGTTCTTCAACCGTTTAAATATTGCATTGTATTAATCTGCATATTATACAATATAAAAAAAATTCAATTGTTTTTTAGAATAATAGTTATGGCAAGGTACATGTACATGTAAATAGACAGTTAACAAATTGATGTTTATAATTACTTCCACTGACGTTGTGTCGTTCTTACTCTGTTGATACCATCCATTTTATAGTGAAAAGTTCTTTAGATAGAGGTATAAAAACATTGCATAAACATTTATTGCATTAGTTTTCCTAGTAATTTGATTTACATTAAGTATAAAAATGTAATAAAAACGTGAACCTAAGTTTTATCCAAGCTCTGCTTAAAGCTTAATTATGGCTTTGTGCAGGCATATCGCCCATGTATTATCAATTTGTGTGGCACTGGTCTTATATTCGGAAGAGACGTCAATCAAAAGTTTTCAGTCGAATTCCAATCTCACTGAGATTACTTTTTTTTTTATAAAAGTTGCTTTTAAATATATTTCATCTATTTAAATGCCCAGACGTAATGATTGTTTTACATACCTTAATTATTATTGAATATGTCAAATTACAACGTTCTCATTCAACTGTTCTATGCTGGATTGGAATATCACTTTTATCACTGGGAGGCTCTGTGGTATCGTGTAATTAATGGTGCATTGTATTATTTTTGCACATTATACAATTTAAAAAAAATCAACCATTTTGGTATAATAATATACATCACGATGTACATGTTCATGAAAGTGGACATGTAGCTAAACATTAATAATAAAGTTATCAAAATGACACTCTCCACAAAAGGTGATTGAGGTAAGTACTATTTTGTGTATCCTTGTAGCGTTTAGATAGTACGTTTCTGATGGGAGAAACTTTCCGCTCATGTTTGTTAACAAATTCCAAGGATTAATTTATATTAATAGTTGTAAAAAGGAAAGACTGAAATACACGTTTCATATTTCTATGGAATGTTCCTTAAAATCCATATCTTTTCAAAATTATTTCAGATCATAATAATTTATGCAATAAGGTTCCTCATCTATAACTTAATATTTTATCAAAATTTGCACACTTATCAATTAATAAGAATTGAGTTCAGTCCAATGTCTATTTTGCTTTCCACTGCAACTAGAACGTTTTAATGATGCATTCAAGTGTGTTTCGTTGAATTACGCACAACATTTCCTCCTTAGAATCAAGCACATTTGGACACAGATATTTTAGTTACTTTCAATATTTAGGGCCAAAAGAACATTTACGAATGTTTATCAGTCGAAAAAGCTAGAAGTACTAAACGATTAAAGAATCGCGAGTATTGCTGCATTGGCAATGTTTTCTCTCTAACAAGAATGTTTGTAGACTTTTCTATACGGACCATTTCGATTGTTATCTGGGCCGCTCCATCATCATTTGAACTATGTGAAGGGAATGCTTTGTTTTATCTTTTATAAACTCTTTGAAATACTGAAGATATAATGCAAATTTCATTCCATTTATTTGCTTGTTTTCATTTAATAAATGATGTTATCATATCGAATGTTTTGATGCATCAATATTTCTTAGCATCTACTTGATCAGATCATGATTTATATAATTTTTTGTTTTGTACTGCGCGTTTCTGTCTATAAAACGGACCTTCGAAAATTGTAACAATGGTATCAAATCTTAATTTGTTATGTGCAATCTAATAATCTCATAGAAATTTAATGCACAAGCCATGTTGTAGTAGCATAATATATGTTGGCTTTCACTTTTCTTTTAGATTAACCTCAATATAAACTCTTTTAATTTGAAAACGTATCAATTTTTGATGGTTTGGTTTTGTGTATTTTTGTTGAAATTAAACAGCATATTATTTTTAAAAAGTATAAAAGATATGATTTGTATTTTATTATAGACTTTTTATTTTCGCACTAAATTTGAAGAGCAAAGAGTGAATATAATATCCCAAGGAAGACTTTTTTCTACAATAGATATTTAAAATTATCAAATCCGAAAACGTTCATGCTTTTAAGACAGGCTTAAAAAGGGGGGCGATTCTTTCTGTATAAGAGATCAAACTTCGTTATATATCAGAAATAAAACAAAAACGTACGCGTTTTCCTTATAAAGATGAAAAAGTAAATATCCCTTATACTAAACAAAACTTAGATTAATTTGATGTAAACTTTGTATATTTTTAAAAGTGCTGTTGTAATTGTCATTTTTCTACGAAAAACCGTTGTTGCCAGGCAAGAAAAATAATTATCTGGCGGCCACTAATCAAATTTTCTGACATTCTTAAAATTACATGCTTGTCTTGTGCATGTGGTGGTCGCGACATAATTTTCTGTCGGCCGCCAGATAAAATTCAGATCTTGCTTAAGTGGGTGCATGCGTTTGATATGAGCATTAAAGACTGATCAGCTGTTACGTCCCAACACATACAGACCAACGACAACTTTTTACAAATATAAGATATATCTACCCACACTGTTGACTTTTTTCTTTATCGCTATATAATCTTGAATTTCATTCAGATCCGTCATCATATTTAAGACATACATGTATTTAAGTATGCATGTGTCATTCGAATAAAAAATAAAGCAAAGGAGAGAGCCTTCTTAGTGAAAACTTTAACAGTTATCTAATATTCTGAAAACAAAAAGTTCCCTGATTTCATTTACGTATTATCTTGATATTGGTCACCATGTGCATCATTTTTTTTTATAGCAAATTATCTCCAGTAACAAATTTGTTTTTACATAATGTAAACATCTTTAATTGAACGTGTTCAAAATTTCACCATTTGTTTTTGTGACTACCATTCACGGTGGTTTTATTTTCACGGATAAGCGATTTGTATTGAAAATTAATTTTTTGTTATTCATTGCTGTATTTTTAAGCAAAGTTTTTGCTAGCAGAGGAGTTAGTTTAAGTAACTGCACTCACCACTGTAATTGATACAAAAATGATTATAAAATTAATGCACAATATTCACGATGGCATAATGTTCGCGAAAAATTGTATAATCGCGGTCATAGCGAAATTAAACACACTGTAGTTTTTTCTACGTCTACAGTATGCTAATAATTATAAAACAGCAATTTTATTCATGGGGATTATTACACACGAAATTGTAAAGACACTAGGACTCTATAACCATCGGACCAGTTAAGCCCCAAGGTTTTGAGCAAGAAAGTTAAGTTTGACAACAATAGCGCGAGCTATCATTGTTAAAGTACTTCTCAAAAACGCTTCATCAAGCGCAAGTGCATAACAATCTTTAACCTGAATTTCATCTGGCGGCCGCCTTATATGTTTCTGGTGCTCGCCAAATAATTTTTTTCACATGGAACCAACGACCTTACATAAATTACTCTCCCATCTTTTGAATAAATAAACCAGTTCTGCAATATAAATAAACGTAATACATGTATTGTCTTTACTTTTAAAGCATGTCCAAAAAATCACTTTGGGAAGAATTGTACTTTCACATGCAGTGTACCTGAATATGGTCACATGTTCTACGGGACCATGCGCGGATCCAGAAAATTTTTCCAGGGGGGGGGGGTCCGAGGCATATTTTCGATAATTTTACTATGTAAATTTAATAAATTTTCATTTTCCAGGGGGGGGGGGGTCGGGACCCCTCTAGATCCGCGCATGGGGACAATGCCATTGCAACCGAATATCTTGTAATGTGAATATCTCTTCACCAAACTGTGTGGCGTCACAAAGTAATTATGATCATTGATAATCTGACTTTGTGAAGATTTTGCAAACCCTGAACGTCCTTATGTACTTTTTAATAATAATATTCTAGGCATTTCGATTGTATTTTAGCTACGTTATCGCTTACCAATCGCACGTTGTTTCGGTTTCTCTCCGTTGATACCATTAACTCAATTGCGACAAATTTTTCAGACAGAGGTACGTAACATTAAATTTGGTTGCATTATTCCTACAGTTGGATGTACAATATTTTGATATCCTGGTTTGACAGATCTAAAAGACAAGAGGAGCTTCAGTGAAGCAAGTTATTTATTTCGCGGGTTTCAGCAGCAATTTAAGAGTCAAAACATCATGCTACAGACTACATGTTAATTGTGTTCAATACACTGAACAAACGTTTTAGGTGTTCACCCAATAATTTTTGGAAAGCATAAAAAACAATTCACAAAGATTTATATTTTAAAATTATCATGCATTTTTCTATTGGATTTTGTGTGAAAATTGACTTCATGACAAAGTAATTATGATCATTGATAATCTGAATTGTACATATTCACGTTGTGGAGATTTTGCAATCTCTGAACCTTTTTAAAAACTACTAAAATACCATTTTCAATTCATATTTATATTAATTCCAAAAGTTAAACAGGACATTTGATTAAATTTAACCTATTTCTATCGTAAAAACGGCAAAAGGTGGGGTAAATTTTCTCGAATCACTTTGTGTGTAAAATTAAAAAAGACGTCAATCAAAAGTTTTCAGTTTCGACGAATTTCGCTAAAATTTGTCTTGTTATCAAAGTTATTTTGTACAAATTGTAGATATATTTCATCCATTTAAATGCCCCGAGGTAAAGTTTGTTTTATACGTGTATTTTAAAAAAAATTTATATCAAATTAGATCGTTCCTATTTAACTGTTTTATGCAGGATCGGTATACCAATTTTAATTATTGATAGCAAATACTAATTATCAGAAGGTACGTGTATTAAATGTTGCATTATATTAGGCTTGCACATTAAACAATTAAAAAACCCGTTTTTGTAAAATGATAGTTATCACAAGATACATGTACATGTAAGTGGACACTGAATAAATTGCCCTTTGCAACACTGAAGCTAAACATTAATAATAAAGTTATCAAAATGACACTCTCCACAAAAACGTGATTGAGGGAAATACTATTTTGTGTATCCTTGTTGCGTTTAGATTTATGTTTCTGAAGGGAGAAACTTTCCGCTCATGTTTGTTAACAAATTCCAATGATTAATTTTTATTAGTTTTTGTTAAAAGGAAAGACAGACTGAATTTCACGTTTCGTATATTTATGGAATGTTTCCTGAAATCCATATCTTTTCAAAATTATTCCATATACTGTGGAATCATTAGAATTCTTGGTGGCTCAATTTTCGTGGTATTCGTGGGTAGCCCTCGCCCACGAATTTACATCCTCAACGAAAACTGTAATTATAAAAGGTTTGGTTTACCTACTGAAACTGAAAACTGACTCATCCACGAAATTTCATCCCCACGAACAAGCAAAAAACCCACAATCAACGAAAATTGGCCCCCACGAAATTAAATGATTCCACAGTATGCTACGATAAGGTTCCCAATCTATAACCTAATATTTTATCAAAATTTGCATACTTGTCAATTGATAAAAATTGAGTTAGATCCAATGTCTATTTTGATTTCAACTCGACTTTAAGTTTTAATGATGCATTCAAGTGCGTTTCGTTGAATTACGTACAACATTTCCTCCTTAGAATCAAGCACGGTACTAAAAGATTAAAGAATCGCGAGTTTGCTGCATTGGCAATGTTCTCTCTAACAAGAATGTTTGTAGACTTTTCTATACGGACCATTTCGATTGTTATCTGGGCCGCTCCATCATCATTTGCACTATGTGAAGGGTATGCGTTGTTTAATCTTTTACAAACTCTTTAAAATAATGGAGATACAATGCAAATTTCATTCTATTTATTTGCTCGTTTTTATTTAATAAATGATGTTTTCATATCGAATGTTTTAAAGCATAAATATTTCTCAGCGTCTACTTGCTACTTGATCATGATTGATATGACATTTCGGGTTTTTCATTGCACGTTTCTGTGTATAAAACAGGTCTTTTTATTACTATATACTGGAAGTTGTAACAATGGTATCAATTATTTGTTATGTGCAATCTAACTATCTCTTAGAAATTTAATGCACAAACCATGCTGTGTTGGAGAAAAATGGAATGTAAAACAAGGAAAATGTACGGGTGAGTGTAGCTTTTATCTACTTTAAATGGTAGCCCATTGTAATCGTCATCTTTCTACGAAAACCCGTTAGTGCCAGGCAAGAAAATATTTATCTCGCTGCCGCGCCAATCAAATTTTCTTATATTCTTTAAAGCATTTGCTTGTCTTGTGCATCATATAATTATCTAGCGGTCGCCACAACATTTTCTGTCCGCCGCCAGAAAAATAAAGATTTTGCTAAAGTGAGTACATGCGTTTAATGAGATCTTTTAAGACTGATCAGCTGTTAGTGAAAACTAAACTTTAATAGTATCCTGATTTAATTTACATATTATCTTGATATTAAATACCATGTGCATCATTTTTGTTTATTGTAAATTATCTCCAGTTACAAATATGTTTTTACATAATGTTAACATCTGAAATTAAACGAGTCCAAAATTTCAGGCCTTGTTTTATGGGTACTTTCACTGTGGTGTTATTTTCACGGATATTTAATTTGTATCAAAAAAGTATATTTTGTTATTCCTTACTGTATTTTTTTTTTACTTAACCATTTTAAATGAGACTCCAAAAATGATTATATAATTAATGCACAATATTTACGATGACAATTTTTGCGGAAAATTGTATAATCGCGATCATAGCAAAATTAAAAACACTGTTTTTCACGTTTACAGGATGCAAATTATTCTGAAATAGCATTTTTGTTCATGGGGATTATTACCAATTGTTAAGACACTAGGACTATCTAACCCTCAGGCCAGTTAAGCCCCAAGGTCTTGAGCAAGAACGTTAAGTTTGACAAAAGCAGCGCGAGTTTTTACTGTAGAAGTTGTTCTAAAAAAGGCTTCATCAAGAACATGCGTTTACCAATCTTTTACTTGAATTTTATATGGAGACCGCTATGTAATTATGTGGCGGCCGCCTTATATGTTTCTGACGGTCGCCAGATATCTTTTTTTCACCTGGCGCCAACGATCTTTCGTAAACTAAAGCTCTCTTTTTGTTTTGAATAAATAAAGCAGCTTTACAATAAACGTAGTACATGTATTGTCTTTCCTTTTAAAGCGTGTCCAAAAAATCACTTTGGAAAGAATTGTACTTTCACATGCAGTGTACCTGAGAATGGTTACAGATGCGCTACGGGAAGATGCCAATGCAGCCGAGTCTCTTGTAATGTGAATAGCTCTGTACCAAACTGTGTGGCGTCACAACGTAATTATGATCATTTATAATCTGACTTGTACTTGCTTTTTAGCTCACCTGAGCTGAAAGCTCAAGTAAGCTTTTCTGATCAAATTTTGTCCGTTGTCTGTCGTCGTTGGCGTTAGCGTTGTTGTTGTTGTAAACTTTTCACATTTTCATCTTCTTCTCCAGAACCACTGAGCAGATTTCAACCAAACTTGGCACAAAGCATCACTGGGTAAAGGGGATTCAAGTTTGTTCAAATGAAGGGCCATACCCTCTTTAAAGGGGAGATAATTTAGAATTATTGAAAATTTGTAGGTATTTTTCAAAAATCTTCTTCTCAAAAACTATTAGGCCAGAAATTCTGTAACTTGTATGGAAGCATCTTCAGGTAGTGTAGATTCAAGTTTGTTCAAATCATGGTCCCCGGGGGAAGGGTGGGGCCACAATGGGGGGGGATGAATTTTTACAAAGGAATATATAGAGAAAATCTTTAAAAATCTTCTTCTCAAGAACTATTTGGCCAGAAAAACTCAAATTTGAGTGGAAGCATCCTCAGATAGTGTAGATTCAAGTTTATTTAAATCATGGTCCCCGGGGGTAGGGTGGGGTCACAATGGGGGATGAATTTTTACATAATATATATAGAAAAAAATCTTTAAAAATCTTCTTCTCAAAAACTATTAGGTCAGAAATGCTCCAATTTGAGCGGAAGCATCCTCAGATAGTGTAGATTCAAGTCTATTTAAATCATGGTCCCTGGGGGTAGGGTGGGGCCACAATGGGGGATAAATTTTTATAAAGGAATATATAGAGAAAATCTTTAAAAATCTTCTTCTCAAAAACTATTAAGCCAAAAAAGCTCAAATTGGAGTGGAAGCATCCTCAGATAGTGTAGATTCAAGTTTGATTAAATCATGGTCCCCGGGGGTTGGGTGGGGCCACAATGGAGGATGAATTCTTACATAGGAATATATAGAGAAAATCTTTAAAAATCTTCTTCTCAAGAACTATTAGTCCGGAAAAGCTTCAATTTGAGCGGAAGCATCCTCAGATAGTGTATATTCAAGTTTGTTTAAATAATGGTCCCCGGGGGTTAGGGTGGGGCCACCATGGGGGTTGAATTTTTACATAGAATTATATATAGAGAAAATCTTTAAAAATCTTCTCCTTAAAAACTATTAGGCCAGAAAATCTCAAACTTTTGTGGAGGCATCCTCAGATAGCGTAGATTCAAGTTTGTTTACATCATGGTCCCCGGGGGTAGGGCGGGGCCACAATGGGGGGATGAATTTTTACATAGGAATATATAGAGAAAATCTTTAAAAATATTCTGAGAAAGTTTTCAGTCCAAAAAGTAGTAACTTGTGTGAAAGCACGGGTTGTGCAGATTAAAGTTTGATCAAACCATGATTCCCTAAAGAAAAGTAGGGCCACAAAGTGGGGAGGGGGGGGTATATAGGAATAGAGAAAAATCTTCTTATAGGTACAACAACAAAAGGGGCTATGCATTTACCATAAAAATATGTGGATAAAAATCGGCAGATGTTTTAAGCAAGATCTACTGTACTTAGTTGTCAAGATATTTTGATTTTGATACTGCAATGCTAATTTGGTCAGAGTTAAGGCTATTGTTGCTCAGGTGAGCGATGTGACCCCTGGGCCTCTTGTTTGTGAAGATTTTGCACACCCTGAACGAACGTCCTTATGTACTTTGTAATAATAATATTCTAGGCATTTTCGATTTTAGCTACGTCATCGCTTAACCATCGCACGTTGATTCGGATTCTGTCTGTTGATATCTCAACTGCGACAAGTTTTTCAGACAGAGGTACGTAACATTAAATTTGGTTGCATTATTCCTACAGTTGGATGTACAATATTTTGATATCCTGGTTTGACAGATCTAAAAGACAAGAGGAGCTTCAGTGAAGCAAGTTATTTATTTCGCGGGTTTCAGCAGCATTTTAAATGTCAAAAAATCATGTTACAGACTACATGTCAATTGTATTCAATACACGTTTCAGAGGCATTCCATATTTCTATAGAATGTTTCCTGAAATCCATATCTCTTCAAAATATTTCCATATATGCTACAATAAGGTTCCCAATCGATATCATAAAATTTTATCTAAATTTGCACTTATCAAATATTGAGAATTGATTTCGGTCCAATGTCTTTTTTGATTCCAACTGCATATAGAAAGTTTTAATGAGGCATTCTAGTGTGTTTCGTTGAAGTACATACAACATTTCCTCCTTAGAATCAAGCATATTTTGACACATATATATTAGTTACTTTTAAGACCAGAAGGGCATTATACGGTTGTTTATCATTCGAAAAAGATTAAAGAATCCCGATAATTGCTGCTTTGGCAATGTTTTATCTCTAACAAGAATGTTTGTAGACATTTCTATACGGACCATTTCGATTGTTATCTGGGCCGCTCCATCATCATTTGCACTATGTGAAGGGTATGCGTTGTTTAATCTTTTACAAACTCTTTGAAATAATGGAGATACAATGCAAATTTCATTCTATTTATTTGCTCGTTTTCATTTAATAAATGATATTATCATATCGAATGTTTTAATGCATAAATATTTCTCAGCGTCTACTTGCTACTTGATCATGATTGATATAATATTTTGGGTTTTACACTGCACGTTACTGTGTATAAAACAGGCTTTTTTATTACTATATACTGGAAGTTGTAACAATGATATCAAAGGTTAATTTGTTATGTGCAATCTAACTATCTCTTAGAAATTTAAAGCACAAACCATGCTGTGTTGGAGAAAAATGGAATGTAAAACAAGGAAAATGTACGGGTGAGTGTAGCTTTCATCTACTTTAAATGGTAGCATAAATTATGTTGCCTATATCTTTCCTTTTAGACTAACCTCCGTTTTAACTCTTTTAATTTGAAAACGTATTAATTTTTACTGTTTTGGGTTATGTGTATTTTTGTCAAAAATTAAACAACATATTATTTTAAAAATGTATAAAAGATATGATTAATATTTTGTCATATACATTTTATTTTCGTACTTATTTTGACGAGCAAATAGTAAATATCAAAGCCTTTTTAAAAAATAGATATTGAAAATTATTAAATCTGAAAACGTTTATGCGTCTACGACAGGCTAAAAAGGGGTAGTTGGATTCATTTTGTACAAGAGATCAAACTTCGTTATTTATCAGAACTAAAACAAAACCGTACGCGTTTTCCTTATAAAGATGAAAAAGTAAAGATACATAATACTTAATAAAACTAAGATTATTGTGATGTTAACTTAGAATTTTTTTAAAAGTCCATTGAAATGGTCATCTTTCTACGAAAACCCGTTAGGGCCAGGCAAGAAAAATATTTATCTCGCTGCCGCGCCAATCAAATTTTCTGATATTCTTTAAAGCATTTGCTTGTCTTGTGCGTTATATAATTATCTAGCGGTCGCCACAACATTTTCTGTCCGCCGCCAGAAAAATTAAGATTTTGCTTAAGTGAGTACATGCGTTAAATGTGATCTTTAAAGACTGACCAGCTGTTAGTGAAAAGAAAACTTTAAAAGTATCCTGATTTAATTTACATATTATCTTGCTATTAGTTAACATAAGTATCATTTTGTTTATTGTAAATTATCTCCAGTAAAATATATGTTTTTACATAATGTTAACATCTGAAATTGAACGAGTCCAAAATTTCAGAATTTGTTTTGTGGGTACATTCACTGTGGTGTAATTTTCACGGATATTTAATTTGTATCAAAAAGAATATTTTTTAATTCCTTACTGTATTTTTTTTTTACTTAACCACTTTAATTGATACCCCAAAAATTGATTATATAATAAATGCACAATATATACGATGACATATTGTTTGCGGAAAAATGTATAATCGCGATCATAGCAAAATTAAAAACACTGTTTTTCACGTTTACAGTATGCAAATTATTCTGAAATAGCATTTTTTCATGGGGATTATTACCAATTGTTAAGACACTAGGACTATCTAACCCTTTGGCCAGTTAAGCCCCAAGGTCTTGAGCAAGAACGTTTAGTTTGACAACAACAGAGCGAGTTTTTATTGTAGAAGTTATTCTAAAAAAGGCTTCATCAAGAGCACGCATTTACCAATCTTTTACATGAATTTTATTTGGGGACAGCTATGTAATTATGTGGCGGCCGCCTTACATGTTTCTGACGGTCGCCAGATATCTTTTTTCACCTGGCGCCAATGATCTTTCGTAAACTAAAGCTCTCTTTTTGTTTTGAATAAATAAAGCAGCTTTACAATAAATGAACGTTATACATGTATTGTCTTTCCTTTTAAAGCGTGCCCAAAAAATCACTTTGGAAAGAATTGTACTTTCACATGCAGTGTACCTGAGAATGGTTACAGATGCTCTACGGGAAGATGCCAATGCAACCGAGTCTCTTGTAATGTGAATAGCTCTGTACCAAACTGTGTGGCGTCACAACGTAATTATGATCATTTATAATCTGACTTGTACTTGCTTTTTGTGAAGATTTTGCAAACCCTGAACGTCTTATGTACTTTGTAATAATAATATTCTAGGCATTTCGATTGTATTTTAGCTACGTCATCGCTTAACCATCGCACGTTGTTTCGGATTCTGTCTGTTGATATCTCAACTGCGACAAGTTTTTTAGACAGAGGTACGTAACATTAAATTTGGTTGCATTATTCCTACAGTTGGATGTACAATATTTTGATATTCTGGTTTGACAGATCTAAAAAACAAGAGGAGCTTCAGTGAAGCACGTTATTTATTTCGCGGGTTTCAGCAGCATTTTAAATGTCAAAAAATCATGTTACAGGCTACATGTCAATTGTGTTCAATACACTGAACAAACGTTCTAAGTGTTCACCCAATAATTTTTTGACTGCATGAAATTAGCAATTCGCAAAGCCTTCTTTAATTTATAAAGTATGATGCATGTTTCTATTGGATTTTGTGTGAAAATTGACCTCATGTGCCTCTAGTGACTTTATCTCTTGTTTGAGGTTTGATTACGGGAATTTGATTTTAATTGGTATCATACTATTTGATATGTGTTATTGTAAAGAGGACACGTCGGTTACAACATTTTGAAAATTTCGTATAATTATTTCTCTTAATTTTCCAATTGGTGAACACTAAAAAATTTTAATAAAACATGTTGTCTAGGGGATTTACAATATTAAACTTGCACACAAGGTGACTAATTTAAAACGTTATTGTTTATTAATGTATCAAAAAATGTTACCATGTATAAAGTGTGGAAATAGCTGACGATAAACATGGAAATGTAGCTGATTGTTTACTACGTTTTCTTAAATCGGAAACAGATTACATCATTATAAAATTTAAATATTTTTGGTATAATTAAGCTAATTCCGAAACTAGCATTGCCTCGCAAGCTTTCACAAGAGAATATTAATAGGACCTCATTTAATTTCAGCACCTTTTATGTCACTCAGAATACTCATAACGTAATATTTACAGGTCCACGTTTAAAAAAAAAGAACTTTGGTATAATTTTATAACTATGTGTTATTAAGACACGTGACTAGATCATGCTTCTTTATGAAAAATATATGATAAGAAATCTGATAAAACCAAGATTTGTTGATATACAAACATATTATCCATAAAAAATAGTAACTAAAATTTTTCAGACTATAAAACCGATTATTAACCTAAAAGACAAGTAGAGCGTCAGTGATGCACGTTATTCATTTTGCAGGCAATTAAAAGTCAAAACTTGTTGTACATATTGTACTCCCTAGGCCTTTTCCGGATGTTAAACAGTTGCCGGAATTATCAAAATGTATTACATCACATATATTACAACAAATAAATGGAGGTGGTGGCTGAAACCCAATAACTACCCGTATCAATTTATAAAAACTGTAATGAAGACATGTACCTAGGATTTTATTTTCATTACAGACGTGAGAAGTACTTCCAAACATACCATTTACGCTGTATTATCCACTACGTCATCATTAACCCGTCAAAACAATACAGGAGAAATGTCAAGCATGAAAATTAATGGTTTCCTGATGTATACTGTATTGGGCAGTGGAATAGCAGTTTGCACTATAATAGGTTTTCAATGTTTGACCATCATAAGGAAAAAGATTACGAAAGGCAATAAACAGAGAAGCAGGGAAGGAGAACCACAGGACCCTGTATATAGTGAAATCATGCTCAACTCATTGTCAATTTAGAAAAAAAAATTATATAAATAAAATTAAATAAATAACAAAATCTTTGGAATATCATTTTTGTTTTAAATTCCTTTATTTCCATTCTCCATTCAGGAAATTTAATATCTAGAAAATGAAAACTATTTGTAGTAATTCTTGATGATATTGCTTGGTGTCAAAGTGATTGCAAATAAAGATATACAATCGCATAGGTCTTTTGATTTTGTATCCATACCAGTGAAACATGATTTTTGAATTTTCCGAAGCGTTTGATTTCCTCATTCGTCTTTTTTTCAAAACTATTTTGATATCGATTGATGATTTTTGACGGAAATGGCATAGGATGTTATAAAACTCCTTCGCTTGATAGTGGAACGACAAAAATACTTGGCACACAAAAGCAGGATCAATCTATTATTTTTTTGGGGGGGGTAGGGGTGGTTTTTTGTTTTGTTTTTTACAAATTAAGAAATTAAACTTTCTAAGACATTTAAAGAAGACCTCTTGGTGTCCTTTTTAATGACACATTTCATTAAGACACAAGATTAAGTTTTTTAGACAAAGCTACAACTAATATGTGCAAGGTTCAGTTCTTTTCTCAACAAATGGTTGTAGAGTGGACACCCATAAACTCTTTTCATCTTTTTTTTTAATTTTAAATCTTCAATACATGTCTGCAGATACGCAGTTCTAAGTGTATAAAAACGGCATTGTTTCGTACATGTGTGCACAATTTGCATACAAAAGAACATGTAAAACCTCATATTCATTGCTTTTTATTTTTCTTTTGACATAAACCAATCAGTTCAAGAATTTTTTTACATTTTTGGTCAACATACGTACAAGATAGCCGGATATCCCCCTTAGATAGACACGCAGTACATATGAACGATTTTATTTCGTTTGAAAAAGAAATCCTCGAAATTAACATTTGTCATTTTTGTTTTTATTTTACAAACACAAAAAACAATATAAAAATACAATAAGACAAATATAATATCAGGATTAAAGATACACCATCTTTATGACATACCCTGTTCGTCGTAAAATATTTCTTACCCCAAAAAAATCTTATTTACAGTTTTTGTTAGTAAAAGGTGTGCTAGATATATATATTTTAAATTGAAAGTAACAACTACGTACAGTTACTACGTGAAACTCATTGTGTGGTTGGAAAAATGTGTCCGCATTTTTTGCGTTCATGTTAATGGTTCTGGATTATATTAAAGGAAATCAGTTGTTGTCGTCATTATGTCTGTTTGAGAAGAGCAGTCGATGTATGTTAATTGAACATACCAGAAAACATTCAGACTCGTAACTAGGCCACACATAATATCAGTAGGATGATTTTCAGAAGGTATGATCAGAATACAGTACTGAACGTTTGAAATACATACATGTAACTAACTAAGCATTAAATGGTACTTGAGGGTTTTTTTAATTTAAAAAAAATCTCTCTTTTCCTTTATTAACACTTCATTCAGATCAGTGAATGATATAGCCTGCTATATCACGAATGTCTTTTAATGTCCTTTAGCTCCTATGTCCAACAGAATGTACACAATGACAGCTAGTGCCAGCACACCCAGTGCTACAAGCTGACCAATCAGGAGGAAGAACCTTATTCTAGAAAACTGAAAGAAGAAAACTAGGTGTTTAAAACGAAACGCTATCAATCGTTTCCCGAATGTTTCATTCGATGCTTTACGTATTATTTTGTTCGTTTTTATTTTTAGTTCCTTGTGTTTATAATGTCACAAACATTGCTGTAATATATTACACAATATTTATGATTGATTTACCTTTTGGCTTTCTCCAGACATCTGTTTCTTTTCCTCTCCTTCGATTATTTTCATTTCATACTTTGCATCTGTTTAAGAATTAAAAATTCAATTGTTCATTTACTCACTCCAAAAGCAGCTTATACTATCACTGCACGTACTTGTTTATATTTGACAATTTAAATTTTAGTATACTTTGTGTGATCCTGTTCACTTTTAAAAAATTGCATTAATTGTCTTTTAGATTATTGATGTTATTTTAAATCAATCATACATTCTTTAGACTAAAACATATTTTTATTGCCTGAACGGTTACACTGTATAATGGTTACCTTCGATTTGGTTTCGTTCTCGCATTTTGACAATTTCAAAGATCACTTCAAATATGATGAATACAGCAATGTACACATAAACAACATAAGAAGCTCCCATTTTCACTCCTGATTTCGTCAGCTGTAGTCCAAAGATTATTGTGATCACTAAGAAAAGGAATAGAAAATTAAAATCTAAAAATCATTGTTAAATGATAAAAAGTCATGCAGATGATGATTTTTAAAGTGTAAATTTATTGATTTATTGATAAATGGTTAATATAGTATTTAAACATTATTCGTCATTTGCTGCATTACCACATCTCCCTCAAAAAGGTAAGTTATATGTTGGAGATTGTTTGGGTTTTTCACAGATTGACAAAATTTTAAACAATTGTAAGACAAAAATATTTAAGGTTACATTAAAATTAACAAATATTCCGTCACTTACCCGCCAAAATGTGGGAGGATACTCCTACCCCAAAATGTGCCCAGTTAAAGACTTTACGGCGACTATCGTCTGGAGAACACCTAAAGAACGTCATGATTGGCTGAAATTAAAATACAAAATTCTAATAAAATTATAACTCAAACTGATTGAATGAAATTCGAAAAATATAGATTTTTAATGAAATAATTATATAATTTGAAAGTAATATTAGCTTTTAAACAAATGTTTTGTTATACATATCATTTCGTTTGATGAAATTCACGTTTTGTTATTTTTTTTAAGTAACCAGTAACAGATGTGTAATCCGTACGTTTATACACGTCAGGATCAACACAATTATTCCCAGGATTGGATGCGAGTTCAGGTGCTTCTTGTCCGAGGCCTCCAAATTCTGGAAAATAATATTGCTTTGTAAACAAGGAATACAATTTAGTTTTATAGAGCAAATTCAAACTGGACTTGGTACATGAAGTAATGTAATGTAATAACATTATTTGCATGTGCAGACCCGCGTAAGATAACGTTTATAATCATAATAGAATTGTTTATTTGACTTGTAAATCATTATGTGTTTGGTTTCAAGGTGTGACTATTAAATATGTTCCTAAAGTGATCAAGGTATGTGTGAATAAGAGTTCCAAGATTTACAATTTATATGGCTATGCGAATTTTATAAAAAAAAAAATAAGCAAAAAACTATTAACCAATCATAAAATATTTTCATTTCGATATCAACTTTTTAATGTCAAGGGTTTTCTTATGTACAAGATATATACTGATCCCCATTGAGTTTACATGTTTAATCACTGATAAATATACGATGGCATGCTATTTGATCTATGGGTTTTGCCAAACAACACACAAACACAAACAGGGCAAATCATCATTAAACTTATACCAGGGGCTTAAAAAATTATAATAATCACAATATGAAAAATATTATGCATTACGTTAAGCTCTTACATCTCTGTATCCTTCCGCAGACAAAATAATGATGAAAAAAGAGATCACCGTCAATGCCAGCACCAACACCATGCAAGCTCTGTGAACCTGGGGCAAAATAATCAATGAAATAATTAATCATGTACAGATCTCAAACATTTTGTTTAACTACCATTACGTAATGATTAAAGACCGATTTTGTAAATGCAGTACCTGGAACCAGACTTTTTGCCCTAAGATCGTTTTGTCGCTCCATTCTGATTTAAAAAACCTAGCGATAGTCATCCCAACACTAGAAAAGACCATCCAGGCTAGAACCATGATCAAACCTGCAGAAATTAAAGGTAAGGATGTCAATATACAAGAACCTGATATTTAAAGGCATTAAGGAATAAAAAGACCGATGTCGCAGATATTCACAAAATGTTTAAAGCATTTCTATATCATGATGCACCGTCTGTTGTCAAAATTATCAAGATTTAAGAAATTGATCATGGAGTTAAAGCGGGCAATATCATTACGCTAGGGGTTTGTTTTATGTTAAAGTCAATTTATACACATTACATTCCAGATTTGATTGATACGTGCATTGCCACATGTCATTTGGCAGCATATGAATCTATATACCTACATAAAATTAAACTCTTCAGAACAAGAACTTACATATTTATTGCTTAAGTTGACTAATTATACATGTACAGGTAAAATAAAATCCTATAATTTTAGAACTGAACAAACGCGTTGTTTATGAAAAAACGTACCATGTAATTTTGCTGTCTTTTCATTCATCTTTCCTCCGATAAAAACCTCAAAGGCGAACATATCAACGACATCTTCAGTCTTTGGGGGATGGCTGGCATAATGTTCTTGGAGGATGCCATCTTTGGAAAAATGATAAAAAAAAATGTTTAAAATTATAAATCAATTTTTGCAAGAATTATATCAGAAATGCATGGGATAAGAAAGAAATCACTAAGTTTACTTTTGAATTTTACACATTATTCTCCCTCTTTCTTTATTAAAATCTCTTTCATCAATGAATAATTAACATATGACATTGTCGCACATAAGTACGGTATTGAGAATATGTTCTTTGAAATGACGGAACAAATTACCTGTTATAAATCCTTCTGCAATAAATAAGTACCATTTGGTGTTGAGATCAAATATCTTTGGATTAGTAGAATTAATTTGTCTATCAAATGAACACTTAAATGTGGATCCGGTTGCTGACGTTACAATATTAGTTATTTTCTCTAAAGGCTGAAAGCAAATCAAACTTTATTTTAGAATAAGATACAGCAGATCTCTATAATAAAGGCTGTCTAAGTTAAAATGATGTTATGAAGGTCCTATCAATTATTTATGTCTATTGATATTGACTAATGATACATCTTAAATACATGTAGTATAATGAGAACATTAAATTTTCAGCACACGTCGTAGCTTCTGTTTTATCGTACAAATTGTTGCAGGTAAAACAGAACGACTAATCGTAATGCATTCTTTAAACTAATTATCTTTGATCAGATGAGAAGTTACTCTAACAAACCTAACTACATTCAAGTATTTAGTGTCACAATTTTCACATGCTGTGATAGTAGAATAAAAAGGACCTACTATTGTGACCATTATTATTTCCACAGTTATTGATCAATAATCCAAAATTAACAGTAGGGTTTGTTTTTACTGTTTTTTAAACACTGGTATTTCAAGAACTAGTACGTATTTATGGATAAGAAATACTAAAACTGCATTGATACCCTAAAAAGGCCTACAGGTAAATGCCAAAATAAAATGTTTGTTATGGAGTAAATACATGTACTTAGATATAAGACCGCCATTTACAGTGCTGAACGTTACTCACATTGGATAGGATGGTGTAGGTTTCCTCCACGTTGTAGCCTCCTTCTACAGACACCGAACCCGACTCATATTTACAGGTCATCGTACTGTCGTCTCCCTACACAACAAAGAACACATCAAATGTTTTGCCTCCAAAATGAATAACGTGTCTTATTGTATTCACCTCAGTCTACGTTAAAAAATTTACTGCATGTAACAACCATTTTATATCGAATCTCTAAAATATGACATGTCTAAAGTTTCTAGTCAGTTAATGTATTTGTATCTTAAAACTGATGAGGGTGACACCCATTCCTTCACTTTTTTCTTAACCCGCTAAATGTTTTTTATTTTGTTTGTGTAACGTTAGTGCTACATGTATACACCAACTTGGTTTGACAATATTGTTCAAAGTCTGCTTTAAGAATGTTGACTTATTTATTAACAATTTTGACTTTATTTAAACAATTTGGTGTAATATATTAAATTTTTTTTCTTACAGACGTTCAGTAAACGTTCATAAATGGCATAGCATTGAATATTTTTCTGGCAATTTGCATGAATTAAGAATTAAATTTTTCACAAAGAAATGAAAATAGTGAATATGTCGCCAACGTCTCAGATATCAAATTTAAATTATGGCAATTTATTTCATGCTATTTTAAAATCAAAGCATAAACTATCTTAGTAATATGATCATATTCTAAAAGGCAACAACCCATACATTTCAGATTTGGCAAGAATGAATTCATTTATAAGAATTAAACATTAGTTATCAGGAACAAAAAAAGGCAAATGTCACAATTTAATATGCAAAATTTTACATAATGGGTACTAGGAAACTTATAGCAGTTTGATAAGAACTTACCATATCATCATCATCTGAAAGACCAAAACTCAGGTATTTACTGGAACCGGTGATTGTGGAGGTAAATTCAAACTTCATTTGGTCCCCGCTCCTGTACCACGTGACTAGGTACGTGCAGTCGCCAGACGAGCATTCGTACGATTTGAAGCACCCCTTGGATACCCCGCATGTTGAGTCAGCAGTAAATGCTTGTAAAGCCTAAAACGGGGCATAAGTGGGGAAATACAATTACGTGGACATGTATGGATATATTACTGGGTAAAGATTACACAAGTTTCAAAAATCGCTTTTCTCAATAAAGATTTTGCTTGTCCAGTATTTCTTCAGTTGTATGCGCGTAGAATTATTGATATACTTGTCAGGATTTCCTAATGAAATTTTCTCGATGTACGTGTTTGTCGATTGAACAATTATCTTTGACTGTTTCTATGGATGAACATGGCACAAAGCTAGTTTAATGAAACGATTCGGCACTTACCCAAATCTTATTGAAAGTTTCCTAAAACCTATTATATCTGCTGGACTTTCACTGTTTACATTATAGATCGACTGATTTTTTAACGAAATGTGTTTACCTTATAATTCACGTGACATTTTCACCTTCTGAAAATTCTCTTTGTTTATTTGGATATTTCGAGCAAACGAAGTAAAATATATTTTAAATTGGGCAAAAATGAATGGTTTCGGGTAATAAGGCAATTTACATTTTCACTAGTACACTAATTTTGATAGCTATGTTTTGATCACAATTTATTTCAAAAAATCGTTTTCACATTAAGCTTTGTCCAGTTTTGAAGTGAAATGCTATATTTAATTAATATTTCTTGTTGCAAAAAAAATGGAGCACATGGGAAACAAAATTTAGAGTCATTTTTACATTTACGTATAGGAGTTCTATGAAAATTAGCTAATTCAAATATCAAAATCATAATTCAAGAAATATAAAAAAAGGCAACCGATCTGGGGTTTTTTCCATTTTTATTTTTACAATACATTGTATGAAACAAATTCAATTTCGCATATAATTATATCTTTAATTGATTTTAAAATATCATTTAGAATTTGTTTTCGCAATTATTCGTAAATGTAAATCTGTATTTAACGTAAATCTAAACAGGTATATCTCCAAGACAAAAATTCAAATTTTAAAGATTGAATAGAAAATGGGCAATTTTAATACAGGATAATGAAAATAAATATTTGCTTTAATTACAGAATCTAACATATATAGCGTATCCCAGTAAAATATGAATAACCAGGAAAAGCTTTCTTTTTGGTCCTGAACAAAATGGCCCGACGTGACAATCACAGGTATTACCAAGAAACAACGTCTATGCAAATTCACACAGTATACAAATGCACATAGTAAATGCACATAGTATTCTCTATTTTCGTTTAATAATTGTGTTCTTAAAAATTGCGGTATTCTTATTAATATGAATTCAAATTAGAGATTCAAAATCGTTTAGGGTAATATATCGTTTACTCATGTACCTGAGCAATATCTAAAAGGAGCGCTGACTATCCTCAATTGACCTAGTTATTGATAGATAGTTAACCCAATTATAACGTTCTTACATTTCCACATTCGTTCAGAAATTCACCCCCCCCCCTTGTATATAATATACATTAAAAAAATAGTATTTAATAATAAAAATAAAACGGTCAACAGTTCAATATAACATAAACTTCTATAATAAAATGATCCTTAATTATAAGATCTGAAACCGTGTGTTAATCTCGTGCAGTGGTCAAAACTGAGTCCAATATCTAGTTTAATGAAAAATGGTTATACATCAGTGCACTTACATTGTTTATGAATTTTATACAGTTATATCCTAATGCAATCAAGGAAATAACAGACTCCTTACCCCGATACATAAGACTGCTACAGTTATCTTCAGAACATCCCGGCGTGTCATCTCTCTGATCCTCTACCCCGGGCATACAGCGGCTAATCTCTCCAGTGTACCAAGTTCATATGATCGACCGAGGCTCACAAACGTTTTAACTAGGACTTTAAATGGAACATAACATAGACTCGGGTTCCCTCACGATTTCTTTTGACAACGCCGTATAATTAGGTTATGTTTAATTTTCACGTTACAGGATATTTCGAAATGAGTGATTCACGTTCATTCCGCCTTTCAATGTGTTATCATAGCAACATTAATTCTCACGTGCTGGTAAGCTCATTTAAAGATCCGATATGGTCACACCACCATTCCACATAAGGTAGATTTTATACCTTATCTATATACCCGAGGTTATAAGATTAACCCAGGCTGAGTAAACATCTTTTACCTTTCATTCATCGATTTTTTTCGTAGGGGATGATGACCTGACAATGAATAATCAGAGCATGCAATATTGCACAGACGTCTTGTTGATAAACATTCGGCTAGAGATTATAGGCTGGTATACATAATACATGCATTGCTATACTTAGCGAATTGTTTACCTTGGGGACTTAAATTAATCTGATATATTGGTTGTATATAAGATTATACATTTTATTATAAATGTAATGTTTGATAAAATAAAAAGTGAAATTAACAAAACTAATCTTCTTAAAGAATCTTCACTACCTGAGGATATTCCACACAAGTTACAGCTTTTTTGGCCAATTGGTTCTTGAGAAGAAGTTTTTTAAAAGTTTTTTTCTGTAAAAAATTCGACCCCAATTGTGGCCACAACCTACCCCCCTGGGATCATACTTTAATTTTTTTTGAAGAGGTATCTTCCCTCTGTGAAATGAAGAAAAATTTAATTTTTCAAAATATCTGTGGTAAGTAATTCATTTTATGTTATATCTTAATAAAGAGAACTTCCTGCATACATTCATCAAGAGATTTGTATGAAGTACGACTAACTTTTTTCTCAATATCATGCGCTGCCCATAGACTTCAATGTAAAATTCAATGTGCAATTAATTGGACAAAATCAAAATAATCAAAATTTTGAAAATTTTGAAAATTCCTCTGGTAGATCATTTTCATTTGATAACACCTTTAAAATGCTACTATGATATTATCGATTCATTCATTTATTTGGTACAAATTGTGGTCGTTATACATTGAATACCTCTGAAAGTAGCATGTCTAATTGTAAGAAAAATATAATGGCTGTTAAATTAAGGTAAAAAAAACTTTAACTGTTTGTAGTTTCATGATTATTTCTTTATTTACGACAAATTCTAAATATCACCACCGCTTTTTATAGAGAATATTTCAAACTTTTTGTTGGGTGGGTTGTCAATGAAGATAAATCATTTTTCATGTTCAGTGATTCAACTCCAATACTCGCCCACCTTGCACTCTCGGGTTTACATGAGGTCACAGTCTTATCTATCTACACAAAGTTTAAATGCCAAAATCCTGGACTATGTGTACATAACATTTTTTATGACATATAAATCAATAGTTACCGCTCGTTTTCTTATTAAACAAGTACTTAATGACCATTAAAAACAACTAAAAAGCCATTAGCGAAATGTAATCATTGAAAAATCTTTAGTAGTGTGGATTTTTAATTTTGACGTAGATGCATGATTTATCGATTTTTAACTTAATTTATCTATTATAAAAAAAAAATATTTTTTCTCATTTTAAACATATTTATAAAGTACTTGTGCAAAAATGGAATTGCTCTAGAACCAAAAATGCATTTCTGGTAAAACTTCAACTGTGCCAATAATTACGTGCTTAGATACTGGTAGAAATTTGGAATGAATATCCAAACAGAACTCTTGTAAAAGTTAAATTGGACGTTGAAATTGTCATACAAAGTAAACAAATTCATTCTGTCTCTAGAGTTTATTTTGCAGAGAGATTTGACACGACGCATGGATTTTCTGATTAATGATTCTTTGCAGAAAATGGTAACGTTGCAGCTATATAATAATGAAAATGAAAAAAAATACAATATCCGTATTGCTTTCGATTTGTTTTACTATTTATCAAAGTTTGACAGAAATGTGCTTAAAATCAAAACTATGTAATTCAGCTACATTTTGTATATCAATACACTCATGAAAGATAAAGAGGGATTAGTTCTCTGTAAAACTATATGTTTACAGTGGTATTGTACATACGAAAAGGGGAATATGTGCAACGTTCGTGTATTCAGCGTCACCAAAGCAAACCAGAAAGGATGATGACCTTAAAAGTTCCGGATTTAAAGTCTATTTGCGTAATTTATACATTTACAAATAAAATGTTTAGCAGAACCGTGAACTTTATTTGACTTAGTTTACAATATCAATCCATTAAATCAATACTGACAAGCCAAATCCGCATTTACTCTCATATACGCCGTATCCGGTTGCAAAGGTAAATAACGTTTTCAATTGAATTTACTTGTACCAAGCGGTAAGCGCAGAAAAGAAATTTTATGTTTATTTTGACTACATTGATCTCTATATAACAGTTAGAACCATTTTAACAAGACCTTGGACTTTCAATAGGACATAGCTATCTATTTCTTGCGTCAAAACAAGTTAAAAATGACACTGGTTTCATGCGAAATATACACCGATTGTGTAGTTTTAGCTCAAAAGCCAGACAAATCGTGTTGATTTCAAAGAGCCATAGCTGATTGCCCAGCAATGAAATAGACAGGCCTACGTCACATTGCTGTTTGACACAACTACCCAAAGTCCAAGCTCTTGTTAAAATGGTTCTAATTAAGGATACGCGCGATGTTGTTCAGTTTTAGATAATTTTCCTTGATAGATTATTACTTCTTTATTTGCATTTAAACCTGTTAATGTCCAAAAACTCAAGGTACATTACCAGGCTATTTGGGGGTTTGAATATTTTGTATTTTTATTCATAAAGTCATAGTATATATTTTCAATTAAACTATACATCAAAATAAAAAAAATATCATATAACATAAAAATAAAGTTTTGGAATTACGTAGTGGAAATCTTCAAATTGCGGAGGTAGAAAATAACGGAAAATAGGTCGCGACTGACCTTAACTGCTCCTTACAAATAGACAAAATGAAGACCCATCTCTCCTTATCGAGTCTGGATTAAGAAGAACACAACCAGCGTGGATGACACTGTACACAGTACAGTCACCGTGTAGAATAAAACTTGCTCGACGGGCACCTGTAAAATGTAAGTCAAAGTATCATTAGGCCATTAGGGGTTGACGGTACATGAAGTTACATCTATGATATTTTAGTGTTATTTTTCTCTTATTTAAATGTATGTTAAAACAAATGCATTTAAACCAGAGTTTATAATTAAATATAAATTGATAACACACAAGATTATTTCATTAATGAATTTTTGTCTTGTTTATGCAGATGCATTTTGTAATGAATCTAATGTAAATTATTTTTCATGGCATTTTTGTATCTGAATGAAGCAAAAAGCGCTCTTATTTACTTTTTCCCGGGGAGGGGTGCTTCAAATATTTCGTATTCAGGTCACATAGTTTTTAGATAAGAGTATGTCAAACACACAAACCACAGACCTTAGCGCTGTCACTGACGTCGTTTGTCTTCGAAATGGAAACCGTTTCTGAAATAACAGTCAAACAAATATCCTTAAAATCATTTGTTTGCAAATCAAATTCAGAACTGAAGTGAATTTAGAGAATATTATTATTAATATAATGTATTACTGTCGATACAATGTGTGCTCTGTTTAATTTTATAGAGTGTATATAGGGTGTTCTAAACTAGATGCTAGAATTATCTGACCTTTATCCTGGCAATCATGTCTGCACCTCAAACAGTGATGGATGACTTCAAACAGAATCAGAACTGCTGTATGAGTGTATACCACGGCCCCGGCCTCTGGCGGCAGCATACTCCTGTCTAGTTGTGTCCCCACCATGATGTTTACAACTATCGTAAAAATAACAAAAAAATGTTTTCAATATCATATCTAATAACAAACCGGTAAATTCAATAAATTACTTGCTCTCTTTACCTAGGGACATTGACTTCAGTATGTTTTTACATTTATCGACTTGAAAATGATTTTCAAGAACTTTGCTTTGAAATTAGCAATCAATCTATGCCACTAATTAGTTTTCTCCGGACTTATGAGTTTTATGATGTTACATTATTGTTTTGTGGTGTAAGAGTATGTACATATCTATTAAATTATTTTACATGCATTGAAATCAATACATATATATATATATATATATATATATATATATATATATATATATATATATATATATATATATATATATATATATATATTAATTCTAAAGGTTCATCCCAAATGTTTTCTTACTAGAAAGATAATGTGAACTGAGTCCAAAGAATCTATGGAGTCCATTGAATACCACCCTATATTTGTCGTCTGGTGCACAGCGGAATAGAGAAATCAGGGCCTGAAAATGAAGAACAAAATTAATCAACATTTTATTACAAAATTTAATTAAATTTCATCCCTGAATTTTAAAGAATATCAAAGTTGATTTCAAAGGCAAGTCATTGAATTGAGGAAACTAGATGAAAACAAATATAGATCAGAAAAAAAATTGTAAATAATAAAACGGATTTACGTTCGTAACGCAGAGACAAGTGACTGCAATGCCGAGAATAGGGTGTATATTCCGGTAATCCACAGTTATATTCGTCTGAAAGTATGGAGTATTCACGATATATATAACAGTAAGTAACATTGCCCATGAAAGTATGGAATATTCACGATATATATAACAGTAAGTAACATTGCCCATGAAAGTATGGAATATTCACGATATATATAACAGTAAGTAACATTGCCCATGAAAGTATGGAGTATTCAGGATATATAACAGTAAGTAACATTGCCCATGAAAGTATGGAGTATTCAGGATATATAACAGTAAGTAACATTGCCCATGAAAGTATGGAGTATTCAGGATATATAACAGTAAGTAACATTGCCCATGAAAGTATGGAGTATTCACGATATATATAACAGTAAGTAACATTGCCCATGAAAGTATGGAGTATTCAGGATATATAACAGTAAGTAACATTGCCCATGAAAGTATGGAGTATTCACGATATATATAACAGTAAGTAACATTGCCCATGAAAGTATGGAGTATTCAGGATATATAACAGTAAGTAACATTGCCCATGAAAGTATGGAGTATTCACGATATATATAACAGTAAGTAACATTGCCCATCTGAATATATATCTTATGCTACAGGTACATCATACTATTCTATAAATAAGTGTATTATTTAATTTGCCATTTATATTTTGCACTTTATATGTAATACACATATGTATTACCTTACACCTTATGGAGAAGGCTTACATAGGCATTGCCTGCTGCCTAATCCATTTATGTAAATATATATTTGCACAATAAAATATGTTCAAATCAGTTAGTAACATTATACACGTGTTTCAATAAGTAACCCCGAATTATGGGCTATCAAAACATTTACAAATAACTGAACAAAACAATGGGACCAAGATTATAAACACTGTGAAATAAATTCTAACTTATAATAAGCCCTCTCTTAAGTATATATATTGCTATTTTGGTTTTTTTTATGGATATTCAACAATAATTGAATTATAATTAGAAATATGAACATTAAATGAGACTGGTATTAAGGAATAAAAATTCGTATCAAATAGTTTAATAATTATCTTTAGTTAATAATATAATTATTTTATCTTGATAATAAAATATCTTAATAATTCACTGGTAACTTTGATAATGTAACATCCACTGTAGTTTTGTGAAAATAGAAATCATCCAATTTTATTTGCTTGCAAAATTATTACTATTTTATAAATAGTCATGCATACTCTGTCTAGCTGTTTTAAGAAAATCAAATTTAGCCAAGAAGGGTGCCAAAACGCCAAATATGGTTGCTTTAGTGATTCGGAACAATTGTTTTTTCACATTTTACATGTAACCTGTTTGAAAGCTTACGTTACTCAGTCCCTTTACGTCAGTGGCTATAGCGATGACTGCGGCGGCTGTGACACTGACCACTAGAACCATGCATGACCGGTGAATCTACAAACAAATTTATTACTACACCTCAGTGACATTGACAGTTTAGATACACAGCAACACCGTCTTCAAAAAATACGCTTCTTAAGTTGTGCTAATCTGAAAACAATTTTTCAAAGTTTAGCACGTTAACCTCCAGTGGCACCGCAATCAAATTTGATAAACAAAATCAGATAAAGGGGCGATTTTAAGAATTTTTTTTTTCTTGAGGACTGTATATCTTGTCTGTGCAATAATGGAACATTTAATTAAATTACACCTACTTCACTCGTTTTGTTAAAAGGTGCTTGCATCATGCCATGAATATTTGTTTATCAGTTGACTACTTACAACGTTTCTCTCTCTCTCTATCTCTCTCTCTATGCGCGTACCTGAAACCAAACTTTTTGACCAAAAATAGTTCTATTCTTCAAGCTTTGTCTGCAAAATCTTGATGCATAAATACCGACTGGGGCAAATAACATCCAAGCAAGGACCATTAGAACACCTGGCAAAAAGAAATGGATAGGAAATGTGATAACATTTTACGAATTATACATGTTATTGCTACGTTTATATTAGTTGAATATATCTTACATATAGATGTACATGTATTTTATTCTGTTTCAAATGTGTTTGGTACCATACCTTGTCTGTCAGAAAAGCTTACTTCTATTTCATCGAATTGAAAGAAAACCTGCATCACAATACAAATGGCAGCACGCTTTTGAATTTATTAAGTAGAAATTTTATCTAAATCTGTGATTACCGTGCATTTTGAGAAGAACTCTCGATGGGTTTTCCTCAGTTACTATTGAATTAGCCAAAAGATCAACCATCTCAGCGCTAACACTTCGTTCCGTGTGGTATTGGAGATTGTTCTCTAAAGGAATAACATTGAGAAGACTCAATCTGCAGTACATGCACTTAACTGCAAGATGTGCAAAGCTGTTTATCCATCGCATACAAATTTTATATTCTTGCAGTAAATGATATCAAACCCATGGAATATCGCCAAATCAAATGAATGACTTACATTAGATCTAATAACATCAAACTATGAGATTTTTTTCTTCAAATACACAATTTCAAATATTGAGAACAAATGAATTTCAAAACTTATAAAATAGGGGGTTTGACACCTTTTTAAAACAATACCACAGCCTTACCTGATACAACACCTATGGCATGTAAAATAAACCATTTTCTGGACAGCTTAAAGAACCCTCCGCCGTCTATTTTCCTGTCGATTGAACATCGAAGAACACCTCCGACTACTGAGGTTTCGAGTACGATCAAGTTATTGGAATCCCACTTCGAAATAAAAAAAAAACAAAACCATTTGACCATTGATATCTGATATATTACGAATGCATAATATTCATAATTACATGGCATTACATTTGTCGGTCGTAATACCCTTTATTATTCACTCCAAGAAAGACAATCGAAATAAATAGCTTTCACTTTTCACACATCATTTTTAATTAAATGCATACATCACGAATCTGTCGGTAGCTTTTTCTACCAGCCATGTTGTAACCCAATTCAAAATGTACATCCCCATTGTACGTTTTACAAGACATGACGTCATCATCTCCCTGCAAAACATTAATTACTGTTGATTGTTAAGAAAATGCTAGGAGGGGGTATATTTTTTTTGTGTCCTGGTTTGTTTTGCTATCAGTTTTCTACTCACCATAAATTGGTCATCAGAAAAAGCAATGGATTGATACAGGTCCAGGCCGATATTCAATTGGTTCAACTCTGCTAGAAATTCAAATCTAGCAAATTCTCCGCGTTTTTTCCACGTGATTAAATGTGAACACGAATCAAAAGTACACTGCGACAAACATCCAATGGAAACTCCACAGTTTTTATAGACTTCTTTAATTGAAATCGAGTTATTTTCCTGTAAATACCATTATACATATTAAAAAAATATATATAGCTTTAAGTGGATTTGTAAATATATGAATATAGATTCTAAACTGTTTATTCCATTTTTCACAGTAACGTGGAATACATTACATGTACCTCACGGTAACCTGGTGTAGATATCCCTTCTTCAGTTGACAGTATTTTATATCCTTGTTCATAAGTTACCACGACAGTCGCTCTGAGAAAAGACAGTTATTTTTGCGGATGTAAATACTAGTTGAAACTGAGAAGTAAAGAAGATGAGTGAATAAGGCGTGTTAAATGCCTATACACGGACGGATAAGATACTAAAAAATTAAAATGTCAATAAATCTGATATTTTTGCAAAAAATTATTCAAAACAAAATATATTTAACATATCATCGTTTTTTAACCTAGCTTCAAATATGTTCAATACTTGGAATATATTGATGAAAACCTCCAAATAGTGTCATTTTTAGAACTTCAAGGTTTTTTTCTTTAAAGAGTGGGTCTGTTCTCCATATTTTTCTCATAGTCTAAAAAAGGTGTAATAATTTAATTCTGGTTGTAACGCGATTTCTGATTGGCTAAAAAGTATTTTTTTATATCGTATAAAGAATGTTGCCTACGTCATAGTAACTAAAGACTAATGTTAAAATCGTATCAATCCGCCTGACGTTACGTTTGAATTTTGTACATGTTTATGTCATTTTAAACGTCAAATGACCGTTTTTATCTACAATTAATATAGCAAAGAACAAAAAATTAAATTATAAGCAATGAATTCAATATTTATTAGTTTTAAAGAGGTTCGCTCCTCAGGTTTTGGGTATCCATTTTGGGTCACCTTTTGTCTGAAAATTCTGCATCACATATTAATTCTAGTAGTATATTTATATTTACCAATGCCAAATAAGCTTTATTGAAAAAAATTGTTTAAAAAAAATTACATTTTTACAGAGTTTAATAAGGGACTATATTTTTTGGCGGAAGGTTTTCAGGAAGAACATGAACAACTTTCATAAC
Source organism: Magallana ariakensis (assembly GCA_020458035.1). NCBI lineage: Eukaryota > Metazoa > Mollusca > Bivalvia > Ostreida > Ostreidae > Magallana > Magallana ariakensis. Next base: position 69,609,708 of record CM035812.1, on the reverse strand, counting down.
TCAATAGTTTTAGAGTACATGTACTAGCTTCCTAATTTTCAGCGCAGACCACACTTCTTGATAGTTTGTGTATTACGATATATTCAAGATGTTCTGATAAACATATTTGAACAATATTTTGATATTTCTATCGATATATTTTGGCATATTTAGCTCATATTTCATAGAAGTTAAGAAAATTTTAACTCCAATTTGACCAAAAATTAGCTTATTTCATGCTATATCTCAATTTGTTGAGATGTGACCCCTATTTTCTTTTTACTTTTACATGAGACATTAAATTTATGTCTAATATATAAAAAATTTAGGCGGATTTACGGTCACGTGATGGAGTAGTACACGGGTTGAAAAAACTCCGCAATAATTTTTTAAATTATGTTCTTATTCTAACGTTTAAGCTGGTTTTGGTAATATTTGCAAATTGGGTGCAACCTTTGCTTTGCATTAGCTCTGTTTATTTGTGATCAACTATTGTTCTACGTGGATTTTCGTAATACTAGTATCTGGATTCAACTTTGTTTACCTGTTGTGAGTATTCGTTCAAATGGTGGACAAGCAAAAGACTGATAAAAGGACTAACAGGAAACAACTTGAAAATCCCAAGAAAACATTAGAGAAAATCATGTGCAATTAAGTCTTCAAAAAGTTCCGGACTCTATTAGAAATGCGTGAGCATTAGATAAAACAGCACTGAAAAAAAAATCAGAAGAGAGCGGATAGCTCGGACAACGATTCCCCATTGGGGCCTCGCCAGGTGTGTCAGGTACTTCTATAACTATAATCTATTCACGATAGCCTGTCCGATATCAAAGAAAACATGGTTAAACGTCAGAAATGAAGGTTATGATTACTTCGATCTTAAAAGAAATAAAAAAATGAAAAAAAAGATATTAAAGAAGAAATTATACGGACGTTAAAAAAATGTCTATTTGTATATTTGTATGCAAAGTTTTGGAAAGATGACATTACTAATATTTTTTTTATTTGCGATATGATTTGATTGCTCCAAAATTTTGTAATCTTAACATCTGTTGTTGCATTCATTATGTACTAGCATTTAAAGCCACCAGTAAATCAAGATTTTTTTAAACTTTGACTAAGATATTACTTTTATAGTCACTACATGTGTTCAACTTCATACTATATTCAAATCATAATTAAATAATAGTTCATAAACTATAAATATTTGTTTGATTTCTTCAAATAATCAATTTCCATGCCATTTGTTAGCAAAATTTTCTGAAAAATTTTCATATCTGTTTGGGTACCTAATAGTATATTTTTTTAAAAATGGCACGTGACATGGGTCACAAATAAAACAAATGAACATATTAGTTCCCCGTCTTTATATCCGAGTGATTTGGGGGTGATTGACATTACTAGTACTCCTTAAATGAAAAACAAACCAATTTTAATCAACAAAAATGTGCGCGTGGAGAGATGAACACTATACATTAAAAATATCATTTTGTATCCCAACAATTGAACGTTTTGAAAAAATTATACAAGTCCGTAAATTCGTGGCCAAAGTCACACATAGTATTTAAACATCCTACGTTGTTGTGTCTGAAATTGCTTGATGAAGTGCTTATAGCACAAGACATAAGCTAACCTATGGTGTTAATGTTGTGGGTTCGATACCACCAAAGTTTAAGGCAATAATTATCTTATCGTTTGTTAAATATATCAAAAACAGAATGTAGTTAGAAATTGTGCTTTTGCAAACTTGTATTATTTTATTATATATTTGAGTAGATTTAATTGAAAAAAAAATTCAAAATTGTATTTCACGACTAAATCGAATGGGCATTTGCGCTATCTTATTCCCCAATCTTCTTTATTTTGACGCTATACTCTGTCCCGGGTTTTTGCTTCCACCAGTTTTTGCTTGATATTTCGATAATCATAAATACCTTTGTGCTCAAACTACGTTCATCCAATAATATGAAAAATGTCCAGATTATCTGTTTTGAAACGCCCCCTCTACATCTTCAGGTTTCAATACACATCCCAAAATAAAAAGTCTATGGGAATTTTGCATTGCATCAGCCATATTAAGCCCGGATGATAACGTTGACGGTGTCCCGAATACTTCCGAATGGAGAAAAGATGTAAATATTTCCCATTATAAATCTCCGTACGAAATTTGTTTTCGTTCCTGTGAACATTTATGAGTGAAAAATGATAATTTGTCAATGAAGATATCTTGGATATTTTCCTTTTTACCGATTTCAACAGCATTTCTTTCACAGATATGAGTATTTTTATCAAAAATCATCAAAAAGTGATGGAACAATAACTTGGGACAGACTATAGTAATCTTTATCGAATGAAACATTTTCAATGTTTCAGATTAACACGAACCTTCATACCAAAATAAAGACCGCTAACTATTTTGAAATTAGTGTTAAGCCTTTATAAACATATATACAATGAAATCCTTGTCTAATAAATACATGTACTAAGCAATTTCATTATACATGTATGTCTTACTTGAAATATACATTTCCATGGAAGTCGGCATTAGATGTCCATAAAAATTCATGTGAGGTTCGATTTGACGAGCTACTTGTATGACAAACATCCTTTTACATGTAAATAAAAATCAGCCCAATTTAATTATGTTTCAAGCTGTTAATTCCAAATAAGGCAAATTTTGATTAATTTATCATACACTAGTACCTCTATGAGTTAGCACTTTAAGCTGACATGAATTCATAAATACGCATTATTTCACTTTAAACTCCAACTACCGCCATATTAGTCGATTTCTATTGTTCTGCTCATCGCTACACACCCCCTAAATAAGGCCGAGAGCACTATTCATGCTTCACCGCATTGTGGCAACGTACTTTGAAAAAAATACGCACTTTGAAAATGTTTTTCAAAGTGCGTTAAATTTTGGACAAAATCAACGCACTTTGAAAAAATTTTTCAAAGTGCGTTAAATTTTGGACCAAGTTAACCCACTTTGAAAATTTTTTTCAAAGTGCGTTATGAAGGTACATCAACATTTTTTAGTATCGAGACACTTAACGCACTTTGAAAAAAAAAATGTATAAATCGCAAATTGTGAAATTAAATTCCTAAATTGTTGATAGTATGATGATTTGTTAACACCAATGAATCTAATTTACCGCCTTTAAAATCGGGGATAGGTGTGGGAGTGGGGGTTAACCAAAGATACAGGTCAATTACCAGTGCTTCATTTAATTTATTACGTACAGTAAGGTCCCCTACCCCTCTTTTTTCCTTCCAAAACATGTTTGATATTCAGCAACTTAGAGTAAATGTATACAATCGGAAAAAGAAATACGCTTTGTTGTAAATTAAATACAGTGATATTGGAAAAAAAACGAGCTGGTCAAACAATCATTTCTCCAATGGTATGTTAAAGAATCTAACATAAACCCTCTTTTCAAATTCTATTTAAATAAATCACTTCATTTTAAAAAAACTCCATGTACATTGACAAACATTAAATTATTATAAACTTAAAAACTTATCCTCTAAAAGATCAAGCATAACTAACGTATCCTTTTTTTAATCATGTTTGTTTATAAGCACATGCAATTGAAGACAGTTGAAATATGTTATACATTATCTCCATTATCAATAAATAAATTAAATAATTTTGGTTTCTGGCACAGCACAATGTACCAGATAATTAGTAAGTTTGCTGCATACACAAAAAAGGAAAATGCAGTTGCTGAGCGATGCAGTTTATGTCATATTTGGATAATTCAGATCTCCCGAGTTGTTCTTTATGTAAATTGTCGAACTGCGTAAGCTTATGAGAAAAGGAAAAAAAAATTCTAATCTAAAAACTGTTAATCAAGTTAGCTGAGAATGCAGTGGGTTCTTTCTAAAGTATATCACATTAAGCTACACAAGGTTAAAATAATTATTTATTGTATCTAAAATTAAATATTATTTCGACTAAACCATGAATAATTTTTTTTCAAAGTGCGTTCCTATCGACGATATCAACGCACTTTGAAAAAAAAAATTTTTTCAAAGTGCGTTGACTTGGTCCTAAAATTAACGCACTTTGAAAAAAAATTTCAAAGTGCGTAATTTTTCAAAGTGCGTTGTAACACAGCATTCAGGTATTCCATTCACCCGATCACGTTACACTGAACGGAAAGCTTTGAATGAAGGCGCACTGAACAAAAATAATATGACAGCCACTGCACTGGTAAGGTATATCTAATGAAAGACGAAACAAAACAGACGACTGAAATCCAGGTACACCTATTTCAATAATCCTCGATCATTGAAGAACGTTTTCCTGTGTCGTACAGGTATATCATCGCACATACGCAAACCACACACTATAGCAGTTCGTGCAGTGACAGCATGGACTTTAGAAAACGGAGTGATTTTTTAGAAACTGATAAAAGCGATGTTATGTTTATACATCTTGGGTTTACTATCACTTAGTGACTTATCTACTGGATTGGATGTAGTGCGGCCTTAGTCTACAGTAAAATGCAAACGTTATGCACTCTGTTTGAACGACACACGTGTTCGATTTGCATGCGAAGTAAGACAGCACAGTACTGTCTGTGCAAGATATATTAATTTAAACATATTTTATTGAGTAATCAAATGGATTAGGCAACAGGCAAAGCCTATATAAACCCTCTCCAAAATACAAAGTCAAGTAATGGTGTTATAAAATAATCTATAGAATATAGTATTGCCAGTTTACAGAGTGATACATTATTGATCTTTTTAGTATACAAGACAAGGGATAATTGGATATTAAATAATAAACTTTACATTTGTCATGTATAAATTGTACGTAATTTGTTGTTTAACATATATAAGAACACATTCATACCTACATTTATAAACCCATCACCTCATTCATTCATACCGACAAACAAACATAAGTATAGAGTTTTCATGATCCAGCCCATTTGAAGGAAACAGTAAAAAAAAAAAAGTCAAAAACGCTTAGAAGCTATGATATAACTATGAACATAAGAAAAGATTTTACAATTTAAGTTGTAGGAAAAGTCAGAGCTACCATAAAGAATATAGTTAATATGAAAAGGTACACTAATGTCATTAAATTGATTAAAAAGTTGAACTCTTTGTTGGGTGTATCTTGGACACTCGAAAAAAAAAATGCATATTTCCTTCAGATTCAGAACCACAGTTTGTACATCGACTATCATTAATTAAAAAATCCTTAAATAAATGAGCATTTAAATTGCTAGCTTTATTCCGTAATTGGCATAAAATAATATTTTCTTTCCTATTGCCAAAGCTGTAATGTTTGTAAGATTTGGGTATATTTTGGTTTTTGAGTTTAGACTTAAAAATAGACAAAGATGATGAATCTTTTATTTCTGCATCAAGATTATTCCATAATTTAATTGTAGACGGAATAAAGCTATTGTAATAAGAAGTGGTCCGACATAGTGGCAGAGAGTAAAAATTGCCATTAGACCTAAGATTATATGCATGTTCAGTTGGAAAGTATGGTTGAATTAAATCTAACAAGTATTGCGGTGCTAAACCATGAATTATTTTGTAGAATAGAACAAGCTTGTGTTTATCCCTTCGAGATTGTAGGGTTTCCCAGCCAAGTTCACTATATAAAATACTTTTAGAGGAGTTAACTCTCAACCCTGTTATTATTCTGGCTGCTTCTATTTGTACCTTTTCAAGCAATTCAGAGTTTTCCTTGGTACAGTTGCCCCACACAACATCACCATATTCCAGTATAGGTCTGATAAAAGCCATATATATTTTAACCAGTGTTTCTCTATCAATTGTATGCTTGAGCAATCTTAATATATTCAACCTTTTGCATGCCTTTTCATAAATACCATTAATATGATTGGACCAACCACCATCAGACTGTAGATGTAAGCCTAAGTGTACATGACTTTTTGTATTGTTTATGATTTCTCCATTATATCCAAACAGAATTGCAGGATAGTTTATATTTTTTCTCGTAAAGTCAACATTTACAGTTTTATTTGCATTAAAATCTACAGCCCAGGTGTTTGACCAATTTTTTATTATGTTAAGGTCATTAGTAATTGATAAAGTTTGTTGTATGACATCATCATCAATAATAGCAAATAGAGAAGTATCATCTGCAAATAATCTAATATTGTTTGTAATGCCATTAGTAATGTCATTTATATATAGCAGGAATAGAAAAGGACCAAGTACTGAACCCTGTGGAACCCCAGCATCTAACATCTGAAATGTAGATGTAAATCCTTCTAATGTTACTCTCTGTTGCTTATGAGTCAAATAATCTTCTATCCAGCCTAATATGTTACCCCCAAAACCTAGTCCCTCAAGTTTATGAATAAGACCAAGATGCCAAACTCTATCGAATGCTTTAGAAATATCACAGAAGATAAATCGAATATCTTTTCCTCTATCTAGATTTGATATAATTTTATCATAAATTTCTACTAGTTGGTTTACATTTGAATCCCCTGGCTGGAACCCTGACTGGAATTTTGATAGTAGCTCATTGTCTTTAATGTAATTAAACATATATTTGAACAATATTTTTTCCATAATCTTACACAATGAGCTTGTTAAAGAAATAGGTGCAAGATATTGCGGATACATTGGAATTTCTTTCTTAGAATAAACCATCTTTTAATTTTTATTGGTTGTAGTTTACTTTATACATTTTCACAAGCATATTACTACATTGTATAGTTCTATCAATAAGAAGTCCGTGCAACCTCAATGCCTTAATCGGGAAGCAACCGACCGTAACTTTATCGGCCGGTATTTATACTCCATTGACAGTTGAGGAGCTATCGAAACTAATATGGCGACCAAATGCTTTTATGAATTCATGTCAGGTTTAAAAATATTGACCTAAAAAGTAAACAAGCTGAATGGTGAATCTTGAATGTGATATAATTAACCATTATTTATTTTTCATTTGAAAATAATCTGTGAACATACCACTGATGAACATGCTCGAGATTCTGGTGGTATATCTGTAAAACTCCCATTCGCTGTCTCTTCGGAAATAGTTGAAAATACTCTGAGGTAGAAACCCTTAAAGAACGCCTCTTCTGTCCAAATCAGAACTGTTAATTAAAATGAGACACCAATATAACAGGAATTAATTATTGAATATTAATTTATAACGGTATATTTATCATTGGCGGATCCAGGGGGGAGGGGGGGGTTCGGGGGTCGGAACCCCCCCCCCCCCCTTTCTCTTGGACATATGATTTTTTTTTTTGAAAACTTCTAATGTCTATTTAAAGGCAATTTTTCCCATTTATAATATAAATACTGTAATTATCTCAAATAAATGCTTTTAAAATTGCTTATTTAAAGAATACTGTTAAAGGGTTTATATGTAAACCATCATGAAAGTGCACAACTTTTCAAAACTTTCCTGAATATGATCGCATCTGTACCAGTGCCGGATGATGTGGCGCACCAATTATAAAGGTCACATCAAATTCCCTGAGACGACAATTGCTTGTACAATTGTATTACACATGTACCATCTATTCAGCAGATAAATTATCCCCATTCTTTTGTCATATTCTATCATTTTGACTTTATTTAAGAAGGTAATCGATAGAAATCAAAATCGATAAATAGTTCAGAATTTAAACATCAAAGACATAAAAAAAATTACCGAAAAATCCATTTTTATAATAGCTTTTCGTAATTAGTCTGAATTATTTTTTGTTTCTTAGTGTTTCTTTTCTATTAAGCATAGACGCACGTTCTCATTGCTGGAGAAGGCTAGAAATTTTGCCAATCTTCCTTACCTAAACCAAAACGCTCAATAATGCAGTGCACTCTGATGTTGAAATAGATATGAAATAGATAGTGACGAGATAAATGTTTATTAAATGTACGCACGGAAAAAGTTCCAAAAGTCCTTGTTTATTGACAAATAATGAGTTTTGCACGTATTGATTTTCATCAATTGGAACCCTCCCTTTTCCAAATTGCTGGATCCGCCTCTGTTTATTAGATGACAAGATTTTAATGCAGTAATATAATGAATTTCAAGTTAAAATGTTATTAATACAATTTTACTGTATATAAAAAAAAGAAAGGTTAGTTACAATGAAAACTGCATACTAGTTTCCTTTTAAATACCTAATAATAAATTAGGGTTTTATCACTTGATATCTTAAAACATCTTCGGAAATCCCCGGTCGGTTTCGCTTCTCAGAGAAGCGACCAGAACCGAAGGTTTCCGACGATTATCATGGATGTACCTGACCAGTCCGTCCCGTTCCTGATTGCCCGGATGTAGATCGGGAGACTTTCGTTGTTACGGGAATTCCCGTGGGTGGGGATAAAACTTGCCTCTGACGTACCACAGCCTCTAACGCCATCAGGTCGACCCTCACTCGCTACAGTAATGCTCAGCCAGACAAGAAGGTAGTTGTAGTTGCGATTCATGATCATTTCTTTTGAAGATACTGTTTCAAATAACGTCACTACTAAAATACTCCTGTATTTCAAAAAGCGCATTTAGATTGAAACTAAAATCTTGTAAGAATTTCAAACATTAATAAAAGTTACCTTTTATAATTGCATCAAAAAAAGCATTAAATTGGTAAAGAGTAATCGCATTTTCTAAATCAATTACCTGATAAAGGCTACCATAGAGTTACAAATTTAATCCCAAAGACACATTCATCTGGACTGATTAAGTCGCCACCAAGCAGCTGGAATTCTCTATTCGCATTTCAATGTTTGATGCATGCAATGAATAAATGTATCATTTTTCTTAATCTCTAACCTTTATAAATATGTCGGTTAGTATTTTGTCCGAGGCTCTATTTCATTGCTTCTAAAACCTTTTCATTTAAAGTTCTAAAATTTCAGCCGTTTTACCGGTAACGAATCGCTATGCGGTTTCGTCGTGCGTGCGACTATTATGGTCGAAATGCCATCTGTTTCTGCATGTAGAAAGGGTGATCCAAAAGTAATGTCACACTTTGTATCGCACTTCTCATGGGCGATGTGTTGAATAAAATAATGCATTAATTTTTTAGGCAACCAAGATTTTTTATTCAAATTAAAAAATTGATGAAATTTCGTTCAATAATAAAAAGATATACATGTTCATAGCATGATTTTTACGTGACATCGTCGCGTCATGAATGTGCGTTGTTTTGTTTTTTAAAGTTTTTATTTCAGAATAAATTTCATGCTTCAAAATTTGAAACAGCTTCAAAACAACACAATATTTTGAAACAGATATAACACAAACTTTTCTAGCTGTTTTTAAAAAAAAATACTAGGGAACATTAACGGCACCGTCCATTTTGGATAACTATGCGGTGCCTTTTGTCTCTAGATCAATTAATAAAAAGGCCGGACATGCGAATCGTGATACATGTACGATGCATTGTTTGCTTCGATAGATAGAAATCACTCCAAATGTTATGAAATTGATATATCAACCTTAAAGTTAAAGCAAGTAAAAACAGGGTACCCTAAATAAGGTTCCATTATTTTATTAACGCATATGTCATGTTAATAGATATATTAGATTGTCAGAAGGCATACGCTCTAAAGGAAAATTAAAGCTAGGCTCTTCTATATTATAAAGCTATGTCCATGACTTTTTGAAGAGCCGTCGAAGAAACTGATCGCACATTAAATAATACAATATACTACTTCATCTATTACAAAAGAGTAATTTCTTACTTAATTTTTAAAAAATGTTTACAAAATGTGATGAAACTAGAGGTACTGTGAGCAAGCTCACAGATGATACCCCCCGCTAAGAAAACTCATGACTCAATTATTTTTCTATCATAGAAAATAATCCACATGTCAAGCAGCCATTAAGTGTTTTGAATTTTTGGTATACGGAGCCCGATTTCCCGAAAAATTTTCTAAACACAATTAAAAAAAAAAAAAATACATCAGGGCAGGCCATTTTTAGAGAGGCGGGCAGGGATGAGAATCTAATCATTAAAATCATTAATCATTTTTTAAGCGATGACCATATGACCTTAAGTCAAGGTCATGACACACCCTAAGGTCATAAGCAATCTTTGTGTGAAGTAAGAACTTCCAATATATCTTCCAGAAGAAAGATATGGATCGGACACAAAATTTGCACTTTTACTGCCAGTGACCTTGACCTTGCCCGAATGACCTTGACTCAAGGTCATGACACACTTTCAGGTCATAAGCAATATTTGTGTGAAGTAAGAACTCCCAATGTCTCTCCATAAGAAGATATGGACTGGACATATTGCACAGACAGACGGACGGACGGACGGACGGACGGACGGAAAAGGTGATTCCTATATACCCCCCCCCCAAACTTCGTTTATGGAGGGTATAATTATTTAGCTGCAGAACTTTAGCTCCACGGAAAATTTGGGTTGACGGACCGTGGAGCTACAGGTCCACCCGTAAAAAAAAAATGGTATATTTATTGCGCACAAAAAGTTGCGCGCGGTTTTGGACTTATTTTGGAACATTTTATGTAAATATTTTCATACCAAAAAATTCCTGAGAAAATTCACTACTGATTCGCTTCTTTACTTGCCCAAAGTAGCCTAACCCACCTCGGAAATTGAAGTATGCTAAATTCACATCGGGAACAAGAGTCGCCATTTTTGGCTGTAAACAAACCACACCATTTCATTTTACGGGGCCGATGAGAGTGTTTAAGATCAATTCTATGTAAGAATCAAATATTTATAAAAGGATCTGGTCACGCATAGTCACCAATTTTCCTTTTATTTCATACATGGACACACCTAGGTGTAAAACGCAAAAATCCACTAAAAGTTGGTTGCTGGGGGTAACCGTTGTCATGGTAACCGGGGCTAAAGATGGAAAAATAGCAAAACTTACCTACATTGAAGCCGTATTAGAAGTTTTTGCCCACTAATGTAAACTATCAAAGACATAAAACAGCCTTTGCCCTAATTTCAATTCTTTGATTATATCAGAAAATTGATGTAGAAAACAATAATTTTAAAATGTTACCATGGAAACCGTTACAAGTTTATGAAATCAGTTTTTTGCGGTTTTTTAAAAAGCCGAAATGGGAAATCATTAAATGTTTACATCCTAATCTATGTCCATGCAATGTTTATTTTGTTATGAAAATTGACATCCGTTGCTATAGCAACAAGGCCAAACAATAGGAAAAACTAAGAAATTAAAGATGATTTTGATATGCTTTAATTATTGATTTTTGAAATTTTTTGCAATTGTTTTAGTTTAAACTTGTAAAAACATATCTAAAATTTTATTATATACCACAAAAAGCTTAATTATGCAACAGAGAAGTGTTGTTACTATGGAAAATTAAGTTGAGTAAAAAATCACACAGAAATTCTTACTTTTTGAAAAGCCCATAGCAACGGCATTTATTTTAAGAAAATGTCAGATTTTTTTCGAATGTCATTAAAGTTTAGGACAAATTTGTTTTTTCTCACCAATTGATTTTATATATTTATTCATTTTAAGTTAATAATATCCATTCAAATCTGCCGTAAAATATTATATTTTACCTTATTTTTAAGCTTGTTACCATAGCAACGGTTCTAAATTTTCTTATATAAATTCTTTATTGCAAAATCATAATAGCGTGTACCAAAAAATCTAAGATTTGCTCTTTTTATTCCAATGAAATGAAGAATACATATTTTTTAAATTTCTGTTTAGTAACCATGGAAACGCTCTAAAAATGCGTTTCTCCATGAATGTTTTTCTTTCTTTTGAAAAATGTCAACTATTTTAAATAATATATTCTACTCTGGAAACCCCAAGCTGTGCACATTACTCACAATATGTTCTCAAATAAGCATTAAAATGCCATTTTTACATCTTTACCCTCTGTTACCATGGCAACGGGACCACATAGCAACAAAAAAAAAATGGTGTTAGGCATTTTTACTCATCAAAGTCTATCAAACTGTAATGTATGAGGAAAACCCGTGATTATGCGTGGCCACCGAATTTTGATTCTTATATAGAATTGATCTTAAAAGATATTCAGAGGCAAGTTAATTAATGACATGTTAAGTATAATGTCTCAGGAATTTTTTAATTTTAGTATTGAGATTTTCACAGAATATATTCCTTAATTGGGTTAAAAAGTCCAAAACCGCGCGCAACTTTTTGTGCGCAATAAATATACATTTTTTTATATGGGTGGACCTGTAGCTCCACGGTCCGTCAACCCGATTTTCCGTGGAGCTACAGTTCTAAAGCTAAATTTTATTGTGCCCAATCTTTTAGAATGGACTTAATAATGAAGTCCTGTCAGGACGTCAAGTGTCAAGAAATGCCGTCGCTAACGTGCGGCGACTATCCTTGCCTCACGCTCTAAAAAATATATCATCTTCAGAAGCAATTATCATAATGCATTAAAATTTTCAGATCTGAATTGAAGTAGGTGTATATTATGGTGGCATATCTCTGCCCCTTGTGTGCAAGTTATTTTTCTATCAAATATGTCGACATGCAAGATAAATATGTTGACATGCAAAATATTTATGTCAACATGCAACATAATTATGTTGACATGCAAGAAAACTGCAATCAAATAAGAATTATAAAAAATCGCAAACATTGCAAACTTGTGACATCTAAGATGCTAGATACTACGTATTTATGTCGACATGCAACTTATTTATGTTAACATTCGAGATAAACATGTTGACATGCAACTTATTTATGTCAACATGCAACTTAACTATGTTGACATGCACGATAAATATGTTGACTTGCAACATATATATGTCGACATGCAACTTATTTATGTTAACATGCAACTTCTTTATGTTGACATGCAACTTAGTTATGTTAACATGCGAGATAAATATGTTGATATGCAACATATTTATGTCGACATGCAACTTAGTTATGTTGACATGCAACTTATAAGTTGCATGTCAACATATTTATCTTGCATGTGAACATAACAAGTTGCATGTCATCATATTTATCTCGCATGTCAACATAACTATGTTGCATGTTAACATAAATAAGTAGCATGTCGACATAAATAAGTTGCATGTCAGCATATTTATCTTGCATGTTAACATAAATTAGTTGCATGTCGACATAAATAAGTAGCATATTGCATCTTGGATGTCACATGTGGGAGATATTTTTAGATTTTTTATAATTCTAATTTGATTGCAATTTTCTTGCATGTCAACAAAGTTATGTTGCATGTTGACATAACTATCTTGCATGTCAACATATTTATCTTGCATGTTGACTTATTTGATAGAAAAATAACTTGCACACAATGGGCAGAAATATGCCACCATAGTATATATATCTCCATGCACGAAATTTTATCACATTACGCCGATTTTTCACAGTCTAGGACGAGGATATGCCGAGTCCTAGATCGTGAATCTTGGCCCCGAGGTTGAATTTCCATTTCCCACACGGGTATTTAATGATTGATTATTTTTCTAGCATTATTTGACTTTAAAAAACGATGTCAAACACCTTTCTATTATGACGTTCAAGATTACTTTTGGTTTATCCCTCCGTGTGCTTCAACTAGTGCAAGTAAACATGAGAGCACACGACAGTTTTTTTCAATAAAAATATGATAAATTGTAATTGATTAAGGCAAAAACTCCTTAATGGATAATCTCAAGCCATCATTTTGCATTTCCCTACAGCAGACAACGTTTGTTTACGTTTTAAATCAGCGTAGTATTACACAGTGTAAGACAGAAAAATCTCACACTGGACAAACCGATCTCACACCTTTGATAATGCGAGCAAAAATTATCTACAACGAACCACGAAATTGTTATAAAGAATATGTTTTATTTTTCTTTTATTAACATAGCAATATACATGTAATGCCCATTTCTTTCCACACTTTGTCACAGCAAAAGATCTTTAACATATCTTATTTTTTGCTGCACGTTCATTTATTTTCACATTCTTCAATTTTTTCACATGCTTGGGAGACCGTATAAAATTTGATTATAAATCAAAATAAGAGTACGATTATAAATATTTCTGAGAACATTTCGTCTCTAGTTTTCAAACAGAAAAGAAGGATGATAAAATACATGCACATGCAAAAGTAAATACTTCAAATGTACACACTCAACATATGTATGCTGGGTTTATGAATGTCGCACTGTATTTTTATAAGAATCATAGCTATCACACATTTCACGTGAATTCCCATCTACATGCGCTCGTCTGGGATGTCTCTCGTGTATAACATCAGAATTTATCCTGACTGTCTCAATCAATATTTTATGAAGTATACGAAATATGATACGGAGTCTTGTTTAAAGCCTACAAAATTGTAAACGTCTTGGAACCAATATTCTTCCAAAGAATCTCTTTATCAGATGCTCATTTCAATATGACGTCATTTTGAGGTTATTACTATGACGACCATTGCGACACAGAATGAAACCATGAGAAGCATGTGAATGTACAGGAACGTTTCTTTTCTTATTACCTGCAAAAAAATATACCACGTCAGTTTTGTATCCATTCAGTTTCAAATATACCTTTAAAAAAGCAAAGTTTTGCTTTCATACAAGAATTAGATGCTAGCGTTTCCGATCGCTTTGCATAGAATGTACAAGTCGCTACATTTAACATGCATGCATTGACTTGCTAATGCGAAGCTCCAAAGAAAGTACCAATATCTTGTTTCACAATAAAAATTATCTTTGTTCCAGAATAAAAATTATCTTTGTTCCAAAATAAAAATTATCTTTGTCCAAAATTCAGAAGAAATACATTCCTTTGAATTGAAGGACAAGGGTTACATATTTCAACAACTGCACTCATACAGGCAAACTAAAAAACTGTTTGATTATGATTAACATACCGGTCTCTTTTCAAACTGAATGCTTTTTTCGCTTTTTCCACCGGCGCTCTTCATTTCCATGGCTACATCGTTACCTAAAAAAGACAGAATGTGGGTATGATATTATATGCTTTACATTTATTTAATTTGTAAAAGTATTTATAAAACGCTTACTTTTAGATATTCCATCTTTATTCAAGGAAAACACAAAATAAACAAATTCATAATCATTTTTTAAATTTACTGCAATTTAATTGAACAAAGAACATGTAAATATATCAAGTTACCGAGAAATTTTGAATGTCAAATATGAATGTTGATATCCATCATTAGTGCAATCAAACTTAGAGTTGAACTTACTCGAATTGAAACTTTTTTCACAGATTCTTTGGAGTTCAAAGGCCAACTCTATGGCAACGAAGACCGCCATATACGCGTACATGACGTAGGAAGCGTCCGTGGAAACATTGGATCTGTCAATGTTCATACCGAATAGAACAGTGATGGCTGAAACAAACCACAAAAATCGGTCACGTGCACATTTTATTTCTTATGCTGTAAATTAATATCAAACAAAGCACCATGATGATTTACGTACAGTTTTAGCAGTGGTTCAGTTTTGGGGTATTTTTTATAATGGTACAACTTGCTTACCACCAAACATGGCCAAAGATTTGTGAACCGTTTTGCAATTCTTATTTTTAAAATTTACGTTAAAATTTTTTTTGGACTTGTTTAAAATACATTTAGAAAATTCACTTCTTAAAACTTAAGCATTTACAAAACTTTTCATAAATGCTGATTAATAGAGTATGATGATGATGAAGCATTGAAACTGTCTACCTGCAAGTATATGAGCTCCAGTTCCAACTGCAAAGTGAGCAATATTGAATATGGGTCGTCTTTTGTCATCCGGTCCACAGCGAAAGAAAGACATTATCGGCTGTAATAAAAAAAACCAAGAGATTAAAGCGCTAAACAGAATAAAGATATCGATATTTCTGATCTATTTCTGAACTGTTCAATGATTATAAATTATCTCACGTTAATAACTGTCAGCGCTGTGACCACGATGCCCAGTATCGGGTGGTATCGTAAATAGTCCCTGCCGTCAGACACCGCCACCTGGTGAATAAAGCAGTAAATCGTTAAGCTGGCACACAGGGGTAGATAAGTTTGTGTTTCGTTAGTCCTAGTATATTGGAAAAACAGAAAGAAAGAAAAAATGAAAGAAAGATCAGAAAAAAGAATGAATATAAGATTGCATTCAAACTAAAGTTATTCGGGTAGCTACATCAGACTTGATGATTGCACACAGTTATTTGTACGAACCTCTCTATACCCTCCTACATCTATAAATATGACGACGAAGGCAGCGACCGTGAGTATAAAGACAGACACCATGCAGGTACGATGAATCTAAAAAAGACCACCTTTAGCAATTCAAATCGTGAATAAATATCCATTTACAGAATGTTTTTCATACCCACTATTACATGTATCAATTCATGAACTATTATTAAGATATTCACAGATCTACAATGAAATATATGTTTATAAGTATACATTTGATTTGTTACTGTCGATGTTAAAAACATTACTTCAAACTATAAACATAGCTCATGCCCTAATTGCTTCTTTGTTTGACAACAAGCTAGTGTACATCATTCCAAATCAGCCGGTTTACTACAGCGTAGTATTATAAAAAAGATGTAAATGTTAATTGGATTAAAAATGGATTAAGTAGCAACATAGTCTTGTTTTGTTTAAGGTTTGTTATAAACGTTGAGTATCGTTCAATTTAAGGCTCTTTATTCAGTGCATTCTTACCTGGAACCACACTTTTATTCCCCCTATAGTTTTCCCTTCCCATCCGCCTTTGAAAAACCTGGCTGTTACTATACCGATACTGGAGAACATGACCCAGGCGATCATCATGAAGGACCCTATAGAATTAAGAAAAAGATGTTAGTATTAAACAGTAATTTTAGATGGCACTAGTATTATTTTTGACCTCATTTGAGACCTGTACTCAAATTAACTTGACAAACATAATTTTCTATTGCATTTCCTTTTGCGTCGATCTGGATTTTATTCTTAAGTTTCAGAAAGAATTGCTATCATAATAGTAAATGCTATCATCAATGGCCTTCAAAAACATCAGTGACCCATGTTTAAGGTAAATCTTAACATCATACAGGAACAATGAATTTTTATCCTACCGTGAAGTTTAACCATTAGCAAATCTGCTTCCGCTTCCGTCACTAGGGAAGCAGAGAGGAAGTCGACCGTGCTACTACTGGAAGTTTTTGTCCTGTGCGTGCTTAACGCGCCTCCTGGAATACGCATTATTTAGAACAAATAAACGAAAAGTAGTCGAGGCTTTGTGTCATCTACATAATGGATGCTGATAAAACATGAACAAGTAGGAATCATTAATAAAACAAAGACCGACCGGCATACCGATACATATAGTTAAATACGGTCTATCATTTCCAAACGATATTTTAAATTGTCATTAAATGACTCAGAGATATAAGCTAAATTAAATACTTTTTACATAGTTTGAAAAATGTTTATTGTTTTTTTTTAAATACAGATCTAGAATATAACGAATAATGCGGCAAAGAAGCATAGACCGCCTTCTCTATTATCCAATTCTTGTTGGGTTGCACAGTCACTAAAAACATTTTGCGGCCGCCTTTTAACATTTGCGTTAATTTCTCTACCTGACACTGGTCCAGACGCCCTCAGTAAGTACCAGTTCCGGCTCAGACTAAACACCTGACTGTGGGTACTGTTGATGTCCCTGTCAATCACACACCTGACGACGCCGGAGGCATAGGAGGTTTCTATAACACTCACACCCGTCCCTGTTAACTATAAGATTTCAACTATTTAACCTGAGGTAATTACAGGCTTTAATTATAGATCTAACTCTTTCTTTTTGTGAAATGCACAGTGAAATCAAGACGAGTTATATTATAGCCATTCTTTATATAAGTCCACACAAAATTTTCCTATTTTTAAAGCGTTCATAAAGAATAAAGTGCAATTCTTTGAAATTTTACTTACACCAGATATAGGGCTATATAAATTGCCTGTGTTGTATCCAAGTTCAAATGACACACTACCACCGTTTAGTTTACATGCCATCACTGAGTCATCTCCCTTTATAGGTATATATATTCATCATTTACAGGGAAATCGTCAACATGTTGCATTAAAGACTCATCATCCAAATGCAATCAATAAAATTCGATACAATACATGCACATTTATAATTAATATTATCTAAAACTGCAAAACTAGGTCACGTGAACCCAAGGTCACATTTATAATTAGGTTATAGGTTGCATAAATAAAATGCTTGACAAGTACTTTCTTACATCTTGAAATAAATTCTCAAAAAATATTTTGAATGATAATATGATACTGTAATTTCCATGTGATTAATCACAGACCATTTTGTTGTCACTGGAGAACCCCATGGCCTGGTAGTTGTTTCCGGACATTGCTTCTATCATTTCAAATCTCACGAGGTCACCTCGCACCTGCCAGGTAAGCTGGTAAGTACAGGAGTCCCCACTACAGCTGAACTGACAGCCTTTAGAAACCCCACAGTCTGGGTCACGATCTATGCCAGAGGGCGGAGGCTGGAAATTGGAGTAAACAACGGAATAAACAGGATTGGCTTTGGGACTCCGTCAACACGACCTAGTCATTCAATATCTTGCTTGGTGTCAACCAAGAATACTGAGTATTTACATCCACTGGGTGTAATTTTTTCTTCATTTTTTTAAAAAGACTTTATATTAGACTTGGCATCTTGTAGTGTTAAGAAGTATTTTAAGCGATTTGTGAAAAAGGCACATACCGGTTGATTTGCCGTTAGGAAGTCCACCTTGTTTTGAGACGATGTTGTGATGGTATGTTTACTGAGATACCCACCTATACAATATCAATGACCACGGTTTTAAATTTATCATATTGTATATGTTGCTTTGTAGTGAACATAAACTCATGTTTATATCCTATTTCCAAGTTGTCGATTTCTTTAACGTTGTCTTGGCGTTTTTGTTCAATACATGTACAACTACTGTTTAATGTAGTGCCCTTTACAAAAACTTAGATTGGGAATAAAAATTTGTACATGACAATTAATTGTCATAAACAAATTTTGATTCCATATAATTTTTTGTAAAGGACAGTAGCACAAAAGCATTTGATCTTCCATGGCCGTATTAGGTTTTGTACAGTGTCTACACTCTGTCAAGTATAATGTTGTGTTTTAACTCACCAGGAACAACTGGTCCTATAGCGTGGAGGAGGTACCAGGACTCCGTCAGGGGGAACACGTTGGTGTCGTTACTAATAATAGGACGCTCCACTACGCACTTAATGACGCCATCAGCTTGGGACGTCTCTATGGCTCTGACGTCATTTGGCTGAAAATAAAACACAAACTTAACACCATGTTTACATATTAAAAAGCTATGTAAGTCGTTATGTTTTAAAGTAACCATAGAATTTTAAACTCTTGCATTCTTCGGTTATCGGAAGATATATTTAAGTGAATTGCGTTGTAACACTGTGCCGGATAATTATCATGCCAGTGCCAAGGTGGCATTTTTGCACCCACTTAAGATGCAGTTTCGGAAAAATCCATATATACCAAATGATAGACCATTGTCTAGAGAGTATATAACCACTTTCGATTTTGGTGTGTTTCACCTGACAGGTGAGATATTTACCTTTAAAAATTAATATCCCATAGGAAAATGAAAATTCCCATAGGAGAAATGATTCTCCTACAGAAAATATTGACAATCCTATAGGATTTTCTTTTAAAAATCCTATAGGAATGATATTTCATATAGGAGAATGGTTTCTTATAGGAATATTGTTTTTCTTATGGGAAAAATTATTATCCTGTAGGAATTTATTTTTGAAAGGTAAATATCTCACCTGACAGGTGAAATACAATGATAACAAAGGTGGTTGTAAACTCTTTAAGTAATGGTCTATCATGTGGCATATTTGAATTTTTCGATATATGCAGCTTAGACGGGTGCAAAAATGCTACCTTGGCACTGGCATAATTATCCGGCACAGTGTTTTGTATATTTAAAACAAAAGATATCATCTCACATCTCTAAAGGGCAAATAGTAAGGGCTAGGTCCGGGATAGTTGTTTCCTTGATCAAACAGTGCGACACCTGCGGAGGACTTGCAAACCATAACATAGTCATTACCCTGAAACATGTAAAAGTGGAGGCAAATTAAGACTATGTTTTAAATAGTCTTGAGGATATTAATTAGATCGTCCAGAACACCTCTGTTATTATAATAGATTATGTAAAAAGGTCGTTCTGAAAACAAATGTAGACATTTGTCAAGGCGTTTTACTTCATAACCTTGCGTCTTATAATAACCAATTAAGATGGTCTGTCATCCGGTTAATTTGATCTTTAATCCCCGTATTTATGTCAAAACAGATCATAAAATCCAATTATCTTAAGGTATTACATTATACCTTTTTATGTTGTTATTTTCATGACACACTGACTATTTTCAAAAATGAGATGGAAATCACGCTATCTTTCACAGTTAAATTCAAAAAATGATATCCTTGAAAATAAGATTTACCATCAAAGAGTCATTTGACAGTCCTATAGCTTGGTACTTATTACCAGTGCCTAATTCTTGCTGAAATTCAAATCTCACGAGATCCCCCGATCTTTTCCACGTGACTTGGTATGAACAGGTGCCCGTGTCGCAGTCGGATTGACACCCCTTAGTAGAACCGCACTCGGGGTCCGGCACAATGGCGGGGGGTAGGGAAGTGGTCGTTTTGTAGTCTGTTGATTTTGTATGAACTATGGTTGCTCTAGAAAAAAGCCATATTTTTGTCTTTTCATCACATGCTATTTTAACAAATGAAAATGTACTCCGGTTTTTATCAATATTCGTGTGCATCAATTTTCGTGGATTCTGAGAGACACGTACACAGTTTAAAGGATACATAAATTCAAAAACATTGAATCTACTATAATTACAAAGTGTTGTCATGATTATTTTCACTTCGATGGACTTTTAAATTCTTAAATCTGTTCAACTTCGAAGTTAATAATAATTGGTGCATGATCAACACAATTACAATAAGTACATGTAGAGTATGCGAGTTGTTATAATACACTTAGTTGTTATAATACAATTTTGGGTTGAAATATTTCATAATTCTGAATATTATGATACTGTTTCATAATATTGTACGACTTGAAAATGTTTCAATACAAGTTAAGCATGTTCAAAACTATGGAATAAGACTAAAATCTTGAAATAGTAAAAACTTACTTGAAGTAGACATCCCCCGACATTGCGTCGCTCTGTCGCCATACAAAGGTGAGGGATGTATGGTTGGCATCGGCAGACGTGTGAGTGGCATCCTAGAAAATGACTTGTTAGTTAGTCAAGTATTTTGTTTACTTTACCTATAGTCTTGTGTGTCAATTTTCGTTACTTTTTGAAGTTTTCATAACAAATGCACATAATTATCAATAAAGAATAACTGAAATATAATTTGAAGTTTTCATAACAAATACACATATTTATCGATAAAGAATAACTGAAATCTAAAAAAAAAAAAAAAGAAAAAAAAAGAAAGTCTAGAGTCCTTCCTAGACATGTCTTTTTTCTCCCCGAGAAATTGACTAGAGCGAAACAAATTCTTACGGGATTTGAAAATGTTGAAGTTTGATATAATTATGATTTCATTCACTTCTGAATCAATTAAAGAACGCATTTCAATTGTTCGACGTTAGAAGCCGGGTACCTTTATGTTGGATACTAAAATAAAACCTTTTCTTATCTTAAGCCCTGTTTTAAACATGTGTTAATATTAATGTTAATTTCACATTCTATAAAATTTGTGTATACAATATTGCTCCCCCCCCCCCCAAAAAAAAAATTCGAAACAGGATACAT
This sequence comes from Magallana ariakensis, assembly GCA_020458035.1. Taxonomy (NCBI): domain Eukaryota; kingdom Metazoa; phylum Mollusca; class Bivalvia; order Ostreida; family Ostreidae; genus Magallana; species Magallana ariakensis. The sequence goes on along the minus strand of CM035812.1, from coordinate 69,587,900 downwards.
ACTGTAGCTGAACAGTTCCTTGTGCCTGATGGTATTGTTACGTAACTTCCTGTCACTGTTTCGGAGGAATTCATCGGCATGGCACGTAACAGAAATCCTTTAAAATAGCTATTGTCCGCTCGAATAGTTACTGTACAAGAAAATGAATTATAAATCAAAATGAATAAGCGATTTACATGTACGTGTATATATAAGCTAGTTTTATGTTTTATACTTTTTTTTTAATTCAATGACATATATAATACCACGTATTACATTAAAGATATATTTTATTTTATTTTTTAAAATTGATTGATATTTTTAAGTGACGTGTACAATAACATTTTTTTCTTGGGGGAGGAGGAATTTCAATGTATCTATCAAGGAACTGATGATTGAAAAGAGATTTTGATGTATTCTCGAAATTTTCTTAAAAACAAACTTGGTTGTAGGTATGCCACTATATGGATGAATAGGAAGTTAAGAACTTTTTTTTCAATTTTAAACTTTCGTACCTGTCCAATCTCTTCCAGACTTTGTAGCATTGACTGTATAGGGCAGACTCGGGTCGTTCACAGTCGCACCGTGTGAGGGATTGAAATCACTAGGAGATCCAACCGAACACCCTGGGGCTCCAGAGGGGTACATTACTACAGGGCTCACACAGGCGAGCAACACAGGCCACAGAACTCGCAATGTCATGGCGGTCTGAAACTGAAAGTTTACTAAATATTTTATTCTATGGCTCGTACGGTGATCGTCTCATAAATGTGTTCCTTTACTGAACCGAACCATATGTCGACGATATTGCTTATGCGTTAATTTTATGATGCATGAGAAGGCAACAATAAATGTCCCAAATCACGAAATGGATAATTGGAACGAGATTTAGAACATTATCACATGCAAAGTTCATGGAGTGCGAAATGACAAAGCGAATTTAGATAAAGAATTTGTAAACAAAACAACAGCATATCATAGGATGATGTTGATAATTCTTACATTCGGACCGGTCGACATGTACATGTAACTTGAACATATACAACTGCAGTAACTGTATATGTGTACTTTAAGCCTCAGTCACAACTGGCCGTACGTGTTTGGTGATCGTGCGTGTGCTACGGGTTTTGCCAGTTTTGGCTCCCGTGGCTGATTGTAGCGTTAAAAATTGTGTTGAAGTGATTGAGAGTGCAACGTAAGACAAATGGACGTTTGACGTGCCAGTCGTAGGTGTCGCGTACAATTTTGTTTGGAGACGGGTTGCCACTCGCGACGTGCGATGCCCGTAGCAACCGTAATTGCGTATTACGATTATCGTGAAACAAAAGTACGTTTGCCTTGCGAACAGCTGTAATAACATCCGTGTCGTAGGTCACTTGCAAGTCAATCGTACCGACGTCTTTCTGCGCCTCACGACAACTGCACTGACAATTATTAGTTTATACATAAAATAGAGAACTTTTTGTCTTTGAACATGTACTGAAATATATCTACATTAAGCAAGTAAATATTGAAACGTCAAAAGGTCTCGTATAGAAAAAGAAGACTGTTGTTCTGTTATATTCTGTTATTGCTGCTTTGGTGATTAAACAAGCTAAACTGGACAACACAAATGAATAATGTTTTAAAAAAATAATTTATTCTTCGAATCTAATACCTTTAAATATTGAAAACTTTTCTAAAATCTAGAAGAAATTTTGCGCAAAAATCAAATTTCAGCTATTCAATTATCAACTGATAATTTTCCTTGTCAATGTAAAATTTTTTAATGATTTTCCAATTTTATTTAGTTAGTTTGCTTTAACAAATATTTTTTATCAATATAGTGACACCATTCACAGTTCATTCATATTAAAAATAAAAGTCAACTTATTCGTTCCTGGTATTCTGATTAAGATACAATTATGAAAACAATTTTTAAAGTTGTAATGCTCATATGAGTTGATAATCAAAATTTTCATAATGATGATTATTTAGAAGGTACAACTTTGGGCAGTTCAGCCGTTCAGTAAATAATAACATTACTATAGATTACACATTTACAATACTAGTATTTAGACTCCATTGAGTCTAAAATGGTGGGAAATGAAACCTCTGATCAAGTGTTTTACAGAAAATACTCGGTTTACAAAGAAAAATTATCATACTTACGAAAACAACAACATTCTTTAGTAGGATTTGTTGGAGTGTTTTGTGAAGTTGTTTTTTGATAAAAATACCGTTCTGCGAGGAAATATCATTTTTCTTCTCCTTATTACTTGAATCTTTAATCTTGATGGATAGTAAAACTGTCGATTCTCTTATGGTGATTTTTTTCACAATCATTTTCTATAAAAATATTATTCATGGGCGATTCGCACGCACAACGAGTAATGGGTGTACGCTTGACGTAAGTAAGACGTACGTTTTCTGTGCGTTCAATTTATATGTTGATGGTGAGCACAAGCAACTTGCAGTCAACGTACGTGTAATGCAAGGGACACATGAAATCTTCTTACGCCATTCATGCAAGTCAGATCGTACGATTATCTTTACAGGTTTCTTGAGTGAAGCGCAAGTGCAGCGTACGTGTTCAGATCTCGCAAGGAAACCGTGGTGATTGTTGTGCATGTCCAACAGCCACCGGCGTACGGGAAGCGTACGTCCTTCCAAAATCGTAAGATGCACTTGCGTGTCTCGCAAGATTTTCCTTAAAATTCACCCGTAGACCACCCGTAGAAGCACGTACGACCAGTTGTAACTAAGGCTTTAGATGATGGACGTTTGTTTCCGGATGAACAATCCGACACTATTGTCCTAAATAACCGTAGTCCCAAATTAAGAATTGCCGTTTTCCTGGCATTTTTAACGATTTTTACATTTGACGTGTGTCAAAATGCCAGGAAAACGGCAACTATTTTGGACTAAAAGAACTGCTGCTGCTATGCGCGCGATATAATACCTGATAGTTCTTTCTAAATTATATGACAGCAAATGGTTAACATTCAAAGACAAACACATGTAAACCAAAAAAAAAATATAACAATATTGAGGCACTTACCTCTTTTTTTACAACGACAACGCCGAACTGTTCAGCGGAATGTTCCTGTGGTCCTTGTAGAAGACTTTTGGAGGGCAATGTGGTTGTGTTTACTCACTGACGAGGTGTACTGGCAGTGAATTACAATGCATTGTAAAACAAGAGCGATTGCAAATTGATTTACACATCCTACAATATTTCATATCTCATATTTAGAATGACTAAGAGACCGCCATTCCTGATTTGTCAACACAACTACAGATAGTGGAACTGTGGGTGAGAGATAGATACCTACAGAGGAACGCGCCCGGGATGGATTTATAGACGTTAACAGCTGATATGGGCCGGGAGGCGGGGGTCATGTTGTTGTATACATTGTAAAATCTGATGTTGAGTAAACAACCCGTTCTTGATGACATAAGCATACTGACCATCAAAGTCATGTCCCAAACTGCATGTTTGCATTTTGCATTATTGTAAAGTATTAACTGATAAAAATCATTAGACCAAATCATACGTGTCAGCATTGTATCAACTAATAGTGAATTTGTACTTAGATTTTATATAAATCAGAAATTTTAAATTCTTGTTTTTTACCGCAAATTTTCTAAACATTTCTAAACAATATAAATAATGTCTGCATTTTAGGTAAGAGCAATGCGCAGAACTTAAAGAGCTTGACCGCGTTTCTTTGTTTCTAGGGTACCATCCAGATCACATTCACCTAGAGATTTATGCAAAGGTTATTACAACTCTAATAGATAATGTCACTATTAAACCGATTAGTCACGAGAGAGAGAGAGAGAGAGAGAGAGAGAGAGAGAGAGAGTACCGGCATTACAATCAAATATAATTTATTGGGGAACATTATGTTATAAAAGGTTAATACTGTTTTAATGCTCCAGTAGTAAAGGTTTGTTTTAACTATAACTATTCATGTATATTCAATTAAATAGCAACTGCCATCAAGAAATCATGATGTTTCTGGTTTCATTGTATTATGGCCCGTACAGACTAAAAACTGGTCACAAAATAGTTCCCTTTTTGGAAAAATTAGAATTAATAGAAGTGGTGTTTAATCGAACTGATAAAAATATCTTAAAAGCAAATTTCGAGACGACCTTTAATAATAGCAAATCATGATTAATACTGTATTTCTGTTCATTTATGTTGATATTTTGCGATTTGTTTTACTCTTAACGCATACAATGAATCTTAATTAATTTTTTAGTTCGTTAAAATAATGAGTAAGCTACAAATTATGTACATGTATAAAGAAGTATGTGTAAGATATGACTATACAATTTTGGATTTATTTTATAGCAAAACAATATTGCTCGTGTAAGCAATGAAGCCCCAGGACCTCTTGTTTCAAACTTTGGCTGAGATCAGATCGTGCACTAACAAGTTAGGTGAAAGGTTCATGTAAATGTGTCATGGGCGACTTGAAATTTTGGGCAGTTCAGATCAGTTTATTACTGCTATCGAAATTTAATTTATTGAACATATAGCAATGTCCTGTAAAGAGACGTCTCGCTACGAGCACAGTGATCCTAACACCCCTGATACCATTACAAAACGGCTTAGAATTGTCATGTTTAAGAGCTACATGTACATGTACTCTATATGACATAACTACAGGCTTTTTTTAAATTGGTATATCATAGCAAACATCAACATTAAAAGAAGTTGTCAATTCATATTCTTGTTTTTGGATTTTTCACATCACTTCATAAAAGTCTACAGAAATACTGCAGCTGTATATTGAGACTCGTTAACCTAAACTGTGGTCTTTACTACAGTATTGAAAACAGGTTGTAGAAGATATGACTAGAGAAGAAGAGAATGATCGACAGGAGAAGGTGTTTTAACAAACAGCTGGCTCAACACAAGGAAACAGACATGAATACTAAGGGCAATAAGGACAATCGAGAATTGTTTGCCTTCAGAAAATCGTAAAAACTGTCAAATTTTGCATTAATTGTATCCATTAATACCCATATCCAGTTTAAAAGTCTTCAAAAGTAAACCAAAATCTGAACACTACTGTACAAAAATGTAACCATATCACATCAAGAATGGTTGTACATAGTAATATTATTTGAAGAAATTCACAGGATATAAAGTCTCTGACCTGAAAGGTTACTTAGATACGGCATAGTTATGTCATTCAGTCACCTTTCCTGACCTTTCAGTTAACTTTCAGTTGACTGAATGGCAGAGGTTCATCCTGTAAAAAGACAACAGAAAGCTTTGTTCCCTTTAGTATTTTGTGTAGCTGCAGGTCCTTTAGGTACATATTTATAGTTTCCGGTCTGAAAAAAAATCGGATGGACGACCAGAGACCTACAGTTCCTCACGTGTTCCAATTTGCAATTTATGGCGCACAAAAAATTGCGCTAGATTTGGACTGATATATTTAGTGTCAACTGCATCATTGATACCTGATCATTATCATGATATTAGCACAGGTTCTTTCTTTTGATATTATTAAACGACTAATTGAAAGTTATGGAGAAAACACCAAAGAAATCAAAGCAGCAATATGAAACGAAAGTTACTACAGGAACAGTAGTGTTAAAAGAATGATGACTGTTAATTGTAGTATTGTACATATTAACTCTTATTTCAACGAACTTGAAGGAAAGGAATTTGTTTTAAACATGTGAGATTCAATACAATGTTATGTTTAATTTACCTGTTCCGCCGTGTAAAGCATGCTAAGGTCGACACTTTATCTACATTGAGTGAAACTGTAATAATTGTAAATTCATAAATCTGCTTCACTGAGTTTAATTTTGAAGTTTGAAACTAATAATTTATGGATCACTTTTTGCGTACTTTCGTTTGTAATATTTCCATGCATGTCACCTTGCATGGCAGTGTCTAAAACATTTGTGTTTTTTAAGGTATTTATTGTTTCTTAAATAAAAATTTTTTATAAACAAATGAAATATTTGTTTAAGCATCTTTATGCAAAATAATTTTACCAAAAAATGTATATTTAACGTTATATGCTAGATTTAAGGATTTTTTCGCATTAGATTTGTCAATTTTAGGAGAGCACCTACCTTTCTAGAGTTCTCTGTAAACAATAAAGTCGTCCTCTAGATCTCTTATTACGTAAGCTGTACGTGAAATTAATTTCTTTGAAGATTTGATATCGTTCTGAACAAACGGTCGGAAGTTGTGTTTGATTTCTTGTTTCATTTTTAAATGAATGTACAAGATTCTGTGTTATGATTGATGTAACGAACCTTGTTACAAAGTTTTTTTCTGTCTTTTTATCTCAAAAACATCATATTTTTGCATAGAATATTCTTGTCAATATAGAAAAAAAGGCAAAGGGATACTTAGACATGTTTACATTTAGCGTATCATTCGTAGACCCATTTTTTACTTTATTTCTATGACTGTAAATTATCTATGCACTGTATTACTGTAAATCTGCCAGTTATAAAGTTCGATAAACATTAAAGTGACTTGTGAATTCCAACTGAAAAAAAAACTAACTTATGGGGGGGGGGTGTGCTTTTATCAACATATTGCATTGCTTTTTTTGGTTCCACTTCTCTCTGAATGTAATTGTTATATACTAGTACCACAGGCACCTGACGTTATAATTTTTTTTTCTCATAATAAAAATAAATACCCTATATTTAATAATACCTGACGTTATCATTTTTTTACATACCCTACATCTAATATTATCAGATATAGGGTATTTATTTTTATCATGAGAAAAAATTATTAGATAAAGGGTATTTATTTTTATTATGAGAAAAATTTATAACGTCAGGTGCTTGTGACCAGTACGTTATAATCCGCACTGCAGAAGATTAATAAAAGTAGATAGCCGTACGTGGCAGTGTATGTAAAATGACAAAATTTCAACACAACACGACTATGGAATTTAAATGTCGTTAACGTGCCGTTCATATCGTCCGAATATGTGCACATGATTACAGCTCAAATCATTGGAGGTTATATCCTTTTTTCTGGAAGTAGATAAGACAACACACCACCGGAAATGCTTGCATAGTTCCTCATTTTGTTTCCGTTAAAAATCGATAAACCTAGTTTCATTTTCCATGTGAAAAGACGCACGTATGTACTCACAGGCACCTAACGTTATTTTATTTTCTCATAAAGAAAAGATATATTCCGCTACCTAAAATATACTTTTATTAGCTAGATGGTAATTTTTCTATTATTAGAAAAATATCAAAAATGTTTACATTTTTAATATATAAAAGTAGCGATCATTGCAGAAAAAATTAACATAACCCGCTAACACGGGACATGTTTTTTTTCCTGCACTGTTGATACCTTCGTTCTTGCATGAATTACCAAAAAACATTTGTTGCTTAAATATTTACATTTTTCAGTGTTTTTGCGTACGTATCGATTTTGTACTATACAGTCCAATAAATTCAGATGACGTATAATTGGGGCGCAAGCGGCGGGGTTTGTTTATTTATATTTAAATATTTAATCGTACAATTGCTGAAAATTATATAAATATAAGTAATAAGAAATCATTCTTTGAATATTATGAGTTGATAATTTCGGTCGGGCGTGATCAAATCTATCATAAAGCCATTCGGTCTTTATTGGATTTGATCACGCCCTGACCAAAATTATCACCTCATAATACTCAAAGAATAATTCCTTATTCCTTAAATATTTTTATTTTCAACTTTCTTTGTCTGTGATAACATTACGAATCAATTTTGAACCCTAAAACCCAATAACTTCATAAAACATAGTGACATAAAATGGGCGTGTCTTATAGCAAAACCGAAAAAAGATACTGGGTGCGCCGCGTAGTAATACATAGCATGTGCTTCATTAAAAAAATAGTGGTTTTAAAATAATGGTTTTTTTTTAAGTGTATAAATTGGAAATAATATAAATATCAGTAATAAGGAATCATTATTTGAATATTATGAGGTGATAATTTCGGTCGGAGCGTGGTCAAAACTATCATAAAGACCTTCGGGCTTTATTGGATTTGACCACGCCCCGACCGAAATTATCACCTCATAATACTCAAAGAATGATTCCTTATTCCTTCAATAACGACAGATGCCTGCCAGTGTGTGAACACATAATCCACTTGTATGTGTAGAAACCAAGGAGTTTCTTTTCGTTTCTTTTCTACAAAGACTTTTTGATGTTGGAAGTTTATTGAATCTTTATCTAACCCTTGTTCAATGACGGCGAATGACTGCATAGATTATATTTTATTTCTAAATCCACTCAAAGTAGTAAAAAAATGTTTGTTGTTTACTGTTTTATAGAAACAAATGATTTACAAATATCTAACACATCAGAGATGATACTTCTTAAGATTTTTTTTACAAAAATAAGTCGCGAATATTTACACATTATTGTCGTACTCGCTCTTGGATTCTTGTACAGGACAGTACTTGGAGCTGACCCGTTCTTCTAATGGAATTTCCGCAGCGTCAACAGAAGTCACACCATCTTCAACAATTTGATGTCTTCCTTCTTCCACCTCTTCCAGCGACAGATAATTATCTTCATTCAGATCTACGTTCTCAAAGTACACCGATCCCTCACTGGTCTCTCCGCCTGCGCCCTTGTCGTCAAACGCGTCGTTCACGTGACCACTGCCGCATTTTTGCATTGGATGCACGTGATCCTCAGCAGGCGACAAAGAGTAGATAGGTGATTCTGTCATACTCTCTGATCTCTCTGATGCTCTTCTCTCTAGAATTCTTTGCCTTCTGCACAAAATACTTTTTATTAAAAATCTACTCTATATGTCAGATAAAAACTTTCTAACAAAATATTTATTTACATGACGAAATTAAGATACATGTAACTTTTCATGTTTTCTATATATAGATCTCTTAGTTATACAAGTAACTGGAATGAAATCTGAATACGTAGTTCGTAGTGAATACACTACGGCCAACGCGGATCCCGTATTTTCCCGCGACACCGTGATGGTGTTTTAACCCTTTCCGCGATACACCGTCGCGGTATTGTGATCGCGGTGATCGCGGGGTCACGATTTTACCGCGATGGTGTAAGACACCGTAACAGATGTGTGTTCGGTATCAGGGATTAAACCGAGAAGACGAAAATAAGCGCTGTTTAATTATTGTTATAATTTAGATATAGATATTATTAGAAGAACAATTCATTATTTTCTTTGAATTATTTTTAACAAAAACTTCTAGAAGACTATTGCTACATGTATTTTGTTAATATTGTACAAGAGCTCCAAACATAGCAATGTATTACGCAAATCATGCATATACGTGTACTTGAAAATTAGTAATATTTTAAAGTATTATTTTTTTTGCATATGATGAGTTGAAAATATGCCACGGATTTTAAGAAGACAAATATTACGCGATGTACTATTATGAGGTCGCTACCGTAGGCATCAACTCAAGTTGTATGTTTTACCCTCAATCTGACTCTTATTGAACTCATTAACTACTTTCCGGCCTCTCTCTCTCTCTCTCTCTCTCTCTCTCTCTCTCTCTCTCTCTCTCTCTGTCTCTCGTTTTAAATAAATAAGATTTTATGTACATTTATGTAAATTACATGTATCTTAATACGGTCGCGATCGGTGTTAATTAAAGTTGAGGCAACGGTATGGTCAATCAGGGAACAGTTATCACCTTGCAGGACAAGTGTCACCTGAATAAAATTTCCCGTTACACGGGTCCCGCGTCTAACGCCTTAAGGCATTTAAATGACCAAGTAGGTGTTAAAATTAGGTAACGCTTGCATATACACAGCCACTTCGAGGTATCGAGAGTTAAAAAACAATAGATAATGAATAACGGGACTGCAGTTTGACTTCGAGGGATCAAGGGTTTCGAGATTAAGAGAGTAAATTTGCTTATTTATATAGGGAAAAACTTCGAGACCGGAGACTCACTTCAAGCGATCAAGAACTTCGAGCCATCAAAAGTTACCTGTAAAGTATTAATACATGTAGCCGTTTTCAGAAAAAAGTAAAATATTAAAGGAGTTTGATATATGCAATAACGCGTTATTATATGAAGGCGACAATAAATATTGTACGCGCTTTAGGTAGACTGTCTATATTCGAACACAAAATAATGCATAATTCAGACAGGTACATTGAAACAATCATCCCTATGTTTTCGGGTGTGTATAACTATTACATAACACTTCCTGTCTGTGACAGCACCCGTGCTCTGACCACGTGCCGTGAGAAATCTTATCGTATGTTGAGACACCTCTCTCTCTCTCTCTCTCTCTCTCTCTCTCTCTCTCTCTCTCTCAATTCAAATAACTAATATTTTATGTGAACTGGTAAAGTAGTACATGCATCCGTAACGGCATTCTGATTGAAATGCAGATATCTACATGAGCGCACAAGTTGTCGTAACGGGCGTTTTCAGAAATATATATTATACCAGGGACGTATATATAATTATATATTAAGTCCCTGATCATACGCGCTTTCTATCGTTACCGCATGAAGATAAAATAATGCATGATTCAGACAGGTATATAGAAAATCACAAGTAAAGCACAATTTATAGAAAAGCTATCCCTGTGTTTACGGGTGTGTATAACTATTACATAACACTTCCTGTCTGTGACAGCACCCGTGCTCTGACCACGTGCCGTGAGAAATCTTATCGAATGTTGAGACACCCCTCTCTCTCTCTCTCTCTCTCTCTCTCCAAAATCAAAATATATAAAAATTTGAAAATTAAAACTTTCTTAATTTTAACATGGCTAGAGGAATAAATTATGAATCACAATCGTGTAAAGAAGTTTTTTACTTATGCACACAAACACACAAATCGTATGTTCATATGATTCCTATAATGATTCAAAATTTACATTCATTCAAACAATCACATTTTTACCGTTTTAAAAAGTACAAATACTAGCTCCATTCCTGATTAACCTGGTTATAGTCTGTTTGTTAATTGTATTTTAATCGAGTGTAAAGTATATAATTAAGAGGTAATTTCATAGATGTATTTTTGTAAACATTGTATTATAAATACGCAGAAGAAATGTCTTTAAAATTAAATTGAAAAACAAATTTTCATTTGTTTGAAATTGAATTATTCTATCAAGAAAATTTCGCTGTTTGTAAGAACAGACTATATACTTCTATTTAGCAGACCTTAGGTCATACTAATTGCTGCAGGTCACCCACCCCGACGGCAACCACCCAAATTCTGTATACACATACTGTATACGTAATGTTACGCAATTCCCCTTCCTCTGTTGGTCAACCGACACTGCGAAATTTTAACAGGTGATGGATTCCCCAGAATATATGATCATTCATATTTTTAAATTCCGGGTTTTGAACGACCATCATACTGGGCGACCCACTGAACATCATACTTTTGCCAAATCGGATAGAAGAGTCATTTTTTAAATACACACGATTTTACCATTAACATTTTCTTAAACTGACTGAACCTTATATATTTTACAACGATTGATAAACAAGTTCTACAACTTATATTAATATCTTTCGTTGGCACGGATGTTAGCGCGAGGGGGTCATTGATGTGGGAGGAAGCCGGAGTCCCCGGAGAAAACCCACGTGTCCAAGCGGGCGACCACCATACCCATTCACATACAACCATACGATCACGGGGATCGAACTCGGGTCGCAGCGGTGATAAGCGAGTGAATTTCAAACATTTTATATCTACACGTACTTTGTTATTAATTAAACGAATTCTTTATACGTATTAAGAGAAATGACCAAGTGTAAGGTATGTTTTGAAGGTAAGAATTAAATATGAAAGATTGTAAATGAAACGCCAATTAGTATCCCCTTTCCGAGGCTAAATAAGATATTTTGGTCAAATGTTTATTAATTAATTAAATTAATTGATAACCGATAATTGTCAGCGATGAATGTGCCAAGATTAAATATGTAAAGTATACAAAATTCTGTATTAACATAATTACACGTTATTTTTATTTCCCCCACTTTTTTTTTAAATAATAATAAATTGTAACAATCAACTCCATTTATAATATAAAGGAATATGAATTGATATTAATCAATTCCCTCTATCATATTTCCCATATGAGAAGAAATTGGGGGAGGTAACTCGCGTTAAAAACAAGAACAGTTTTCACCTGAGACTGGTTTCACAGTACCGCGACGGTGTGGACAAGGTGAGAAGCTGTACCGCGAGGATGCGCGGTTTTACCTGAGTTACCTGTGCTAGACCGCGATCAATTTCACACCACGAGGACTCGCGGTAAATACGCAAACCGCGTTGACCGTAGTGTACGTACGTATTGAAATTAGTTGACGATATGTCAAAATATCATGGAGATATAGGCACAAGTTTGACTGTTTTTGATCTTTGATTAAAATACCTTCTTGTGCAGTAGATGGAGATAAACAAAGCGCAAAATGCTGTCATCACAGCACCGATTCCACCAATAACGTATCCCACCATGTTGTTTGCTACTAGTAAAGAAATAACCATGTATATAAAGTGTGTACAGGAATTCTATTTACAAATAAAATCAAATCGTAGCCAAAGACAACCAATTGGATGGATGGATGGATGGATATGGATGCTACATGTAAATACGTTGTAAATAAACTTATAACACTCACCTGTTTTTTCAGTCGACGTGCCTTTTGATTCTATGACAACGTCTTTTCCCTCGAACCTTGACCTCCTGGGGTTAAGCCCTCTGTTCTGTGCGTTGTGGATTGTTACACCGTAGGGATTGGGCGCTACTGGAGCCGCCGTGGCCCTCCGGTTACTTCCCATGAAATGAACTTGATGGCTGTTCTGTCCTTGAGCGGGTGGATTCTGGTTCCTGGACCACGCCGCCGGGGGAGCGCTAGTTGTAGACTGGGCGTCCTGAGTTCCGGATGTAAATCTCGGGTGGGGAAAGGGTGGGCCTCCCCAGTTCTGAACCCCTCCCCAGTTCATGGGACCTGAAGCCATTGCCCTAGGCGGCACGCCCCATGTGTTGCCTTGTGTCTGGATTCCTTCGAAGACTGGAGGAGCTGGTATCCTTGGGGATTGTTGAAATTGTGGATTCATTGATCCCATGGGCGAAAATGGACCAAAGGGGTTCGGCATTCCTCCGTGGTTTTGATTCATCATGTCCGGAGACGGGGTGGGCTCTCCGGGTAAACGCACTGGTCCGCATTCCATAGCTATTTCATTCTGCACACCAATACCCACGGCTGGAACTGTATATTAAAATTTCATTATGAGTCTCAAAATGTATCATAAAACCAAAATCTTTCCATTTTACTAGCTGAAATTTTGGAATATGTATTTATTACGTGGGTAAAAAAATGATCTCCTATAATTAGCAATAATACTACCTGTTACAGTACTTCTTTCGAAAACATTTCATTTAAGAATTTAAAAACATTTACCAAGCAATTTTGAAACAAATCCGCTTTTCGATCCGGAATCCACATCTTTAAAAGTGATTCTGAGATCGCCCTTGTACAAGTAGTTGTTCAGAGATCGTCTGCCGCACACTTCCGTCGTCTTATCCAGTTCTGTCTGATTGGGACTCAATTTACTCTCAAAAAGAACAAAGCTCTCTGAACAAGATTGATTGGATGCCTGATATATATCTGTATGGACATATTGGGCCATGATTCTATTGTCATAACGACCCTTCAAAATGCACTCGCACGTCTTAGATGGCGGCGATTCTCCTTGAAAGAAGCTTGGTGACATGATAAACACTTCCGGTTGACGCACGACCGTTTTCAAATCCTTACAGATGTCGAAAGAAGACCAAGCTGCAATTTTAGAGACAAAATGAAAGTACTACATGTAACATATAAAATACAAACCAAAAATACTATATTTAAAAAGTGCATGTAAACTGAAGAGAAAATACTTACGATTGATGCACTCATACTCTATGTGAACAAAATTGCTGGTAACACTACAACCTGGCAACAGCTTGCCAGTGGTTCTAACCATACATTTAACCTGACCATCACAGAACGGGGTGATTTCCTGATCTTTATAGTCCACGATGTCACAGTTCTGGTCTGGCGAGGAACACGAATAGATGCCCCCATTACCGTAAACAAGCTTCGTTATCAAAATGGTTGTCCCAGGACGATCCGCACAGGACAAACTTCCGGACAAGAAAACCCCTGGATGTCCCGGTGCGACTTTGTTTACCGGCATCTGTCCTACCATACTGGCGGTGTTGGGATCTTGCTGAATGTGAGAGGCGCCCCCTAAGCTGGCAGCGGTGTTCGGGAGACCGGAAACAGTGCCGACTCCCGTGTTTTGTGCGGCTAACCCGCCTGCTCCCTGCATTACTTCTAAGGGAGATGTCCCCGGGGAAAAGGAGTATGGATTGGCCCCGCCCTGTAGGGATCCGGGAGGAGATATTCCATGCTGGACAGACCCGTATCCTCCGATATCCATTCCAAACTCCTCGGAGGAGGCGGAATTCTGGGAACTGTCAGAACCAAAATTATCTCCATCCCCTATTCCGCCATAACCCGTGTTTATACCTCCCCTTATTCCATTATCGAAACTCACACATGCGTATTTCGTAACGGCATCTGAAATCATTTAAATTGTTTAAATTTTGTTACAAAAGCTTTATTTTTATTTATTCTTTAAGTTAATAAGAACATATTATTATAGTTTCCTTTCGTTTGAAACAACAATATATTGTTTTTCATTTTATAATATTTTATTTTACAATTAATTGATTATGCTTGTAAGTAATAAGTGATATACGAACTACATATTGCAGAATTTGTGTTTAACTTTAATGCAGAGATTAAAGTTCAAATGATTTCATCTTTAAATTAAGACGCAATTTTAAAAAAAATTCATACATTCGTTACTGCTGGTAGAAATTTTCCGATAATGAACGTTTCTCTTAAACTAGAAAACTTAGTGAACTTAAATCCAATAAGATTAATTCATGAATTTGAAAAAAAAAATCAGTTTAAAAATTCGAAAGCCGCTTACCGATTACAGGGCTATTACAAAAAAGACTTCCCACGAATATGACCCATCGACCATCGAACTTCATGTCTGAATAGAGACCCTGCCCGAGACAGCACTATGTAGCCCCGAGTCTCGCCCCATCGCTCCACTGATGAATATTGATAGAACAGGAGAGAGTGGTCTGTCACACCCCTGGTTCAAGCCAGTTCTCACTTATAAAAAATCCGAGATCCTTAGACGGACGGAGAGGAAATTTGATCACACAGTATTGAAATGATATTGAATGTGTTGATGTGAGCAGTTGCCGTTTTAAATGTCGTACTGGTGTCTTTAAACTTAATTTTCATACAATAAATGTTAATCTAAAAAAAGTCGCATGTGATTAATCAAACCACGAACTTTATTTGGTAGAAAAATAATTCAAAGGTTTTAGACGTACATTTTCTCTGATTATAATAATCTATTTTTTTTTTAAACAGAGCTCTTTCTTTAAGGACTTTTAAATTGTCTAAAAATGGCGACGTCCATCCAATCCTCTAAAGTTTTAACATTATTCTTGGATTTGATATTGATTTCAGATATAAACTTAAAAGTATTTTAAATCTATTGAAAATTTTTAAAATGAGAATGTATGTGCATCTCATAATTATTTCCTGCAGCCCCGGTTCCCTTCCCCTTTCAATTAAGAAAAGATTTTTTACATTAATATTATTTCTGTTTAGTTTTTATGATATTATTGGATCCATGCTGTGTGACATCTCAAATATATATTAGTAACATTATACTGGTAATTCCTTTGTGGATTGCTTCATGATTGTTTCATGTACTATTTGATGCTCATTTACCCAAATATAACCATTAACAATTTCTTTTCTTCTTTTATTAACATTTTCTGCCTTATTTTTTTTAACCAATATGGAAAAAAACAAACGTGTACATACAAACCAGTTTTCATAACATGTTTTTTTTTTACACGAATAAGTCTTTTTTCAAGATAACCGCAGCATTGCTTTTTGCAGAAAAAAATGAATATATTGTAACAAATCTTATTTGGCAAAAACTAACATCTGCCCAGATATAGATTTTGAAAAAAGTCAAAACTTTCTTCACTTGTTAATTATATACTACGGCATGATATCTCGACAGCATGATTACCTCCACAAAAAGCGCTGAGCAGAAAATAAGAAATTTTTGAAAGACTAATCCGAATGAAATCTTTTTAACCTAAGTTTTTATAAAAGAGCATGCATGTCGAATATTAAATCAACTGTACCCGTGATTAAATAGTTGATCAAAAACATGTGCAAAAATCACTTCCTAATATTTAATCATTAAGAAAAATACTCATTGACCAGTAAAGTCAAGTCTAAAGACAGAGAGTAATAGAAATAGAGTGAACTCGTGCCCTCAGTAAGATTTTTTTTACAAAGTGATATATATAAAACAGAAGACATACGATTTATTAAGAGTTTATTAAGGTAAAAGCAACAATTAACAATCGATAACTTGTGGATTTTCGGTATATTTAGATATTATTGTCGTAGACATTATCTTCGAACTTCTCGGGTCGTCTGACTACCTCGATGCTCTTGCAGTACTTGGAATCAACCATCATCTCGAAAGGGACATCCCCACCGGAACTTCCTCGTCTTCCCTCTGCTACCTCATCCAGAGACAGGTAATTCCCGTCATCGTGCAGACAGATGTCCTCAAAGGAACCGGATATGACGCTGATTCTATCACCGGCAGCAGCCTCGTTTTCGTCAAAGGCACTGTTTTCGTGACCACAGTTCACGCGTTCTATTGGATGCACGAGATCTGACGCAGAAGGGTCGTTGTACACAGGGATATCTTCAGCACTAGAGGATTGGTTTTCTATATCGGTGTCCGACTTCTCTGAAGCCCTTCTTTCAAGAACCCTTTGTTTTCTAGCAAAGTGGTATAATTTAAATAATTAGATTTTATATTTACTCATGATAAATCATGTGGTCATTTTACTTTGTTAAAAAGAAGAATATTACACCTGTCTTGCTTGCTCAAAGAGCGATCTTAATGCCTTAAATCATGCAAAGGATTGTATTAAATATAAATTCATTACCTTCTTGTGCAGTATAAAGAAATAAACAAAGCACCAAAGGCCGTCATAACTGCGCCTATTCCGCCAATAACGTATGCTACAAGTCGTCCTGCAATATTCAAGTTAATCAGTATAACTTTTAGACAGAATAACACTCTGATAACCTTTGTGTTTAGTAATGCATAAAGACTTCACCTTTAAGTACTGTTTAAGACTAATCAAGTGTCATTTTTCTTCATTCATGTATTGTTATCTTGTGTGCATGTTATTAGTACTGTACGTAGTTTCAGTTATTATAGAACAGTAAACACGCTGACCTGTATTATCCACGCCGCCATCTTGTGTTTCCACGACGACGTCCTTACTCTGTATCCTTTGTCGCGTAGGCTGCAGCCTCCTTGTGGCTGTCATCAATGGTGGCCCTCTGTTGCTCGCGATCGTTAGCGGCGGTTTTTCATTCCTGGCCCACGCTGGGGGTGCCGCAGTGGTAGTGGTCCCTCCGCCTGGAGGACCGAAGGAGAACTTGGGAGCCTGAAACTGGGGAGTGCCCCAATTTGTCTGTCCTCCCCAGTTTCCTTGTGGTCCCATGCCCGGAAATGGCATTCCATTAGGAGGCTGCATTGAGTTGGCATCTTCGAAAACGGGAGGCGCTGGGATTCTGGGAGATTGCTGGAACGGCGAGTTTAACATTCCTAAAGGGGAGTATGGTCCAAAAGAACCTGGAAACGGCATTCCCATCGGATTGTTGTTCATGCTGTTTGGCGCGGGGGTCGGGTCTCCTGCGTTTCTTACAGGTCCGCACTGTATAGCTATTTCATTTTGCATACCCATTCCAATGGGTGGAACTAAATAAGATATAAATGTTCATTTTACAAACTTGGATGTTAATTAAATGTATACTTACCACCTTAAATATTGCTTAAAATGTCTACAGACAAATTGGAATGAACTAAATCAGATGGAAGAACTAAAGATTACACACCCAGTAATTTGGAGACAAACCCGCCTCTAGATCCCCCAGAATCTGAATCACGAAATGTGATTCTGAGATCACCTCTGTACAAGTAGTTGTTGAGGGATCGTCTGCCGCACACCTCGGTCCTTTTCTCGAGTTCTGTCTGGTTGGGGTTTAGTTTACTCTCAAAGAGGACAGAGCTATCGGTGCACGTGAGGTTTCCGGACTCGTGTAGATCGGTGTGCACATACTGAGCCATGATGCGATTGTCGTAACGACTTTTCAAGATGCACTCGCAGGTTTTTGATGGCGGGGTTGCTGTCTGGAAGAAGCTGGGCGACATGACGTAGACTTCCAGTTCCCGTACAACAGTCTCGGTGTCCTTGCATATGTTGAAAGATGACCACGCTGTAAGGACACATTACATAATCACATACCATACATAAACAAAACTATTAGTGGATATTAAAACATGAACAAAAACTTGATTACAAGTTTGTTAATAAATTATAACACTTTATATATTTTTTAAAATAATTGTTATTGAAGTGTTTACTTACGAAAAATACATTCGTACTCCACATGGACGAAATTGCTGGTTGCTTTACAGGAGGGCAACAGCTTCCCCGTGGTTCTGATGTGGCAGTTGACTCTACCGTCACAGAACGGCGTGATTTCCTGGTCCTTGTAATCCACGATATCACAGTCCTGGTCAGGCGCAGAACACGTGTATATGCCGCCATTGCCGTAAACCAGTTTCGTTATCAAAATGGTGGACCCTGGACGGTCGGCGCATGTAAGTCTTCCGGTTAAGACCATCCCTGGATTTCCTGGTGGGCGAAGGGGGTAAGGCATGTGACCCGGAGGTCCGTTGGCTGGAGAGCCCTGTCCAGTGATATGTGAGGCACCCCCGAGACTGGCCGCTGTGTTCGGTAAACCGGGAGCTGCTGCCCCGGCGTAAGGTGGGGAAAACGCACCCGCTGCTAGCGGGGATGTCCCTGGGGACATATTAGGTACAGATCCCCCGAACCTCGGGGTCATTCCGTACTGGGCTGCTCGGGGATCATATCCGCCGAATCCAAAGAACTCCTCGGAAGAGGCTGAGTTGGAGTTGCTGTCGCCGAACAAGTCAAATTCCCAGTTACGACCCATAACACCGCCATAAGGGGCACGTGGACTGCCGATTCCGCTAAAACTTACGCAGGCATACTTTGTCACAGATTCTAAAAAGGAAAACAAAATGAAGGATTTGTAAATTTTTCGAGTGTCTTTATAATCTTAAAATTTCAATCATACACTTTAACAATATAGTTTTTGTGTTCCTTCATAATATATCCTTAATCATGTTGGGCAATATTTCTTACCGGCAAATTTGAAATAAAATAAAGTAATTCCCAATAAAATGACCAACCAGGCGCGATTCTGCATGTCTCTAAGCAAACTGTTCGACTACATGATAAGCTGATGATTGCAGACCGACATAGAACTTCATAAAAACTACAATCGAGTCATCATTTGAACGCTTCATCTCAACTCTGATGCATTTTGATGGAACATTGATGGAAAAGCCGAGTCCACAGACGAGAGCCTTGTTGTGCTATTTTACTTTGCGTCAGTGATTGCACGTGCTCAATGAGGTGTGACCATTTTTACAGATATTTCATTGTGAACCTATTACAACAAATGTACATATTTCTTAATTTGCTTGCGCCATGCCAACGATTTCTTAATGTGCGTTCATTTTAGCGCCGTGGGTGGCTATTATTTCTTTTTAAAATTTATTTTGTCCGACATATACAGTACGTAGTCTGTTGGTCAACATTTGCAAGCAACCTATAAGCTAAAGACAGACTGTCGCTCCCGTTTGGGATTTAAGGGGCTGGCCATTGGTGGACGTATGTCATTACCTCTTCAGACGAAGAATTCTGTATAATAATATGGAAAAATTTTCAAATTCAGTAATTGTAAAGATAAAATATTTGGATTTGTTCTTTAATAAATAATAGTTCATGGTTAAAAAAATGTCATACTTAAAAGTCTAAGGCAGATGGTTAACTTGTTGACGACCTAGCCTCCATATAGAAATTCTCTCCGTGTTTTCTCGTTAGCATTTTCAAATCTATTTATAAAAAAATAAAAATAAGAATTAATCAAATTTACAAAGTCGTCGTTGATGTAAATTCGAACACATATCCCTGTCACAAAACAATAAAAGAAACAATTCCAGAATGGATATAGTATAGAAGAAACGCGGAACAGCGACGTTTTAAAAGTTCACCCACTTGGTACATCATGCAACACGCAAGAAGCAAATGGGAAGGGGGGGGGGTAGGGTGGCAGGTGGCATTATTCCATCATTTCTTATTATTTTAATCTTACAGAATTAACCAAGTGCTTTTAATATCAAAGAAAAACAGCGAAACATGAGATAACTCTCAATCTAATGACATACAGAACACTAGCAGTCGAAGAGAATCCTGTGTGGTCAGGAAGGGCATCAATCATTTTTTTTAAATCAAAAGCTACCCAGAATGTTCATTAATCATACATCTTGCTCATACTTACTTTTAAATGCATATTTTTATCCGATAAGATAGTTGTACTTTATCAAAGGATTTTTTTTTTAGAGTTTTCAATGAATGAAAATGAATCATACTTCTACCAGAAGATATTTTTATAATGCATATAAATACGGTTATATGGGGGTTTTTTTCTTCATCGAATAACTATTGAGAAGAAAAAAATATACCATTGAAAATGATGATCCCGGAGTAGAGATCCATTACCATACTGAAGGAGGCAGCCCATCCTATACTCTTACCCTACAGTATATAAATCTCCCTATCGTATAGGTTCTAGATCCACCAACGCGCATGCAACTCAAATCAAAGTACTGAAGTACTATCGGAAGTTGATTTTATCGATTATTATTTATTTTAAAATCAACGATATTATTTTGCATGGCAAGTAGTTTCCTATATGTATTTGAATTACGCATATTTTTTATAATATAAATTCTACAACAGAAATTTCGTGAAAACCCTATATGAAACATGTTGTGTAATATTCAAAGAATTAATTCCATCAAACTACGTGTCAGTAATCGAAATAGTTCTGAGAAATTGTATGGATCCAAGCAATATTCAACTCTAGTCTCGTTCAACCAGACTCGACTGTCTCAGTTAACTCTGGCGTAGGAATACCTGTATTTACAATGTACGACTACAAAAATATCTAAATTATTCGTACCATTTAAAATCTGACTATTTACAAGGTATCTATAAATAAGTTTCCTTGAAAAACAATGCTTTAGAATACATTTCATCGAATTTATTGATTATTTTCAAGAACTAAATGTTGTCAGCGGTGTTGATTTGTGCTTAGGTCCAAACACTGTTTCACTTTCGATTTGCACGAGTAACTGCATAGGAGAGTTGATTAATAATCAACTCCCAAAAATGGCATAATTGTTACAGCACTAGCCCTAGCTGTTATAATATAGCCCTCTTTCAATTAAAACGATGAGAATGTTACGCTTAATACATGTATATATCAATTTTACATGTGCAATACACAAATTTATTTTTCTATATTTATTACACATGTATTTTTATAAATATCTGGTTGATTTATCTGCTTAACCCGTGCGCTGAGTTAGAAATACTATTTATGAATGTATCATTAGGTTTTTTTTTTACATTTACATGTACATAGGCTTAGAGAGAGAGAGAGAGAGAGAGAGAGAGAGAGAGAGAGAGAGAGAGAGAGTGTGTGTTTTTAAGGTGAGGTGGGTCTAAATAAGCTGAGTGGGGTTACAATGCATCTCCCAACCCCAGACTCCCTTTAAACAAACTCTTTAATGTCACAAACCGTGGGACGTGCGGGGGGGGGGGCGGACAGTTTTCAACCCACCACCCCTCCTCCCTTAAAAAAAAATAAATAAAAATTTAAATTAGGATATAAGAACAGTTAAGTTCTAAATATATTTTTCTTTATGCATGTAAAAAGAAAGACAATTCCGATAAGATAATCAGGAACGACAACTCGACAATAATGAGCAGTAATGAGTGCAGCGATATTTCTATTTACTTCCTTTTTGGCATTGTTAGTGAGAGAGGTTTTTTTGTTGTACGCTTCCCGTTAATGATGGGATAGATAACGAATTTCCGAGAAAGACTTCGTGTATTAGATCATTATCTTGTGTGATTGTGAATATACTATTCCATTACTTTGTGTTCTGACGGTTTTTTTGTGAGAGGAAGTAAGGTAAGTTTTCTATAGATATAGAATAAAGGGTTTCGTAGTTAATCCTTTATCGTGAAATATTTAGGTCAAGCTTTTACATTACGTATACCTCCGATGCATGAAAAAACCCTCAAACATAGTTTAGTGGCTTTCAATTACGATTTCATAACCATGTAGATACATATATATATTCAACTTTCTTTTTTAAGTTTAAAAGACCGAGTGTATATATTTTAATTATGTTCTAAAATTAAAGGGAAATATAATAGAGGGATGACGTTTCATGTCGTGCATGTATTTGAGATTGAAAAGGAAAAACAAGTTTGCTAAAGTTAGTGGCATGCAAGGATATGAATCATTTCTACTTACACCCATATATCAATGTTAAATATGAGAGGTACTTGTAGACGGATTATAAGAGGGTATCTGGGCAAACAGAAACAGCTGAACTCAAATAATGGATTTCTTGTAAACCCAGACAGACAATTATTAAAAGTTACAATAACTCGTTGAACGAGATGAATAGGAAATGTGAGGTTTTTTTCTTTTTTTTTTCTGTCAGTTTTTAACTTGAGTTGGGAGTTGTGATAACGTATAATTTCTTATACGATTCTTTCTTTTTTTTTCATTTAATTACATGAAATCATATAATTATAAGGGCATGTTGGGATAATCATTAAAGAATGTATACATCATATGCATGCAGTTGCACAAGGCATACACCATGATAGGCCTCGGAACACGGTGATCAAATTAAAACCTGGCTTTGAATAGCTCGTCCAGGTTACATATAATTACATGTATGTATATATCTACATGAACTACGCACAACGTCAACCGAGAAAGTGCTTTTTATTGTTTACGAAAGGAAATACCCATCCCCGCATAGAGATGTAAATTAGATAGGCACATAGTTAACTTTGTATAGGACTTATGAACTTGACAGTCTATTTCCGTTGTTGACTTTAATGACATCTTCTTCTGGAACTCTCACCCACTTAAAGATAAGCGTTAAATATAGGAAGTTTTTTTCCCTTTCATATCTTATATGTCCTTTGTATATAAGTAGGGGTATACTCAAATTGCAATAACTTTATTTTTATTTTTCATCCGGAGCAAGATCAACATCAATCTAATTAGAATCATTTTTTAGGCATTTGTTAAAACAAATAATTCATTACAACTCTCTCTCTCTCTCTCTCTCTCTCTCTCTCTCTCTCTCTCTCTCTCTCTCTCTCTCTCTCTCTCAATGAATATAATCATTTACATGTAAAGACAAACAAGCACTGACATCATTCCATGCGCCATTTGTTGGTCAAGCCATTTTCTCGACATGGTTACCTGAGGGAGTAATTAAAAGCAAATAAACACGATAATTAATAATGTTACTGTACTGCTAGGGGAGTCTAAATCTGGTAAAAACACAACTTGTTTCACCTGTACAGTTCTCAGGTGTGCACACACACACAAACTATCTTTTAGTGTGTGACTGTTATAAATCTAATATACATATTTGTACTTACACCTCATACTGTTATTTGCACGCGGTATTATTTTTTTATTTTTCAGAGTATTCACAGTATTTAAACAAAGAACTGAGAAAAATGACTTAATAAACACAGATCGTGGCCAATCTTAATAGTTATCGTAATTAAAAAAAATGTTCTGTATACAATTCAGTTTATTTAATAATCATAATGAGGATACGCGAAATTCCGTGTACGTATTAAGTTCCTCATTTAGAATAAATAAAATTTTATTTATTCCTAATAATAACTGAATAGAATGCATGTATAAATCAATTTTTCCTGTTTATGTAAAATTATTCAAGAGACACACAGAGAGAGTAAAGGATTCCAAGGAAAAAGGAAAAGTGATAGTCAATGAAATTATTTTGAGTAAAATGCAGCAGAAATTAAATAGCAAGTGTATGATTTCAAGGTTTTTATTAATAAGGAAATTATCTTACCAGGTCATTGTAATCATAATAACACATATTAAGATATACACGATTGGAGTTTGGGTAGAGTGTTCAAGTCACACCCCCCCCCCCCCTCCATCATATATAGGTATCAACAAGATTACAATTTTGCTATACGATCATATTTTGATACAACTATTTTTATGTATTAGCGTAAAATTTAAGTAAACAGGTGTTTTGCGAACGTGGGTGATTCTTTCAGCAAGGCCAGGCCTTGCATTACGAAATTATATTACAACCCTTACAGAAAATGTTTGTATCAGATGCATGTTTCATGAAATGATATTTCAATATCCATATAATAACACCGTATAAGCACTCCATAAATATCTTTTCTTGCTGTCTCATGCTAATACATGTATAGGATTTTATATGTTGGTTTTTTTTTCATATATTTTCCCCCCTTTCTTTCTATACAGAAAAGTCAAACCACGGTCAAATTGTAAAATTCTAGTCCATGCAATGGCTATAATTAGTATCCAATCAATCTAATTAAGCTTAGTTAAACAGACACAGTCAGACAGAGAAGTGTGTAGATGATGACACTAAAGTCGAACATCTGTAAATTGTTTGACTTAAAGATAAGAGCCCCCTTCCTGGTTGTCATGGTGATTCACCGGAAACCATCCCTTATGACCTTAGTCAAACAGAAGGGAAACATGTAAGGAGAATATTTTGTGTTGTATTTATTTTCTCTTCATCTTCTGGCTGTTTGTAGAGATGGCGTCCAGTAATACCACAGTGACTGACTCTATTACCAGTACCACTGCGTCACCTACGACAACCACTACCACTGCCACTACCACGGTACAAACTACCACCAATAATAACGAATCGACCACTTCAGGTAAAGCTTTCTCTTTTCTTTGTGGCGTAAAGCTAGCACCATTAATAACGACTCAACCACTTCAGGTAAAGCCTTCTCTCCTCTTTGTGGTGTCAATTTGTTTCTGTAATGATGTTAATATGAAGTTCCTGCTTCATCAATGTTATGTTTACGGAAGTTTATTTTTTAAAATAAACTTTCTTGACATATAATTAACAATACAGACGTTACAAATTTAGTTTATCATCTGTTCTTAATGTTATCTTTTAATGTTTTGAAGAGGGGGTGGATAATGGGGCAGGTGACTTGGTGATTCAGACACAATGTACCAATAATTAAACTAACTTTAGAATGTGTAAATCTTATTGTAGTTTTAAAATATCAAACTCTTTTAACTTTTAAGTGCTAGCTTTTGATTAATCCCATATCACTTTTTCTTCTTTTTTTCAAAAGAACTTTATATTATGTATCATTCATACGCGGATCTAAAAGCGGGTATGGCGTTGGGTCCGGACCCCCCCCCCCCCCCTGGAAAATTAAAACTTATTAGATTCACAAAGTAAATTTACCAAAAATATGTGTCGAACCCCCCCCCCCCCCCTCAGTAAACATAGTTATTCCTTGGACCCCTACCTTCCTGGAAAAAATCTGGATCCGCGCATTTAATCACTATGCTAAAATGAACATAAAGTGAAAACTTTTTTAGAGATCACTTTCTCTCTTTATTTATTTATTTATTTACAAACTCTTTGTGGTATTTGGTGAAATGCATATCTTTATGTTTTGTCTTCCCATATATGGCAGGCATACTGTGTGTGAAATGCATAACCCCTGAATTTCATTAAAGAGTTTAGCTCATGTTTGTTTCTCTCGCGTTTTAATTTTCTAGTGTTGATGCGTATATGATATTGTAACGTCAGCTCAACTTACATGAAACATGTTGAAGGTTTTTGAATAGCTTGGAATGGCTGGTTATTTTGTTCAAAATATCTATAAAATTTCAGATGTGCTCGGTAATACTTTCATTGTAAAAAGAACCTAAATCTATAAACATAGTATATGTACAGTGAAGCTACACTGTATTTCTGATAATGGTACCATTTCATACGATCATATGCAAAATAAAATGGTATTGTTATCGTTTACTGTATATCAATTAAGTACTCAATTAATTAAGTACTCATTAGACATTTCCGTTGACTTATAATATGGACAACCCTAATAATTATGTTAAATATCATGGCCAACTTTATTTTTATTTCGACCTCATGTTTTTGGGGGCTAGAAAGTTGTTAAAATCATCCAACATCTCTCTCACAGAACACATCAAGTCAGTTGGATATGTCATCGCAGATAAAAGATTCTGAGACATTTGTTTTGTGTTGTTTGTCCTTTCTGTATTTCAGTTTGCCAAAAAGCTTCATTATTTTTACGGAACATTTGAATATAAGTCGATATGATCCAATTTAACTACTTAACAACCGAATCTCTTCAGACCAAAAAACTGTGCATCTGTTTTCGATGATATGCATGTAAATTACAAGTAATACTTGAAATATAATGTAAATCTAAACCATCATGATCAGTGTTTGGACAAGCAATTCAACTTTGCCCATTTTCCCAAGTCAAGGGTTTCCGATCCGCTCCTCTTCTCTTTGTAAGAAGCGGAGCGGATCAGAAACTGTTGACTTGGGAAGATGATCTTTGCCATATTCTAAACTGCTATGTTTTTAACGAACGCATTTTGAAACAATTTTATTCACGCCTAATTCAACAACAGTAAAATATTGTTTGTAATGATGAATTTATCCGTCAACAGTTTAATATTTAAACCACACTTTCAGGGTGACTGCATGTCAAGTGAATAAGATCATGATGCTAACCATGCAATTTTAATTATTCACAAATTATATTTCCTTGTAAGAAAAATTAGAGAATATTGTTAACATTTTATCAAATAGATTCCAAATTATAAATGTGATTGTTTATCAATTTCTCTACTTACGTATGCATGAGAGAAAAAAAAATGATAACTCATTACCTTAATAAATAGCTTTATGTACATGTTAAACATTATTTTCTTTTTTTTCAAGAGGTCCTACTTTCTAATAAGGAAATAATCATTGGAATTATTTGAGATGAATTGGAAGTTCTTAAATAATTTCAATTATACCTATCTGGTGTCATCATGTGACCATCTATTTAATTGCAAAAACGAAAAAATCAAATAAATAAAATCCTGATTTGAACATGACTTTTGTATGCTTGTTATTTTAGTGTTTCGTGTTTGGAAGTCATTAAGTAATTAAAGATTACATGGTTTATGCTCTGCAGAGACTACATTTATATATTATGTGAATTTTAACTAAGCTTCCATTAGACTTGCCTTTCAAATGTGTATTTAAGACTGTTTTCATGCTTTTAATTCAAGAATAGTCCATTGCAAACCAAATCACAGATGCTGGATTTAAAAACTGTAAATAAAGTATAAAAACGGAAAATATGTATTTATAGATAGAGAGGCCAGTAAACTAGTGAATAAATAAAATCGTCAATCTGTTTTAGGAATATACTCAAAAGATTTTCATTAGGTTTGACGAAATATACCGGAATGTTAAATAAGCATTCACATGATTGCAGAAACTCTTTTGATTCTGATTTACCTGGAGCTATCTTCGATGAAGCAATGCAAAGTGTTGTTTTGTCGTGCAGTTTAAATATACCACTATAAACTCCTATTGCTTTGAGCAGTAAATAACGTCTGATTGTTTGTATTTTCCAGCGGCACCTAACGTTGCCATGGTAATTGGTATCACCATGTCTGCCACGCTCTTCGTGTTCATTGCCTTATTTGTAGCAGCATTTTTGCGGTAAGCTAACTTTGAAAACCAACTTTAACAATGCAGTTTACATCTAGAAAACATACATGTTTTAAACAGTTCTATTTATTTTGGTCTAAATAGAAGAAAGTATTTAAGGAAAAAGAAGAAAACCCTACCGAACCCACTCCCAAATCCTGATGATATTGACAAGATAGCCTGGGAAGCTAGGAGTAAAAAGATCAAGAAAAGCAATAAAAAAGAGAAGCACACCTATGAAAAGGACCCCACAACTCTGTCTGTGGAGCCTGAGGCACCGTCGTGTCCGGCCTTCATGGCACCAGACCCTCCATCTAGTAGCTCTGTGGATTATGAAAATGCTCCTTCAAAGAAAAAACAGAAAGAGCTTAAACTAAAGGCTAGTGTCTCTATCTCTAGTAATGGAACATCAGAACCAAAGTACGTGAACGCCAAGAAAAAAGATCAGGACAAAGTCGACGATGACGAATATGTGGACCCCAAAGTGAACAATGCCAGATTGTATACCACGGGGGAGGGGGCGGAGTACTACGTGTGTGATGATAATAAGCATGAAACAAAATCTAAAAAAGTTTGGAAAGCCCCACCGCGAAATCCTCTCGAAGATAGTATAACTTCGACATGCTCTGCATTGGACTATGTGAATATGCAGAGTACTTGGAAATACCTTGAATTGGTCCCGGAATCCAAACCTGTCGACGAGCCCCAAGATTTGTACGAACCAATGAATTCATAAGGATCACTGGAGTTTGTAACGTTTTAAATACATGGTGTTAGGTGTATGTTTAAAGGAGGAAAAAATCCGTAGTAAATATGAGATTTTAAATATCGAAATGGAAATTGGGTTTTGATGTTGTAGTTCAGTTTGTGGACATACAGAAATGTATGTGAATTGTATCCAAATAACTACTGATAAAAAATGCATTATAAGTAGGGTATGGAAACAACTTATGAAATAGTTCTACAGTTCTGTTCTAGTATTTTATTGGATACAGAAAGTGGCAAAGTGGAAATAACAGACTTAACATAAGTAGTTGTAAAATTTAAGCATGACAGTGATATCTACACATTCCTGATTTGCTGTATCTAGTCCAATGGTTTTACATATGGAGATATTCTAGTTACATTTAACTTATAAATACAATGTACATGTTTTGGGTTTTTTTTTATATTATGTTTATTTTAGAGCTTGTTTACGAGTTCCGTGCGTCACTTCCTTTATGTGTACAATAGCAGTACAAACTATGCTTCCCTGTACTGTAATGCTGTAAGAGAAAATTTCATTGCAATTATATAAAGAAAACATCTGTTATAAAAGATAATCAAACCATTTTAAAAAAAAGTTGTCCTTATAACTGTTTTGTTGTTTTTGGTTTTTTTTCTTTACAGCTGTTTATCATTTTTTATATATATAATGGCCATCTACCATGTATGCATTACGTAAATTATATATTGTCAACATTTGTTATTAATGTAATCAGTTCTAAACATTCGTGTAAAATTTAATCACCGGTAATGATTTCCTATAAAACCCTTTTGAAGTTCATTTTGATCAATTGTCACTTGCATGCTTAAGTACGTGTACTGACTTTAGGGTAGATGTGTGTTTGCATTTTATGATGAAAAGTTGTAAAACAGGACAAAGGAAATTAGCATTTTTTTCACACTTTCTAAGTTATATTTATATCATTGTAGGGGACACTATAAACAGGAAAAATTGCGATTTTCCAAAAACACATTCCCAAAAATAGTTTAATTACCTACATGAACATTTGTGAACCAGTATATTAATTTTTATGTGTGTATGTTGGTTGCATTTTGATGTTGAGTTTAAATATTATTAATGCTAAAAAAGTGCATACATGTACGCATAGTTTTAGTACATTTTTTTTAAATTGACTTTTTATAGACATATATTTAGATGCTTGAATCAAGTGCATGATTTTTACTTCCTGACATTTATAACATTGTATATTGTTTAAAGTTACATATAGAATGTATTTAAACACATTCAACTATACATGTTGTTATTAATTTGGCAAATATTTCAATCACATGTTTTTTGCTTTTAAGGGTTTATTTACAAGCCAAGGCCAATAGTGTTTATACTGATGTACTCGAACATTAAGCAATTATGTTAATGGCAGAATGAGGACCAGCATTCTCTTAGAGGGGTTAATAAACACTAACAAAATATTGGTATTCTGCAATCTTCCCTCATTTTCAGTACAAAAACCACACAGGCAGCTTAATTGGCGTATTTATAAATTTAGTGTGATATCTGCACGACCACAGGCACTAAAGGCATGGACCACCCTCCCCTCCCCTATTTTATTTTTGTTTTAAATATAGAAAAAAAAATCCGAGACAGGCACTAGAAAATGAACCTTTTCTATCCTCTATGAGCTATTTTTAAAACTAACAATTTTCGATTGACATATAAAAAAGAGTCGAAAACCCAGCATAAAAAGACGAATAAGTCACATTATCAACAAAGTATTATGTAAATAAAACATAAACATGAAATACGTGTGAGCTGGCCACATATTTTTATTTTTTTAATTTTCAATAAAGATGGGGAGGAGAGGGGTATCTGTGACCCAAGTGGCAGTAAGCACGACTAACACTGATTTTGGATTTTGAAGTAAAGGCCTAATCCTCGCATACCATGTCCATTTATTAGGCGTATCACCTGATTGATTTGCATGATATACAAACATTTGTGTACAGTGTATGTAATGTTAAATTACATTGATCAATAGCAATTTTTTTCTTTGCTAATAGATCTAGAAGAAATAAACACATATCCGTGGACGTTATACATGCATGTAAATGTAATTTGTTGTTTTATTTAAAAATAATACTATACCTGAAATACTCTAGAAGACAATTATTTTAATGATACATTTTGATGTAGATCATAGTTCAGGCTTAAAATTTTATCATACAAGGTTATTTTTAAAAAATAAGAGGTACAATGTGGTTCAAGTAAAATCAGAATAATCTTATAACATTTAGATACTTTTTTTAAAAATTAAAATTAAAGTGCTTTAAGTAGAATATCAAAGTGGAAAAAATTTAAGTGCATAAAACATTTTGAAATATTCAAGGACAGCATGAACCATGCAAGTAAAGTTAATTAAAACATCGTTTTTCGATGGCGGATCCAATTAAGCATTTTTCGTTTTTGGTCGATGCTTTCTCAGATTCTTCCTGCTAATCAAAAAGGGAAAATTTGAGTATAATGACAATAAACATAATAAGTAGCACTATATGAAACTGGGTCATTCAATATTTGAAAGTTTACTAAAAGGTTTGGAAATGTGACTGAAATGGTTGTGCCATTTATACACCTTTTAGTTACCTTTCAATTTTATAATGCGTAAAAAAGTATTCATATGCATAATTAGATTATATTTATTTGGTAAAACTGTATTAAAGTAGAGTTTGGCCTACTCAATAATCAAAACGAAGTCAAGACAGTACTTAGGCAGTGGAAAATGAAGCAACATACATGTACTCAATACCACTTGAAATATTTCATTCAAGTAAATCATATAATCGCACTATAACCCATTGGATTCATACTATTGCGGCTAACAAACTATAAACATGACTCAAATGCACCCGCAACATGTTGTGTAGAAGATATTACATATTCATTACACATGTTAAATCTGTTATGTTGATAACAAACCTGATATTTTTTGTTTGTGTATTTTTAGGTAAGACGTCGGCTTTATTGTATCCTTATCCACTATTTTGCCTGACTGACTATAATTATCCTCTTCATCTATTTCTTTATAATTCACATTTTACCATTGTGTCACCATCTGCTATAAATATGTTTGAAAAAGCTGAGGATGGCAAGTATTTACTACAAGTATAGTCACTTTAAAGGGGCATGGTCACGATTTTGATCAAAAATTATTTTTTCGATTTTAATGCTTACAATGCTTCAGTAAGGCATTTTTAATAGGCAACCAAAATTTGAGTGTCATTCGTTGAGTTATAAGCGAGTTACAGAACTTACAATTCTTTGCTATGTAAACAAAGCTTTTGTTTACATTTTGAATGTTGAAGTGAAAATTCCAGTTTTATACCTAAAATAAATATGTTAAACGTTAGGAACTGTTTATTTATGCTTAAAATGAATAAGAAGATAGACAAATCAGCTTAAAAAAGAGATTTTACTGGTATATCAAACCTATGAAACAAAAATAGGGCACGAGCCTTGTTTACATGAGAAAGAATTATGAGACCTGTTTCTTGCTTATAACTCAACGACTGACTCTCAAATTTCATTTGATTATTAGAAATGCATCCCTAAAGCATTGTAAATAATAAAAACTGAAAAATAGAATTTGACCAAAATCGTGACCATGCCCCTTTAAGAAATCATTTCTTGTACGGTAATTTTGTAACTTAAGACTATAATAAATTAGATAAATGGGGTTTAAGATTTAGTTTGTCACTTGTGGTGGGTTTAGAACCATTTAATAAAATAGAGATAAAGCAACAAATAAATAGATAGATAAAAGAAGAAGTTAATTTGCATAGTTAATTTTACTTTTTGTTCCTAGAGAGTGCACGTGTGACGATGTAGAAATGCATCTTAAAAAGGAACAAATAAGTACAATTAAAGCTAATCGATCATTGAAGAAAGATAATAAACCGAGCACAGAATCAATTTTTTTTATTTATGAAATATTCTGTATTATAATTTTTTATTGTACTACAGCTACGTTAAATTACAATGTCATCATTACTATAATCACAATCATGCTAAATGATTATTTAATATTTAGTATTGAATTCGAAAGTATATGCATGTCAAGCGACCCTACTTTAAGGGGGATGTGCGACCATCTTGTACATTTGAGATTGCAAATCTAAACATTTTTTTAAACTGGTTTGTTTCTGCCCAAAACTGTTGCCAAAAGATGAAATAGCAATATCATGTTTGTTCATAAGCACATGCAATTTAAAACTTAAACCTTGTACCCTCTACGCCAAAATTCCCTCAACCCGATCGTGCTGCACACGACGGATGCAGTTCCAGAGAATTCCTTAGCACCGTTCGAACCTACGCGGTCACAGTAAGTATATAACATGTGTTATAAATTGATCGTTTTCGATTGTGGCATTACCCAATGCTTTGTACGAAACTGAAGATCCTTGAAAGGAGTAAATTTGCTGCATATATATTAAGGTAAAAAAAAAAACTGAACTTTATTTATTTTACAACGATTGATAAACAAGTTCTATAACTTATATTAATATCTCTCGTTGGCACGGATGTTAGCGCGAGGGGGTCATTGCTGTGGGAGGAAGCCGGAGTGCCCGGAGAAAGCCCACGTGTCCAAGCGGGCGACCACCATACCCTGTCACATACAACCACTGTCGATCACGGGGATCGAACTCGGGTCGCAGCGGTGAAAAGCGAGTGCATTGCGCTACTTGGACACCCATATTAAGGTAGTATGAGTGTGAGATCAAAGTAATGGAAACCAAATGATTTTGGTATCAGTGGATACACATATGTATAAACAATGCTTGGGTAAAAAATAAATAAAAGAGTGTAGCCGTTTGCCCCTAATGGCTGTCAAAGTAAGGGAGGTAACTCTGTGTAATGTTTTCCTTAAAATTATAGTCTGTATATCAATTCTAATAAAAAAGTGAAAGATGACATACAATTTTTAAAATATTATTTTTAATTAAACATGTAGCATCTGTTCTAAAAAATAAAACAATAAAAAAAATTAAAACATACTGTACACTTTGCTTGAGGCGCCACCTATGATGTCTAATTTGTCACAGCAAATTACCATAGATTGTGGATATTAATCAAATTGTAAAGGACAGACAGAGTAATGGAAACAGAAAAAGCAACTTATAATCATAAAATATAATAACAATCAAGCAATTTGTGTAAATTTTAGAAAAAAGAGTGGAGCCATTTTGAAAATATTCCGCCCGAATTTCCTCTAAACGCTGTTCTCTACAAAATGTTTATCATTCTCTACAACTGCTCTAAATTTGTCTTCAGTTACAGTTAAATAAAAAACACGGAAAAATGAACACTATACCATATTTTCATGAACTATATATCACCTGCACAAATATCATTTGAAGCATAAAAAAATTAACATGGTTAATGTTTCATAATGTCCTCACAATGCCGTCCATTGCCACACAATGAAATATGAGAGATTTTATTTGGTATTACATATTTTTCAATATAAAGAGTAATGAAAATGAAAAAAAAACGTGTTATTTTAATAAAATATAACAACAATTCATCAATGTGTACAAATTTCAGAAAAAAGAGTGGAGCAAGTTTGAAAATATCCAGCCCGAATTTCCTCTGAACAACTTTCTTTGCAAAATTTTCATGTTACAATTTACAGAAAAATAATTTCAATCACATTTCTAAATTATACACTTACGTATTGAACATTAACATGGTTTAAATTTTATGAAATGTTATACCTGAACTTTCATTTCAAACAATATAACAATTATTTGAATAAATTAGTATGACTGGGAATTAAAGCCTGAACACCTGGCTTGATTCGTGGATAAGTGTCTTCAAAACCATGAACTGTGTTACAATTTTTTTTCATAATTCCAAAAGACAATAATGCATGAAAAAGTACAGGAACATCATAATTTCTTTCATTATGGCCAAGGAACACCACACTGTCATTGCTACTAGACAAACAAATCCAAACAGCTTGTAAGACCTGTAGTAATGTTCACTGCTTTCAGTTCTTTGTCATTGTGGTACATTTTCTTGTCCTTTGTCCTAATTCCAGTTATTTCTCTTACTTTTGGATGAACTGGAATCTGGTTGAAGTGGTTTTCTCCATTGATGGCAGAAATATGAAGTATATGTGATGTCCTGGCTGAAATACAATAAAATGTTTTACGCTTTGCTAAACTAGATCAGATGGTATGACAAATAAATTACTCCTGTACTAACTGCAAATACATATAATAAAACAAAGGAACACACATGACAGCCCTATCACTTACCATTCAAAAATTATGCACTAAGCTTAACTTTTCAATTAAAGAAGGTTGAATATCAAAATCTAGGTAAAAATATGTTCAATAGGTATGCCCTGGGTTAATGTTTTTCTAAAGTACACTGTAGGTGATCAAGGTCAGACGGTCAAAAATTTTATCCATAAAAAAGTCTTGACTTTTACAAGGAGAACAAGTTTGTAAATGACAGCCCTAGCTCTCATCATTCAGAAATAATGTCCAAAACAAAAGTTTTTCAAAAATAGATCAAATTGAAAGGTCAAGGTCAGAGGGGCAAAATAATTTGTACCAATACCTAAACCAGTTGCTTCCAGGTCAATGATAATTTCTGTTGCACTAGATGATATCCCGCGCAAACGCGGGGATTAACAATAATTCACATATTATATTATATTCACATGCTATATTATAATACAATGATTAATATGTTGAACCAAGTTTTTTTGTTCATTTTTCTATGTACTGTGTCCGAAATTTTTCTTAATTGCTTTTCTTAAAATATTCTATAAAATTGAAATAAAAAGCAACTGCGTGGCTGAAAAAATTAAGAGAAAAGGACGGGGATGAAAATTGTCAAATTTCACTTATTATTGCCCAAAATAAGAAATTTAGGTAAAATACTGTCAACAAATTAATTTATAAGGTTTACTACCAATCTGTCGTGGTATAAAAAATGTATATGTTATTTAAAAACGTGTACGCACTTTTCGCCATAGTGTTAATTAGTCAACCCTATTTTTTGGCATCCCGTTCTGTAAAGTTCTTTCCATCAAAAATAAAATCGCGTCTATTGGCCCATTTTATTTATTAACTTTTTTGTATTAACCAGATGTCAGATCTGCCCACAAAGCATGGTGACTCATCTTACATTCTCCAACATGACGTTAATTAGCCAAACCGCGTTCTTGGTTACCCCGTTCTGGAAAGTTCTATTCATCAAAACAAAAATCGCTCATTCAAGAAACGAATTGGCTCATTTTATTTATTCAACATTTGTCAAATCTCAATTCTTATGTATACCCGAAATAGGTTCCCAGGATATATATTCACTCTTTACATAATCATTCAATATTATTTCATTGTAAGTAATTTTTTTAATGCGAACTCCCACTGACTTGGATCCGCCAAAGCGTGTCCACCACCTTACTCACATATTTGCTATTTCGGGCTGGTTTATCGAAAATGAAAGTAGGTTTTTAATTTATCTTACAATAATTACTTATCAGGGAAAATTCAATTATAGCTTACGGACATCAACTCACACATGTTGAAATGCCAAAGGTGTGAGCAGTTACTCGGGTGCAGGCATTTCGAAGTTTATTGGCAAAATGCCTTAATTTATAAGTATAGATTGGTCATTGTTCGTAATTGTGCATTGGGAGGTTCCATGTTTGGTGCTGGTATTTGTCTATATCCTGAGGCACCTCTAAAGCACATACAGACATATGAAGTTCCTTTCCTAAATTTGTTTGTATTCTGTTGCCTGTAAAATAAAAATGATATTTCAAAAACAAATATGCCCCATGCTGGTTCTTTATTGTATAATACATGTAGTATAGAATACACTACATGCTATCAAGTAACTTTTGACATTTTTAACTGAAAATCAAAACAGGTTATCTAATGCTCATTAAAATCAAAGTACTGATAGTACTGAAAAGCACTAACCTAGCTTGGTTCTAAAGGAAATTTACTTTGTGCAAGCTTAGTTAAAAAGAATCGATTTGATTTTTCTTTATTTTAGCTTCTGTATGCGCACTATATTTCATAATCACTGCGTGGCAGCCCCTGCAATGATGTACGTAAACCCCAACCATTAGATTCACAATAGCCCGTATATTATTTAGATTAATAATACCCCGTGCAATTATGTGTATAAACCCCTGAAACTGGTTCTCTTACCAGTTTAAATGATGTATATTTCTGCTCATAGGGGGCGGTTATTCGATGCACCGGAAGTAGAAGTCTAACGACAATAAAGCGCTGAGCTATGCTTAGCGCTTTAAAAACCACTAGTATGACATATCTTCACTATCCAGAAAATGTCATTTTCAACATATAGGACAGACACTAACTATATAAGTAGTGAATTGCGTTAACTTAAATTTTATGCAGACCAAGTTGTTTTCACACCTCAATTAATACCATAACATGACTTATTTACATGTATATGCACATTTATATTCCTTATTATTTCTCAAGTTCAAGTTCAGTTTATTCGCTCAAACCAAATCATTTGGTACAAGAGGAACATATATATACAATACACATAAATATAAATCGTCAGAGGTACATACATAATGGTAAATTTTCATACCGGAAAAATATATGAAAAAAAGACAAACTATATAAAGAATCACTACTTATTTAAGACTATGGTATAAAGGATAAAAATAGGAAAACAGCTAAGGGGAACAGACAGCATCGAAAATATTTGAAATAAATACACACAGTTTTCTTAGCGATTTACACTATTGTCAACACGGCATGGTGCCTGAATCTGTGATTTCAATTTCAATTCAATTCAGTTTATTCTCACAATGTGTAAATAAAAATATTAAACGGAATTCGTCTGATATAACATTACTAATTAAACTCTGAGTTCCAATGCAAGTTTAATTTTGATGGTCAATTAAAGTTAAAAAACATTTGACTTGTGTACCAGTTTTGCACTGCATGCCATGCATGCTTTTGTTTGAAGTTTTCTACACAATTTGAATAAGCATTATTAATCAAATCCATTCACTTTTACTGACACTAGATGATAACCCGCGCAAGCGCGGGTTTTAACACTTTACACATTAATTATGATATAATGCTAAATATGTTGAACCATATTTTTTTTTCATTTCCGTATATACTTTGTCCGATTTTTTCCTTATCTTATTTTTTAAAATTAAAATAAAAAACAAACTGTTTTTATTGTATTTATTTCAAATCAGTGAATAATAGGTATTTAGTTATCTATCTCTAAATTTTGTTCTTTAGGTCAATTTTCAATATAATTTCTATTACTGTCCCAAATAAGAATTTCAGATTAAAAACAATCTGGGGGGGGGGGGGGCATCAAACCTCCCCGTTTTATGCATACATCATTTATACATGTAATATGTTTATATTTGTTTACAAATTAATGTCTAACTAAGGTTTACAACCACTCTGTCGTGGTATGAAAATGTATGAAATTTAAACACGCTAGTTTATGCAATATTATCCATTTGCATGCATATTTTAAACCAAAGTTGTCGGATTCAAAGTATCTGCCCTATGGTGAACTCGCCCTACACTTTCCGCCATGATATCAATTAGTCAACCGGTTTCTGGGCACCCGCTCTAGAAAGTTCTTTCCATTAATACTATAGTCGCAATAATTGTTCCATTTTATTTATTAACTTTTTGTATTAATCGAAGTCCGATCCAAGGTATCTGCCCGCGGTGCATGATGAACTCGTCCTACACTTTTCGTTAATTAGTCAATCCGCGTTCTTGGTTACCCCGTTCTGGAAAGTTCTATCCCATTCTCTCTTCGCAAGCGACTGAGTATCAAAACTAATATTGCCCACTAAAGAAACGAATTGACTCATTTTATTTATTCAACATTTGTCAAATCATAACTTTTATGTATTCTCTAAATAGGCGCACAGTAAATATATTTACTCTTTACGTTATCATTCAATATTATTTCATTGCAAGTATATATATTTGATCGAGACTATCCCTGACCTGGATCCACCAAAGCGTGTCCACCACCTTACTCTCATTTTTGCTATTTCGGGCTTGTTTATCGAAAATGAAAGTAGGTTTTTGATTAATTTCACAATAATAACTTATCAGTTAAAATCCAGTTATACCCTACGGACATCATCACACATGTGTTGAAATACCAAAGGTGTAAGCAAGTACTCTGGTGCAGGCATTTTGTAGTTTATTTGCAAAATGTCTTAATTTATAAGTATAGATTTTCCAAAGAAAATCTCTCCTATTCATACCTGGGTCTGAATGTACAAGTGTATGAGTTGATCGCTATACGCCAGTGTCAACCACATTTGAGGGGGAAGGGGAGAGGGGATAGCTCAACGAGGACAAAATTTTATTATTATTCATCTTGGTTGTCGTTAATATCACCTGGTGTTTATCAACTTGCACATTAATATTGATTAATTCAATAAAATATCTCCAAACTTGCTTTAGCATACATTACAGATTAGTTTCCTTGCAGCCCCGAGCAATTCCTGAGTTTGCAAATGCCAGGTTCATGTACAGTATGATGCAATATATATTCGTACAAAATGGCGGCGTGTTTACATTCGCGCTTCATCTCACAAATTTAACGTCGAATAAAAGAGTTTTTAAATAGCATCGGAATTTCGTTAGTTATTCATAACAATTTTTGGTCATGTCACATGATTTTACTGTCGTCTGCTTTGTAAACAAATCTGAATCGACGGAAACAAGATGGTGCGCAAAGCGAAGGAATTCAGTATTGAGATAAAAGAAATGGTATGGAAACTGTTACAAGACGGTAAAACTATTACCTACGTGTCAAAAACCTTCGGAATACCCAGATCTACAATTTCAAGTTTGAAGAAGTGTGTAGAACGACGAGGTTTCATAGAAAACATCCCCAGACGAGACAGGAAATCTACCGTGACATCCCGAAATTATCGGAAACTTGAAAGGCTTGTGAAAACCCACAGAAGAGAGAGAGTTTGAAGGGTATTACGGACCAATTTAATGAAAACAGAAAACGGCCAGTATCTAAACGAACTGTGCAATTGCATCTCGTGAGACGGGTGGCAAAGAAGAAACTAGTGATCAGAGAAGTGAATAGAAAAAACGCTTGTCATGGTGCAGAGAAAAGAGGAAATTGACTGTTGGGAACTAATGAAGAAAAGTTATTTTCTCAGACGAGTCAAAAATTGTTATAGGACAGAATTCTCGTGTCTATATTTGGAGAAAACGGGGCGAGGGCTGGAGACCGGACTTGGTTGAGGCACGTCGGGCGAAGCCATCATATGAAGTTATGATCTGGGGATGCATTTCGTGGCACGGAGTAGTTACTATTACAGCTGTTAATGGCAACATCAATGCAGAGAAATACCAGCAAGTACTGAATGACAATTTGTGGCCGGTTATATTCCGACATTTTCCCAATGAACAGTACATCTTTCAGGATGACAATGCGCCAGTACACCGTGCCCGTTCAACGCAAGATTTTATCTATAGAAATGAAATAAGAACCATGAGCTGGCCTGCACAAAGTCCCGACTTAAACATATTTGAAAATTTATGGTTGTTACTGAAAAGAAAGCTGCAAGCACGTGTTGGTCGTATTAAAAACAAGGACGACCTATTCCGAGAGATACAGCGGGTATGGCCATCTATCACGCATCAGTACGTACAGAGCCTCTATAACACAACCCCCGACGATTACAAAGTGCAATTCGGCTGAAAGGTCATCTTACAAAGTATTAGGTAAGTTTTAGTTATTAAGAATATTTTTTAAAGATAAAAACTAGAGTTTGAAGTTTGACCTAATTCCGTCACGAATGTAAACACGCCGCCATTTTGTACGAATATATATTGCATCATACTGTACATGTACATTCTATTCCACAACGGGGAATAACTCTAATAAAGAAAAAAATTATCAACAAAACAACATGAATCACGTATTCGCTCAACGTATCTTGAAACAGCTGATTCCTTGTTATTATATGAATTCCAACAACATTTTTATTATGGCGAGATACATATACAGTGTACACAAGGTCTGGGATCGATTAGGGATATGTAATTTTGAGCCTCCGTGATCGTTGATGCCGAAATTATGACTTACCGGTGTTTTTTATAAATACAGATGACACCGCATCCACCCCTGCTTCTGACTGATTATGAAGCAACATTTCCGCCTGTGGAGG
This sequence comes from Magallana ariakensis, assembly GCA_020458035.1. Lineage (NCBI taxonomy): Eukaryota > Metazoa > Mollusca > Bivalvia > Ostreida > Ostreidae > Magallana > Magallana ariakensis. The sequence continues at coordinate 69,547,014 of CM035812.1, read as the reverse complement.
TCAAAGCCGCCCGTGACACGTCCCGTGGTTTGTCGTGACAGTCGTCTGTCAGTTCGGGAAGTTCAATTTTCTATGTAAACCGGAAACGGATCAGTTGTCGTAAACAAACAAGCCGTACTCGATGGCATTGAATGCATAAATTTTAATTCTTATTTTTTATCGAAAATCTTTATTATCTTAAAATATATGCACAGCATAATTAATCATTTAATGTTTTAAATCACTTCAACAGACGTAGCATTGATTGCAACATTCATTCCACTTTGTGTTAAAAATCCTCACACTCATCTATACTACTATATTAAATAATAGACTCGAATATTTGGGCTTTAATACCGAGAAATCGGAAGAGTGCAGTCTTTTGTTTTATATATTTTAAACATCACTGGTACTTGAAGATTACCAATTTGTTTTTATTTTTTCTCAACCAAGCTTCGCTTATTAATAATCAACGAAAATACCTTTTAAAAATCCGGAAATCATCTGGATTTTTTGGATTTTACAATCTTGCGCATGCGCATTACATTCACGCTAAATCACGGGAGGCTTTTTAGTTTATGCTTCCACAATATCATATTTGCATGGATAAACTCAGAAACGATAATACAAATACGTGTAAATTTTCATTAAAAGTTTGCTACATGTATATATTCTGTTCATCAAAGAAAATACGAGAGATAACTCTAATTCAGTGCATTTGATATGAAAAATCTCGAGAGTTCCGATGTCTACATGGTGTGTAAATTTGAAGCGAGTAAAGACGTTGGTGAAAAAGTGTTGAATTCTTCATAAATATGAATTAAATTTTTAGATGAAATGTATTTACAGCCTCAAAATGGTTTGTTATGAATAATTTGACTGTTATTTCCAATTATAAAGCTTTATTAATTTTCTCAAAATCGGAGCGATTCTGCAGTTTTTTGCTACATTACGGGTATATGGGAGGCGTTTTAACTGTGGTGAAAGTCTGTCCCGAGACACAGTTAGATTATTCTATTAGAATAATATTAGATTATTCCGATATCATATGTAATGTCAACCCGTGCACGTACGGGTCAAAGTCTAGTACTACCTTAACAATAAAAAGGTGAAAAAAATGAAGGGACAGTTGCTAAGCAATGCAGTTCATGTCCTTTTTTAAGGAGGTTGGCACCTGAAATAATAGTAATGTCAATCATCCGAAAACCACTTGGATACAAAGATGGGGACCTATAATGTTCATTTATTTTATTTGTGACCCATGTCACATAACATATTTTGGAAATATAGGGCCCCAAACAGAAATGATAATTTTTCTGAAATTTTTGCTAAAATTTGACATAGAAATTGATAATTTAAAGAAATCAAACAAATATTTATAGTTTGAACTATTATTAAGTTATGATTTTAATACAGTATGAAGTTGAACACATTTAGTGACTATAAAAGTAAAATCTAATTTAAATCAAAGCTTAAAAAATCTTGCTTTACTGGTGGCTTCAAAGGCCAGTACATAATGAACACAACAACAGATGTTAAAATTTTGGAGTAATCAAATTATAACGCAAATAAAAAAAATTAGAGTAATGTCATCTTTCCAAAACTTTGCATACAAATAGACATACATTTAATGTCTCATTTAAAAGTAAAACAAGTAGGGGTCACATCTCAAAAATTTGAGATATAGCATGAAATAAGCTAATTTTAGGCCAAAATTGGAGTAATTTTTTTCTTAACTTCTAAGAAATATAAGCTAAATATGCCGAAATATATTGATAGAAATATCAAAATATTGCTTAAATATGTTTATTAGAACATCATGAATATATCGTAATACACAAACTTTCTAGAAGTTTGGTCTGCGCTGAAAATTAGGAAGCTAAAGTAACAGTACTCTAAAAGTAGTGAGTTATGAAAATTGTTCAATTCCTTCTTGAAAACCTTCCGCCACAAAATATAGTCCCTTTCTAAACTCTGTAAAAATGTAATTTTTTAAAAACAATTTTATTCAATATAGTTTATTTGGCATTGTAAAATATAAATATACAACAAGAATTAATATGTGAAGCAGAATTTTCAGACTAGAGGTGACCCAAAATGACTACCTAAAACCTAAGGAGCGAACCTCTTTAATACTAGTGTCCTTAACAGAAATTTAGATTATTGGGTGTCAAAAATTACAATTGTAACCTGTCATCTGTTTCATATTTGGATATCTTACTGGTAATGGACATTGATGATAACCTTACAACAAACCTTTATGATAAACGTGATGTCTTCAATTTTTCTATATTCAACTTTCCTTACTTATATAGCAATATACCTTCATCACCGGCATATCTCCTGCATATGGTGTTTTTGTCTCTCAGTTAATTTAATGCGCATGGGCATGCTCATCGTATGAACAGTTTCTAAGGCGAGGCAAGCTACTGACAAACAAGTTGATTAAACAGGATTATCAACAGTCTCGTTTGAAGTCATCTTTTCGTAAATTCTATGATCGATACAAGGACATCGTCAGCAAATACAATCTTCCACTGAGGCGCATGCTGACTAATGTTTCTCATACTAATTGTTAGACCATAATTAATCACCCAATTGTGTACGGACTTTTTCCCGTGTATTCCCGATTACGACTAAGAGCACACGGCTGACCGGTCAGCAGAGGATGCTCACTCGTCCATGGCACCTAATCCTACCTTTTTTGTTTAAGAGGTCCGTGTTCGCTTTCCTCCTGTTTTGTAATTTTCCTTTGGACTTTTGAATTTGAACACTGCTCATTATCACCACACGTCATACAGGTAAGAAGCAACACCGATGAAAAATTAGAAAGTAGCATGAAGCATCCAACTCACATAGTTTTTTATGGTGTAAATTGAGCTATTGAATCCAAATTAAAATTCTAATAGTATTTCAGTATTTTCCAGCAAATATTACAATATGATTATATTCCATGCATTCAATTTTTAAACAGATTATAGTAAAATTTGCGAGTTGAGGTCCTTTCACGGAATGAATCTATGCCATTCAGCCAACTGAAATGTTACTGAAAGGTAACTGAAAGATGACTGAATGGTACAGATATGCCATTCAGTCACCTCTCCAGAACTCTCAGTTGACTCAATGACACAGTGTCATCCTGTGTTTTATTTAAAACTCAATATTGATGCTTTCTATAGTTTATAATTAACTCTATTTGATTTTTTCCTAATGGGGAGAACTATGCATTTTTTGACTTTAAAAAGAAAAGAAATGTTCTGGTAAGTGTTTTGCACCTTTTAGAATCGACTAACAGTACACCTACACAAGGAAGATATTTTGGATGAAAATGCCCAGAACAAAGATAATCACGATAATGATACACAGAGTGGTATACATGTAGGTATCCGTGTACACATATACATAAACAATGTCTACAGAGAAATAATGAATCCTTGTTAAAAATCATCAAAAGATACATATCCATTATAGTGAACGAATAGATTTAAAGTAGTATTACACGTTCAAATATAATTTGATAAATCTATAAGAATATCTTCTGATATTTTATCATTTATAATAAATTTTATTTCAAAAACTATTCTGCTGGCTATCCTTTTTGTAATGTGTTCTTTCATATTTATGATTGCGTTCAGTGAGGCAAAATTTATTTTTTTAAGCTCTGAAATTTCATGTTTTTTAGTCGTTACATTTTTTTTCTAGTTTCTTTCGAACGAAATACCAAATTCCACAGAATAAAACAAAAATTAAGCGAATAATGATTTCCTTTTTAATAAAAAAAAATAAATAAATTAAAAATGTTTATAAAACAAACTGGTATGAATATGCTGAGCAACCTTTAATAAGCCATTTCATCAAACATTTCTTGCGAACAGTTTACATGTGTATATACTAAAACTACATCTCCAATAAACGTACACACGCCAAAAGAACTATAGATAGTTATTTTTTAAATGCACTTTTTTTTTTACTTCATAACAAGATTAGTAAATGGTTTATTTGGATGTTTTAGGTGTCAAAGTGTGGATATATATCATGCCTATTGATAACACACAGTATTACATATTATTGTAAATAGTCATGAATGTGACAAAATGGAGGTTCAGAGTCATTAATAGAATTACTTTAATTTTCTTTAACCAGTAGTAAGAAACATACAAGCTACACCGTGTGGAATTATTGTTAAGCACACTAACATCAAACGTAAAATATATTGGTTTAAAATAGATGCAGCTTTGATCTGCAGAATAAATCTAAGAGGGCTGGATGGTTGTGGCCAATTTCAGACTTTATTAATCTCCTTGAGAAGAAGAGATCTGTATGAAGGTACAGGAAAACATTCAAACTTAAAATTTTTGGAATTTTTCATTACTAAATATTAGTTTACAGCTTAGAAAACAATTTTTAGAAATTGAAGGTAGATCTGACTGTTAATGTTGTTAACCGCCCAGCCTCCTTAAAAGGAGATATAATCCTTTAGGGTTTTTTTCTCGGCTACACATTGCTGAAATCAATGGTTTATAACATTAATATGAGCGTTTTGTTAGTTTTTTATTCATAAAGCATGAGGCAACCCGGAGATAAATCAATGTTTATTTCTTCATCTGTATTCCTGCATAAGCCCTCTCTAATCACCTATTAAAAATAATTTAGTCTTTAGTTAACTAAATGTTAATCAATTGATATATATATATATATATATATATATATATATATATATATATATATATATATATATATATATATATATACAGGGTGATCCATAAATTCTGATATCATTTTAAAACTTAATAAAACCCTTACCCGATGAGATAAACTCTTAAATAAGGTATCATTCTAATCTCTGGGGGCTAAAATTTTATATCATTTGTAATGTACAGAAAAAATCTACTTTAAAAGAAGAAAAGACGTCATAAAATTGGTGCTGGTTTTTTCATAGTGACCCATTTTTACCAAGTGGCTACAGAATCAAGCTACTGTGCTTTGATACTTTGAGACTCGTTCACCTTAAACTGTAATTTGTTCTATGATGAACTGGTTTTTGCAGACATATAAAAACTGTTTAGAGTAGTGGGGTAGTAAAGAATTAAAATCGAAGAAAAAGAGAGTTCATCGTACAGACCCATATCGTAAAAGAAGAATTTAGGACAACTATGAACAACAAGGAAAATCAAGTTCTCTGGTTTATCAAGGTTCTCTGACTGATCATCTGAAAAAGCTGAATATGTTAGCAGAAGAGTATTCAATGATATACAAAGTAACATAATTGTGAATAATAGAAGGTCAAAGCATGAAAAATGTACCCTAAACACATCAAGAATGGTTGAGTGGTTTGAAACAAAATTGAAGAAAGTTTCATTGTTTTTTGGACTTAGCCCTGATGGTGAATTACTGCTGCGTTACTCATAACCCTGGTGTAAACCTGGAGTGGGGATATTTTATTTGATGTTATTAAATGATCAAGTTATGAAATAAAACTTTAAAATCTTAAATACATGCATTAGAGCTGCTAAATGAAAGAAATGTGAAGAGGTACCAGACAGTAGTGTAAAACAGGTGCAATGGCAATTTGACATAAAAACTATATTTTTGTACCTGCAAAACAAAAATCGTCAAGTAAACCTTAGGACGTAATTGTGATATTTTTAGTTAATATTTAATTTCCCAGCTCTACTATGTAAAGCAAGCAAACTGCACCTAACCTACATAGTATAAAACTGTACTCCTTGTATATTCATACGGTATGTTTCACTAAATTTAAATTTGTTCCTTTACACTGTAATAAGCATTCAAAACAGTATCAGATATTTTGGATCACCCTGTATATATATATATATATATATATATATATATATATATATATATATATATATATATATATATGCTTTGTCCGTCATTATAATAATTATTTTGTGAATATTAATATCGCGATTTTAAATGTATTTTGAAATCCTTTCTTCTTACAAGTCAGTTATTATGTCACAGGAAGTTTTAATTTTTAAAGAGCATCTCACGTTATCATACATACCAGTCAATATATTTTTACAGCGATGCCAATGCAATTATTAATACAACAGCTAACCATGGCCCAATTGCTTCTACTAGTTCCGTAAAGAAACAAAATATAAGAATGAATAGAAGAAATCTCAAACACTGATCCATTTTCGAGCGACAGTCACAAGTTCATTTCACACACACGGCATGCGCATAAATCCAATGTATATAAGCTTAATCGATCATTTCATTCAAGGGTTTCATATAATCCTGTACATCAGTTTAAAGAAAATATTGATATCGTCAGAGGAAGCTATTCACTGATTAAAAAGGAGTTTGATTATAAGGCCCGTCTTCGTAGCTATTTGAAAAAAGTATGCTTGCATGTTTTGCATTAAGGTTAAGAATGGCATTTCAGTTAAATTGATTATCTCAAACACATTTCTTTAAGTATGATGTACCTTTTTGCTAATTATAAATAAAAGAGAAATTATATATATTAAAAAAAATCTGAAAGGGTTTTAATTATCTAGACAAAAAATTTAAATCAGATTGTTTTCGTCTCTGTTTCATTCGGTTGGTTTTTTTTTAAATTACAATGTAAAATGCAAAATGTGACTATTGTGAAATCTCAAATGAAGATATTAAACATCTTATTTTTGATTGTGATAATGTCAAACAGGTATGGCATAATTTGAACAATTCTTGAAATTTTATTGTTAAATGGAAACATGTTGTAATTGGTTTATACATGTATGTTGAAACCAACCCAAAAGTATTGTTTTATAATACAATTATATCTTATATCGCTTTTAAGACATACGAATTCAAAATGGGATGTAGAATAAAAAACGAGTGTCAAGATGGTTTAAAATTAAAACAATTTGTTAAAAATTCTTTATACATGGATATGGATATCATGCTAGATTTTTCAAAGATGACTATGTTTAAAAATACGGTAAAGCGTTTGACAAACCTGTTATGAATTACTTTTATTCTGTTATTTTCATAATTATTATAATGATGCGAACTTTCCTAATACCCGGGATATCTGGATTTTGTAAATGGGTATTGTTGTTAAAGTGAAATAAAGCATAATTATAACAAAACAAAAATACAATGTTATTAATATAGGTGCCACGTTGTCTTTGCGTCATAGGTGTCAATCCTTCATAATTTGTTCATAACGATGATCATTATTAACCGATGGAGTTATGGTCATGCGAACACTTTCTTTTGATTTCAACAGCATATAATATATAAGAATAAACTAGACATATCACTTGTAAATTTTTTTTACAGATAAAAAAACAATGTTTTAACAACAGGTGTATATTTTGCGAGAACAGTTATCAAAAAATAGGGCTTGGGGGGTTGCGGGGAGGTGTTTGTTAGTTTTCATTTTTCTATTTTATGTTTTTTGTTTATTAAGGTTTTACATGGAATACTTTTTAGACTCTCTGAGAGTGAAAGAGAATTTGAGAATTTTTATTTTGCTCATTTTATTTTTGATTGCCGCAACTTAGTGTGAGAAATTAAATCAGGAGTTGATCATATTTTCAAACCTAAAAATGTTTGCTGCCGGTGGGGTCTTGTATTGTATTTACCTGGAAAAAAACTTTAATTGAATATCTTATTTTCATCAAACATTATAAAATTTATATGCCTTGCTGAAAAAAGTGATCAAATCAATACATCATAAAACAGCTGTTACACAGACTATGAAATTTAATAACAACAAAGCGCAAATGCAGCACATTAATATTTACCATCAACATACGTATGCTCTTACAACATTATGGATTTCAATCATAAGATGAGCAATGTCAATATAGAAGTAATGTAATGAGCGTACAAATACTTGTTGCACTCCTCCAGATGCGTTGAGGTCCAAAGAAATACGAAAAAGTCAGGCACTTGAGGCATGGTCATCCCTCCCCCTATCTTAAATTCGTTTTAAATATAGAAAAAATCTGAGACCGACACTCATTTTTTACCTTTAAATATACTAATTAGTATAATTTGTATATCATTTTATAGAAAATGAAACTTTTCCTACTCTTTGGGCTATTTTAAAAGAAAAAAAATTCGACTTACACATAAAAGGAGAGTCGAAAAACTCAATTTCAAAAACCAGCTTAAAAAACAAATAAGTTAAACTATGAATTGAGTATTATGTATATAAGAACATAAGCAAGAAATACGTGTAAGCTGGCCTCGGATTTTATTTTTTTTTAATTCTTGATAAAGATGGGGTAGTGGTAACAGTTTTGTTTTTGAAGTACAGGCACATACCATGTCCATTTACTAGGCATATCACCTGATTGATTTGCATGATGTACAAACATTTGTGTATATAGTATGTCATGATAGTTTAGATAGATTAGGAAGCAAACAATTTCTTTACTAATATTGTATACAGGGTTTTTTCCCCCGAATAATTTCGCCCTTCAACACTTGCAAACAGTTTTGCCTAGCTGCAGGTCTGTAGCTCCCGGTCTGAACAAAAATTGGATGGACGACCTGGGAGCTACAGTGCCATCCGTTGAAAAAATTGTGTATTTATTGCGCTAGTTTTGGACTGATTAACCTTTTTTATTCGCAAATTCTGTTAAATCATTTAGAACCATTAAATTTGTCATGCAATTTGCTACTGATATCGTCTCTTTACTTGCCTCAGACTTTTTCCGGAACATGCTACCGACATCGTAAAATCAAGTATGTTTAAAGGGACAGTACAGCTGAAAACACATGTGTGAATAACTTCAGATTTACCCATTGTATCGTTAGGAAATACGAAATAACGTTGATTGTGACAGTTGAAGTACATAAAAATCCCTTTCACATACCTAATTAATGTAATTATGAGCTTCCGGAAATTTAAGGGTCGTACAAACCGAAATAATCTTATATCGTTTATTTGTACCACGTGGATTTCGATTGACAGTAATTGACACGTGCTGAAAACTACAAGATCTTCGCCCGACTACGGTCATCATGGTATACGAGGTAAAAGGGACTCTCTAAACGGAACACATCATCACTTTCCCTATAATTTATTAATGGTTTACCAATTTCAATTCATTTTGAAATTAACAGACATAAATATGTCAAATTACCCCTCAAGGGGCCTCACTTACAAAAAATGAATTAGGTTGTAGCAACTCCTATGATAGACACGCAAAATACATGCTTACAAAATAATTAATTGTGGTTATTTTAAAAACTTTGAACAATTATTACCTTATTTTCTTTGCCAATTCAGTCAAGTAAGCAGGCCTACCCGGTCTCTTACTCGCCATGCTGTTTTGTTTATAGTAAATACGCATGCGTAATGGTATAGAAGGTGGAACCCCGTAACACGTGGCGATGTATATATGTATATGTTATACCTAATTATTAATTTTACTGAAATAATTAGATTTATTTCACGGAGAAATTTGTAATTTTCTGAAAGTTTAAACATTTATGAGTAGTGCAAAAATACCGAACCCGATCGGAACATTTTTTCAAGTCGGTTTTTTAATAAGATGCGCCGTACTCTTTAATTAACATCGAGATCGAGAGTCGCCATTTTTACATGTAAACAAATTGCACCACTTCACTTTTACGGGGCTGGTGATGGTGTTTAAAAGAATATCAGAGGCAAGTAAAGAGACGATATTAGTTATAATCTGATCTTTGTTATTGACGACAATCTTATTTTACTTTATTTTCTTTACAAGAAGGATGCACTGTGTAACTCTGCTACACAGTAGCAAATTCTGTTTAAGGTAACTAGTAATATCATTATAAAATTACTGCAAAAGTTCTCGATTTCCAGAAATTGCTAAAATTTCCAATCAATCGGGATCTTTTTAAACATTATTATTATAATGTTAAATGGAAATTTTGACTTTATTGAATGGATAAAATATTTTATGCTTCATAAATAAAAATGCACATATATAAATTGTGAAATACTGTGATTGTGATAATCTTTTTAAGTCATCAGCATTTTATTTTCATTGTAACACGACAGCATGAATTAATCATTTAAATGATTTACGTATTCTGTAACTAAGGCATATCCGAATTCTATTTCATTTCAGATTTCTGAGTACGTGCATTTTTACAATAACGAACAAGTCCGGATTCAAATATGATTCTTCACATACATTTTCATATCATATTTTTAACACTTTCTTCCAGGCCTAGTGCTTTTCAGTAATTTCAGTACTTTGATCATATTTTGTTTTGAACCTTTCAAACTTTCACCGCCTTAATATTCTAAAACCCCTCTCCATTAGGAATTACAAATAGGAATGGGGTTCAAATTATCTCGGCCATTATATTTTGAACCCCCTCTCCATTGGGAATTGAAAATGGGGGGGGGGGTCAATTTATCACGGCCATACTTTTTAAAATCCGCATTCCAGTAGGACTTTAAAAAAGGAGGGGGAAGGGGTAATATATCGCGGCCGTAATATTTTGAACCCCCTCTCCATTGAAAATGTGGAATAGGAAGGGGGGGGCAATATATTGCGGGGATCAATATTTTAAGAACACGGGGTCATTATTTCGCGGGGTTAAAAATATAATGACACTGGTCTCGGTCGAATGTTTTGAAATAAATATAAATTTGAATGTTTTATTTAAAAATTGAATTGTTGATATTTAATTGTTATTCTTTTGAAAAAGGTAAAATTAAGGCTATGAAAAATATAACACTGTGCATGAATGTAAATATAAGGAAACAGGTAATTTAACACTCAAAGTACATGTATATGTTGTATAATGAATCCTCAAAATAGTCAGTCGTTCAGTTTTGTTTACATGTATTGATTATTATAATGCAACCTCTGTTGAAAATCATCTCAAGATGAGACCCAATGGAGAATTACAGTTTTAGAGACACCAACATGTGTTGCCACTATTGACAACAACAAACACTGATTTTATAATCATAGGTCGAGCATCAATTCATTTTTGGACTGTTTAGAAGGGGGTTAGGATAAATACTGAGAAGTTTATCTAGACGGAACCAATGAAACACATTTCAAAATGTGATGATCAATTCCAAAAGGTTCGCAGCCGCAAGTAAAGCTAGAGACTGGAGTTTTAAGCATCATTCATTAGCTTCTCGTCGAAGCTATAAATCCATTAGCTTACTTGTCAAAATTCTCATAGAACTTATCATACAAATCCAGTCCCCTAAGAAGGTTATTTAGTACAAAGGCAAACTGAAGTCATGAACACGAAACTGCATATTGAGTCAAACATATATTGGCAAGGTATTCAGGGACCTTTACTGCATGTAACATACATGTACATGTTACTAAAGCCAATAGTCCATCATATGATATGTATTAAGAATATGGCGGATTGCCCAGTTGAATCGAAAGATGCAATTTCAAATTTAATTTTGTCCATTCAAATATATTTGTTAATAATATAAGATTATCATGCAAAAGCCCATTTTTTAATTACAGCGAGTGTCATTATTTCAACAAAAATTAAAGAAAAAAGGAAAAAATTGCCTTAAACTGGTGGTATCGAACCCGCAACCAATTATAACAATGCAATACATCATTTAAGAATGTAATATACTATTGAAAAAATGATTTATAATAAAAGGAGAAATATAACACTACTTTTCCAACAAACTTAAGCACAGTCAACTATTTCAGATATGATTATAATAATTCACAATGGAGTAGGTTCGTTCTGTACAGGCCGTGGCTCTAGCGCGAAGGATTCAAGAAGGGTTATCAGCAAGTTAAACATGTTAGTGACATCTTCAAATTTGGAACATTTATATTACCTAATGAGATAAATGTTTTGCGAAGTTCGTCGGTTTACATGATTACACACAAAAATGCATATTATAAATGATAAATTTACTTTTTGAATCATGAAACGGGTTACAATAGAGATATGTATACAGGTAATCATAGAAATATTTTGTTCAATTTTAAGTGAAATGACCATAAATCTTATCCAAAGACTTTATATAGGCTCCACATATGTTCACTATGATATACAATAAAAGATATATATTCTGATTTTGAAGTAGGATAATGAATCATTTAGTTTTTCAAACTGAAATTACGAGTTAAAAAAGACACAAAGGGTTGGCTTTTATAATTATATGACGTTAATTTTGTTATGCTGCTAGATTAGCTACTTGGGTGAACAAGAAAACAAAAGTCCATATGATGTTCCTAGATGCAAATAGGAAGTATTCAGTATGTCATTTGTGCCAGAACCAGATGGAGTTCGTTAAATGACGAAGCAAGGGAGACATCCCTATTTCATATTTTTCGCAAGACTTCATTTAAAAAGGTATCAACATATTTTGCATTTGGTAAACGCTATATTAATATAATTCACATTAAGTTCAGACACACCTGCTTTCTTACTTATGATTTGTTCAAACGAAATATTATACATAATTAAAGCCCTCTTTGTTTTTTCGAAAAAGAAGAGGATGCATATCATTTTTTCTTTGCTAATAGAAAAATTAAAATATTCTTATGCTAGAAAGAATCTTTTCAGTTGCCTATTTGGACTTGACTTAAACATTATATGTACCCACTTGTTACTTTAGGATGATAAAATTTGTTTTTGAACCTTAACTGTAAAATTTATTACTAATGTGTACAAATTTATACTAGATGAAACCTGCAGGTTGAAATAATACATATGTTGCATGTAATTCTGTAAAATTAGTTATTTGCATGTACCACTGTATATATTACCTACATTTAGTTATACCACTGTATACATTAGAAAGATATATTTTTATCACTTTATATATTAGCTAAATTTAAAGATTCTAACCCTTTATGTATAAGTTAAATTTAAAAAGTTTGCATGACTACTATTGTTATATGCGGGGAGGAACTAATAAGTTGTTAGAACTTGTTTCCGATCCATTTGATTTTCAAAAAATATGTTTAAACCAAACCTCGTTCTCTTGTTAGCTACCTGGGTAAACGTTAGACATTGTTGCCCAGGTGGGTGGGTTAAGGGGTCCGAGTCTGACACATATATCTCTATTAAACCATCAACATGTATATTGTTAGAAAAGTAGCACTGAAACCACTGTAAAGAAAGTTGCCTTTTTATCATTAAGGTTATCATTAAGAACCACATAAGGTGTAACACTAAATGTGTAACGTGTATTTATCTTACATATATGTGATCTCAATGTGCAAGTTCAAATTAAATAAATAAGCTGAGCAAATCAGGAAAATTTATTTTTGAATTAAAATTGTACATATAATCAATAAATCATGATATCAATATGTTCGTCATGTCCGTTTTCTTCTCAGAAATCTACGGAAAGTCTTCTAAAGGTTCAAATGTTTATATAACCATCTATTTTGTTGTACAAGTCCGGTCCCTATGAAAAAAAATAAATTGATTTAGTCTTAAAGTGAAAATATTCATCTAGTTCATCAGCTTAAATATTCACTGGAATAAGTATAGTTTATTACCTTGATTATGAAAATACCAATACTGTCTACTAGCATGATAAGCATAAATATTCAAATTCCTTTTACATATACTTGCGCTTACAAATACAATGAAACATATTCAAATATATGATATATTTAGTAAGAAAAATAAAGAAGAAACAAATGTTAAATAAAAATTATTTTTTGAAGAGTATTCTTACTTACCATTTTTAACCAATCAAGATGTTTTTACAGCGATGATAACTATTCCCAATGAAATAGTCACAGCAACAGATACCAAAGGTCCCATTGACATAACCAATGCCACTGCCAAACAAAATATTAGAAAGAAAATAATAAAGCCCGTTGACGATTCCATTTTCGAACTACAGTCTGAACGGAAAGTCGCACTATCTTTGACAAACTACGTCATTACACAGGTATATAGATAGGAAGCGTTCGCTTTTTAAAGTCCCCCAACCGCTCTTTGGAAGAAGAAAAATAGTTAAAGAAGCATGGACACTAGTACATATCCCTTATAATACGTAATTTGGTATAAATATTATAATGTGAATATAAATATGTGGGGGTTTTCAGGTGTTGGTGATATGTTGGTATATAGATGCATGTTAATGATAAACTTTTTTAGGGGTAGCATTTCATATATTTGTATTTATGTTGATTTTCGATTTATAATAATACATATTACGACTATGTTTAATTTATATTCGGACGAACAGAGTGAGGGAGAATATAATAAATATACTAAACACATTCCCAAAATTAGTTTAATTACCTACATGAACATTTGTGAACCAGTATATTAATAATTTTTATGTGTGTATGTTGGGTGCAATTTGATGTTGAGTTTAAATATTATGAATGCTAAAAAAGTGCATACATGTAAGCATAGTATTAGAACATTTTTTGAAATTAACTTTTTATAGACATATATTTAGATGCTTGAATCAAGTGCATGATTTTTACTTCCTGACTTTTATAACATTGTATATTGTTTAAAGTTACATATAGAATGTATTTAAACACATTCAACTATAATGTTATTAATTTGGCAAATATTTCAATCAGATGTTTTTTGCTTTTAAGGGTTTATTTACAAGCCAAGGCCAATAGTGTTTACACTCGTGTACTCGCAGATCAAGCAATTGTGTTAATGGCAGAATGAGGACCAGCATTCTCTTAGAGGGGTTAATAAACACTAACAAAATATTGGTATTCTGCAATCTTCCATCATTTTCAGTACGAAAACCACACAGGCAGCTTATTTTGCGTAGGTATAAGTTTAGTGTGATATCTGCGCATGCACAGTAAGGAATGCAAGCACGACCACAGGAAATTAAGGCATGGACCACCCTCCTCATTTTTTAATTCGTTTAGATATAAAAAAAAATATGAGGCAGACACTCAATTTTTACCTTTAAAGCATACTTTTTTGTATATTATTTTATAGAAAATGAAACCCTTTCTATACTTTATGAGCTATTTTTAAAGAGTTATGTCCAAGACACGATGTAGTATCGATATCGATTATCTCGACGATATTGTATCGATATTGATTCACTAATTTCAATATTATAGAATATACATATCCGTACTAAGCATTTCATACATTGTGTCGATATCGCATCAAAATCTTTTCACCATCCTTAAAAACCACACTTATGAAGACTTCATTTTGCATATTTTCATGCTAAGACATTTCCCATTGTAGTATCCGTACTTTACGTACTTTACGTCAAAATCGACGATATCGTATCGATATCGATTTTTCTTTATACAAAACTGAAGCTGCCCTTATTTCATGTCAATATCGACGATATAATATCGATATCGATTCGCATTAGTACACAATTACAGCTGTCCATATTTCATCGTCGATATCGACGATATCGTATCGATATCGAATAGCATATGTACACAACAAAAACTGTCAATATTTTATTGTCGATAATATATCGACGATATCGTATCGATATAGTTTCGCATATATACACACTAGAGCTGTCAATATTTATTGTCGATATCGACGTTATCGTATCGATATCGATTCGCATATATGTACAACGTAATCAAGTACTTTTGAAAACAGTACCATGCTTATCTTAAGTTTTGACGATATAGACGATCGCATTTATATCATTTTACAATCGTTAAATACCATCATTTAGATGTTCTTCTTACTGCTATTGTCTTAACTTAGTATTGATATCAACGATGTTATCTTGATATCTTGATAAGTTATGAACTAATGTTTCAAAATAACAATTTTGATATTGATTAAATTTTATTACCGATGGACTCAAAGGAATTCATAAGAGTCAATATCAAGGTAGATATTGTCATTTTTATTGACATTGTTATATTAGTTTTATGCAATTGTAAAGATCGCTTTTGATTAGGATATCGTCATTTTGTGTAGGATATTGCCTATACATACTAAGTCTTGAAACTTATTAGTGTCGATATCGATGTCGATATCGTCATTTTGCGCACGATATCGTCGGTATCGACAACAATTGGTTTTGCAACTTCATCAGTGTATGTCGATATCGAGTCGATATCGGCAAGTTGTGTACGATATCGTTGATATCGACATCATAATTGTTCTAGCATATTTTAAAATTCGATATCGATGTCGATAAAGTCATTTTGTTAACGATATCGTCGATATCGACAACAAAGCTGGTCATGGACATGTATGCTTTTAAAAATTGCATTTTTTGACTGACATATAAAAAGAGTCGAAAAAAGCAATTTTATAAACCAGCTTAAAAAGACGAATAAGTTATATTATCAATAAAGTATTATGTATATAAAACATAAATAAGAAATAAGTGTGAGATGGCCTCGGATTTTTTTTTATTTTCAATAAAGATGGGGAAGGTATCAATGATCCAAATGGCAGTAAGCACGACTTACATTGTTTTGGATTTTGAAGTAAAGGTCAAACCCTCACATACCATGTCCATTTATTAGGCATATCACCTGATTGATTTGCATGACATACAAACATGTGTGTACAGTGTATGTCATGTTAGTTTACATTGATCAGCAAGCAAATTATTTCTTTACTTCATGTAATAGATCATAAGGAAATAAACACATGTCCATGGACGTTATACATGCATGTAAATGTAATTTTTGTTCTTTTATTTAAAAAGAATAACATTACTGAAATACTTTAGAAGACAACTATTTTAACGGTACATCATGATGTAAATCAGTTTTTCAGACATAACATTTTATTATACAAAGTTATTTTTAAAAAAAATAAATAGTGCAATGTGGTTCAAAAGTAAAATCAAAATAATATTATAACGTTTAGATACAACATTTTTTGCTTTGAAAAATTAAAAGTTTTTAAAAAAGCGCCTTTAGTAGAGAATTCAAAGTACGTCAGACATTTTTTTTTATGTTTTAGGGACAGCGTGAATCATGCAAGTAATGGTAATTAAAACATCGATTTTCGCCGGCGGATCCAATTAAGCATTTTACGAATTTTCTTTAGTTTCTTCTTCTTGTTTTTGATCGAAACCTTCTCAGTTTCTTCCTGCAAATATAAAGGAAAAAATGAAAGTATACCAATAGTACCAAAAGTATTTGACAATACCCATAAAATGTAAAACTATATGAAACTGGGTCATATAGGGAAATAAAAATTTACTGAAAGGTCTGGAAAGGTGGCTGAATCACATACATGTAGCTCTTCCACAAAGTCACCTGTAAGCTACCTCTCAGTCACTTTTCTATTTCATCATGCGTAAACATGTATCCATATGCATAATATACACAGTTATATAATTTATATGCAAACTTGTAATTTTGAGGGGTAAAACTGTCTAAGACTCTGACCTACTCAATTATAAAAAAAAAAGTCAATGATGATTGATAGGAACAGTACATAGGCAATGGAAAATGAGGAAATGTCATCAATACCACTTTATGATTCACTCATTCAAGATGGTCTCTTAATATAATTAATTGTTATGCCGAAAAGTTTCACAGTAAGAATCGTTCTATAATCCATTGAATTCACACCAATGCGCCTAAAAAAAACTATGAACATGACTCAAATGCATATTCTGTAGAAGATATTACATATTCATTTCATAAAAATAATATATTTGCAAACAAAATCCGGTTTTGAAGATAACAAACCTGACATCTTTTTTGTGGTGTATTTACAGACATAATATCGGCTTCATTCTTATCCCTTATTTTGTCTAACTGACCCTGATTGTCATCGTCGTCATCTATTCTTTCTTGTTTCTAAAATAAGAATAATACATGTACATATTCTATCAGTGTTTCCCCAACTCTTATGAACATGCATATGTTTGTTAAAGCTAAGGACGATAAGCATCTAATATACAAGACTTATTACAAAGTATTTCTGTAAAGTGGGTTTAGTACAACCGACGGTCAATGCTAACTTAAAAGTTATGATATCACTTGGCATTTGGAAAGATTACTGCATACATAATGCAGGTATCGTAGGAAATCATTTTTAAAAAATTTATATACGTTTATAAAAATTTATATACGTTTATATATATATATATATATATATATATATATATATATATATATATATATAATGTTAAAGCAATTTTTACCTATTGATAATTAATTTCTTGCAAGTAAAATAGTTTTGTACTCCAATTCCATGTTTTGTGCAGTATCTTTGATCAATGTTTATCTCAAAATTGTTTAATTTGAACGAGATGTCACTTACTTTGTCTGTTTTGGCCTGCTCTCCATCAGAATTATCACCAATAATAACTTTAACACCATTCCATTCAAAAGACACGCGATTCCCTTTAATCAATCCCGTCACTGTTGTTGCGAGAACCACACACGCTTGTATGCTTAGCCCTGTTATAATGGTATTTAAGTCCATTTCTAAAATTCCTCTGCTTTAGATTGTTAAACTTATATTGTCTCTATTGACATCTAACAAATCAGTTATATATATGCCATTGTAGTCAGATAACGAGTGGACATGTATAACAATAGTATTGTTTACTTTTTTGATTAAAGTTTATGAAAAATGATAACATAAGTGATTAGAAAGAGGGTGGTATTGTATTCTGGAATAGATATCACTATTGTTGAAGATACTGCATAGATAATTATTGAGTAGATTATGTTTTATCAGAGAGATCCTGCCATAACGATTTTACATTTGATTCGGTTTAAAATTATTCATTTTTCACACATTAGTTAAAAATAGATTTTGATATGATGAAAATCAATGCCTTGTTGTCTTTGATCCATAGAAGTCTGGATTTTTTTTAATTGAAAAAACACATAGAAAAAAAATAAAAATATATATAATTCGTTATAAAAAAAATGTTACGGTTTAACATTGTAATAGAGTGGTAAAAAAAATTAACATGTATGTACTGCTCAGTATGTTTGGAAGAAAGAAACAACCCTTTAGAATGTTTGTTTGATATTTTAGAAGTATATGAACATGTCAACTTTGACAAGCAAGACACTGAAATTCAATACTCAGCTCTTTAAGATGTCATTAAAAATAGTAGTTTTGTACAAATTATGACAAACGGACAAAAGTTACGAGGTGTGTCTTAAAATACGTTTGAGAGTTGTGGCATTTATTTGTTTCTGAATGTCGAATGATGTAATTCGAATACTTTTCTTATTTCTTTTCTAAGACATCTGAGATATCTTTTCTAAGATATTTCTAATATATATATATATATATATATATATATATATATATATATATATATATATATATATATATATATATATATATATATCCCATACGTGTGGTTAATACTACCCGTGTGATAAACCTTTGCTTCATCAAACGGGTGATACTTCCGGTCCGAACTATTTTTGACACAGCCCCTCGCTTCAACGCTTCAGTGACCTATTTTCGAAGATTTGCTAGTTTTTCAGCATAAATATATCTACTACCAAAAATTGATATCAAATGGATTTTGTCAAAGATTTAAAATACAAATATGAAGGAAAACAAATAAATGTGTAGGTTAGGCGTCAAAACCGATGGGGGGGGGGGGGCGCTTAGTCCCCCTCCTCCCCCTACTTTTTTGGAAAAGTTATACATAACCGTAAGTCCGTACCAAAGACCTTTTTATTGCTTGTCAAGATTTCATATAAGTTTAGCACCCCCCCCCCCAACTTTCAAATTGCTTCTAACGCCACTGTGTAGTTTATAAAAACTGCAAATCACGTTAGCTATGAAGGAGTTCATCCTGACGACGCGATGAAAACAGAACGCTTTGGTTGTGCAAATATTTACACTTGCAAATGGTTTCCCTTATATAACACTGTTTGCGCAATCCGCTGTTATTACTGCATGACATCATTATGGGTCAAGAGGTCAAAGGAGCGCATGAATAATCTAGGTCACTACTTTTTCTATGCATGTGCTCAAACTAACCGACTTGTCAGTGCTGAAACACATCTAATTAGATATCGTAATGAAAACATAATTTAGACATAAAAAACAAACGTACATGTATCTGTATTTGTTATACGAAGTATTATATATTCATATTTTTAAAAAATATAACATTAATATTGCGGGGGATAAATGATTCATGTTAGATAGGTCTGATGTTTATGGATCAACATCGTAACGAGGCGTTCTTGAAAATTACAATCGCAATTTGTCAAAGGAGTTAATTCAGTTAAAATTCATCTCTGACTTTATAACAAGCCTCGAGCAAAATTGCAAACGCAATATCACAGACCTTTCGTGTTTCGACCTAGTCCACGCTTCACGGTCAAATTTAACTCCTTGTGCTTCTCTAGATCTCTGTCCGTTTTGTGTTTTAAAAAGAACTAGAAGCTAACATTGCTTTCCTCTATAATGTCGGAGGAAAATAATTATGCTCTTGAATCTGATTCTGAGATAGAGTTTCACCTGAAAATGCCTTAGTAGACTCTAACTCAAGTTTTCAAATTTCCAACCGCTCTGCGACTTCAACAGAAGTGGTAATATTCCGCCAAGCTTCAATCGTTTTTTTCAATTGTACATGTGAATTTTATTTTCTGTTTCACTTTTTCATAATAAAAAGTGTTGTCTTGTTAAAAGTAGTGTTATATTTATATAGCATGATAATCAAATACTTGCAACATTGTTGTACTATTTTTTGTTACGTCATCTTAATCGAAGCGGCTTTCTAGTTCATCACAAAAAAGAAAGTATGGAGCGTTGTTATTGTCATAATTTGCAACAAATGTAAATATAAGAAATTAGGTATAATTTTTGGATGTATATCGGGATTTAAATACGGGTTGGTACGTGATCAAATCTTCTATAAAGCCCTTCGGGCTTTATGGGATTTGATCACGTGACCAACCCGTGTTTATACATCCAAAAATGATACCTTATTTCTTAAGAACTTACCGAAAAAATGTTTCTTAAGACTTTTATTCCACCACCGGTAAGCATCCTTATTCACTGTTCTCAATATCGAATCATTAGGCTAGTGTTCTTTTATAAAACATCAACAACTGTTCCTCTTTCGAATCAATTCAAAATAACGAGCATTCGCAACTTTGTGTATGTCAACAAACTTGATTATTCAAGTCTTCTGATCAGTATTTCCATTTAATCAAAAGATTAAGCTCAAAGAAAAATGATTTAGACCTAAAAAAAATTTTCAAGGTTTATTTCAGGGAAACTTTACACTAAAACAGCTAAATTTATCTCCGAAATTACGTACTAATTTGTATTGCGCAAGGTCACAATAACCGCATAACACAACGTTGCATCATCGTTTTTTAACTTTGAAAAAATATCAACTCGGGTCATTAAGGGACTGTCTTAAAATCTTCATGATATAAATCAAATTGTATGAGATAAATAGAACATCTATAATTGTGTGATTTTATATTTGCTTTATCCAACTCGTTGAAATGGTTATATTCGCTCGGCAAGCCTCGCGAATATATATACACCATTTCAACTCGTTGGATAAAACAAATATAAAATCACACAAAATAGATATCCTCTCTCTCTCTCTCTCTCTCTCTCTCTCTCTCTCTCTCTCTCTCTCTCTCTATATATATATATATATATATATATATATATATATATATATATATATATATTTTTTTTTTTTTTTTTTTTTTTTTTTTTTTTCACTTCATACTTAAGCTTTCACTAATATTTATGCACAAATTACTCTCCATTGAAATGAAGGAAATGTAGCATGTCTTATATTATCTCATGTATACTGCATGGTATATTTACGAATAACTTAATCGTCTGAAATATACACTTAGTCCTGAGCAATATTTAAATATTTTTTAACTTGAATCGGTATATTCTACATGTGTATGCTCAGATTTATGTAATACAATCACAGTAGATAAAGACATTTCAGAATTGATATAAATATTTATAATCAAAGAAAGGAGAAACAAGAATTTCATTTTTTTTTCTTGGTTTGAAGTCCTGAATAAGTTCTACAAAAACCTTTTAAGGCCTCGTGATACATGTACTGATTGGTCAATTTTCTTTTGTTAATAGGCATGATGCACTGTCTTTTGTAACCATGAACATGCGTATTGTCATAATTAACTGCCGAATTGGGACCTATCAAACATTTTGAATTTGACATATCGAGTTGAAATTTTTTTTGAATCCCTATTTTTAAAAAGAGTACTTAAATAACGATTTTAAAAACTGCAACAACATTTTATTAGTTTTACAACAATTTAAAGTTTGAATAACGAAATTTATATTCATTCTCACAAGTCTCTGTGACTTACTAGTATAAATTGTATCTCACGTATAATGTCGTGTTTTATCCATTTATATAAATCTATGTTCATATGCCTCGCAAGCAATAGCAAGATTTGTGCTTGGTATAGTGAAACGTATGCAAGACAGCTATAAACATGAAGAAGTACACATGAAATAAGAAATAATTTGATGTAAATTTGTATTATAATCACCTATGGAATGTTATCATCGAGTAAGTGATAAATAATAGATGTTTTGATTTTAGTTTTTAAATTTACTGCTAACGGTATGTTTTTAGTATACGTACAGCCATGTACAAATTACTCCAAAATGTTTAAATTAGGCTTTGTAAAATCCCTGGACTTTAAATAAGAGATATTAAATGAACTTGCCAACAAAAATATGTAAGAAATATTGTACTTCTAGACCTGGTAATGCTAAACTACCTATTGAGAAAGGTAGATGGTTTTTTAAAAAACCATAATTTGTAAATTAATTTATTAACTAGTCAAATGTACTGATGTATTCATGGCTATTCAAGGGCTAAGTATTTACATATTATTTCATATTAAATTCCAAGTTTTTAGAATTTGAAACACCGTTTAATGTCACAAACAAAGTAAACTTATTAATATTTGTAATTTGTAGATACTTTAATTTAGAGAGTTAATTAGCTCTCTTGGTTAATTTTTGTGATCGGCTTCGGCCGATCACTGTTGTGTCCATATTAGGCATCCGGTAAATGCTTCCACGTGCGCACACATTCCGCTTGCATAAGTAGTTCTTATAAAAATTTGAAGTTTGGTTTAGTATTTATATAACATTTTACTCGGTATTATTTCAATTCATTCACCTTAAAAGATGCAAACACACATAAAATACAGTTCGACCTGTTAATTCAAGAATGCACATTTTGTCTCACGCGTAAGAATTTCGATCGAAAGATTCATTCAGTAATGCAGTTGACCTCGTTGAACTGACCTCAATCATAAGAAGATGCTCCATGAACTGACCTCGATCTATTGATGTTGCATAATAGTAGCTAGGAAGACGGCTTGATTTATAAACAAGGTTACGTTATAATGCGACCTCAATATCAAGTTATGATGGCATTCAATGTTTTTCAGCGGCATTAAATTATTTTAATACAACTCTTTCTTTGTATACGTGTTAATGCTCTTTGAAGACCCCTACTCAGTATTCTGAAGAAGAAGAAGATACATTAACATTTAATAATTACGTTAAAAATATAAAATTTGACAAGGAGTTTACGAACGGCTTTTCCCAAATTTATTTCAAAATTAAATTTGTTGACGGTTTATAATAATGAAATTATGGTGTACAGATTCAAAATATTCTATATTTTGTAAAAATACAGTACTTTTTTATTATTTTACATCAAACTGATCATGTTGATTGCTTCTAGCTATCAATTTATCATTATTGCCGATCATTCCTTTAAAAGGAATACTTGTTTACAATTATCTGAACATTTATCTGAAATCCCTTCACCATACATATACCAATATTTTTTTCATCTATTATATATTTTATTCATAAATATTTTCTCCACACTGTAACTCAAGTTTTGAGTTTAAAATTCACTGTCATTGTCATGAAATTAATTATTTTTTCATGCATATTTTTAAAAAAGCATTATTCACACAAGAAATAGTTTAAAAATATTTGCTGAAATAATCGGTAATGTCCTTAACTTTTATACACTATCAACTGAAAATAAATTTGAGTAATTTTTTTTTCAAATTGTACAATTTTTTCAGTGATTTTCTTTGGTACACATGGTTATTTAACAACATTTATATAATTTTATGATAAATAACAACGCTTCTACTAGTCTGAAATACATATACCATCAACAAATAACACTTATTTTGTTAAAAACAAAATGTCAAACTTTCCAAATCAACTTTTAGTTTTTCCAAATTTTGACTTTGTTAAATTAAAAAAAGTTAAATCATTTAATTTGTGTGTGAGAAATAAATTGTTCAAAAAAGTAAATAAGATAGGGTTTTATTGAGAATAGAACATCGATACATAACGAAGAGGTTTCTTATAATGATACTTGCCTTTCAATAATTTGGACTGTTTAGGGGGTATATTTTTATCACTCCATTTATTAGTGTAGTTTCTATCCAGTAAAAAAAAATTCTGCATTTATTCCCACTATATATCTCCTCGATCGGCTCGCTCCTGACGATTTTACGAAAACATCACATGAGCAACCACTACCTAACAGCATTAGAATGAACTATCCCCTATTCTCCTGTATTAACCATTGGGTAAAGTGCTTCATCATTGTTTCCATTCAATCCAAATGAACACCTAAACGCCTGACTCGGGAACAATGAACACCCCTGTAGACGAGTGGTAGGCGTTGCCGATGTTGGTTCGATCACATCAAATATGTGAAGCAATACACTTTTTGGTGTAAATATAAAAGTTATCCAATACCTAATATGTATGCATCGAAAAAAAAACCCACTCAGAAATACTTTGAACTGAGAAATATCTGCTTTTGACAAAAAGTAAATAAAAAGAATATGGAAGCCACTGGCAGAAAATATGTGAAAATTTGTAGTTATATAGAAATGGTTAAGTATTTTTTTCCTTATCATATCAAGTGTCCAAGTTCCATCACTTGAGTATGGTATTGTTAATACATGTTTACACTGCCTGAATCTCTCTCTCTCTCTCTCTCTCTCTTTCTCTCTCTCTCTCTCTCTCTCTCTCTCTCTCTCTCTCTCTCTCTCTCTCTCTCTCTCTCTCTCTCTCTCTCTCTCTCCAGAATTTTTTTCTTCCACGTATTAGATATACATCGATGACTGAATTTATAAAAAAATATTATATCTAAAAATGTTGATAAAGTAAAAAGAATGGCATTTACGTGTAGTTCACATTATAGATTTTATTCTTTACGCATACAAAGTTTAAATTGCAATTTTATGTAAAAGTTAATACACTTCTTCTGTGATCACCGTGTAGAAATGGAGTGATTATGTCCACATATTTACATTATTAAAAAAAATTCCAAAATATTAGCTTTAAAATTGATCAGTTTCCTATATCTTTATACAATGGTTTTCTTCAGAGGATAATTTATACAGTCTTAAAATGGCCACGATCGTCAGGCCCTCTTAAAAATCTTTTTTGAAATGTGATTTCACAAATTCACAATAGACGAATGTCGCTTTTGAATTATTTTATGTGAATTTTTCACTTGTATTTTTTAAGTGAAACATAAAAGGTAATTTAGAGCTTAAGATATAATAGATGGATAATTCGGGTAATAATTCCTAACAGTGCAGTAAACTTTTCATTATTTTGGCTTAATAATTAATTTTTGGTGCTGCACTTGCATACCCAGTACTTAGCTTTAGGGGGAAATTATTTACGTAAATACATGTATAATTCATGACCAATATAAAGAGTATATTCTGTCATCGCAAATAAACAGAATTTCATTATATAGTGACTTGTATCTTGAAATAATTTCCGTGTGTTTTTACTCGTAATAATGAGATGCATTTTACTTGTTGTGATGGTAATTATACGTCGGTACATTTTGTTAGTATCTTACGGTGGCTGCTATAGGATCCTATAGCAGCCACCTTAGTATCTCGTTATAACGAAAGGATTTCTTTTCCGTCTTAAATATGCGCGTTCTTTTATTTTAAGTTAACTTGAATAGGAGTTATAATTTATGTTACTTTCTGTTTACTGCAATAAAAATTACAATATTGTATAGGCTATTTAACGTGGTTAAAACAGGATATTGAAAAACTTAAATTTTAAGGAGGTCATTATTCAACAGCGGTCACTTTTCTTCACTTAGAATGAGCTCATTTTTATGAAAATGACAATTATTCTTCAGGCAAAAAGGTAATTTTCTACGTAGAATAATGACTGGGTGGGGACATTATTCTACGTCGAAGAATGACCCCGGTCATTATCTACAGGGGTCATTATTCTGCTTTACATCGGCAGGCTCGTAATAAATACATATCTTTACACAAAACGCAAGGGCATTCCGATTCTGTAGAGATTTTTTATTTAATGAGATTGTCAATTTTCGATATGTGATTTCTAAAAGTGTTTATGCAGATAAAGTATGCCCGTTAAATTATGTTTTAACGTAAAATTCAATTGGTAAGAAATTGTTTTGTTTAAATATAGAGAAATTACTTATAAACTATATAAGAAATAAGGTATAATTGTTGAATTTATATTGGGATATATAAATACTTTTTATACTAACCACAATCGCAAACAAGAATACAATTTCATTTTTCAAGTAAATTTAAAGGATTATCTGTAGTAATTTGAATTTGAAAACAGAGATAAGTAATCTTATGAAAAAATCCACAGCAACGATGAATACAAAATCAAATTATTAACAGGTATTTTACAAATTGTTTTCAACTCTAAAATATTAAGTGTTATATTATGATAATTCAAAATTTTATGGCATACGATTTAAACATAAGTACTGGGTATAAAAAAAAAGATCAACTAATCAAGAAAACATTTTAAACTATCATAAATATTTTGATATTGGAAATGATATTCTTATAAATTTAATGTTGTTATAATTGTTAAAAACCATTCGGATTGCGTACACAATATTGCTGAAGAGGATATAAAAATCAAGCAAGGACCTTTAAAAAAACAAAAGATGTTTCTGAAACACTTAAGCCCTCTCTCCCTTGGAAATATCCACAAAGAAAATGAAAGGAAACTGCAACTTCTCGGGCCTTTCCGGCTTGGAAAAACACCTCGACTTGATATGAATACAACACGTTTAACGATCTGCCGAGATGTGAGCACTCCTCATGCCTTGACGGGTCAATTCTACAATTAAATACTCCTCCATGGCACCTGATGCTACCTCTAATTATTGATAATATATAAGTAAAGTTTGCTTTTGGGTACGATCGTGCAATTTTTGACAGAGTAAACCACTTGGACTTAAAAAAATTCCAGTTATTTGCAGTTTCCGTTCATTTTCTTCGCAGAAGTTGCACTTATTGAAATGACATTTGGTATACCGATTTATCATAATAATATCTAGGACAAGTTTTATTTTGGTTACAATCGAGCAAATTTCGACAGAGTTATGCCCCTTTGACGTAGAAAATTTCCAATTATCTGCAGTTTCCGTTCGTTTTCTTTGTGGATGTTTGTGGATGAAGTGAGGGGGGCAGAAGTGTTTCAGAAACATCTTTTGTTTATTAAAGGTCCGTGTTTGATTTTTATATCCTCTTCAGCAATATTGTGTACGCAATCCGAATGATTTTTAACAATTATAACAACATACAGTTTATAAGAATATCGTATCCAATATCAAAATATTTATGATAGTTTAAAATTTGCTCTAGAGTATTTGAATACGCAGTACTAATGTTTAAATCGTATGACATAGAATTATGAATTATCATAATATAACACTTTATATTTTACAGTTAAAAACAATTTCTGAAATACTTGTTAATAATAATTTGACGAATGTAGACTTTATGTTCATCATTGCTGTATATTGCAATATTTTTTCATAAGGTTACACGTATCTTTGTTTTCAAATTCAAATTACATGTACTACAGAAAATCCTTTAAATTTATTTGAAAAATGAAATTGTATTCTTGTTTGCGATTGTGTTTTGTATGTAAAATATTTAAATCGTACATGGGTAAGGTCGTTCACCTTAAAACAAGTTTTTAGCTAAGACTACTTTTTTTTAGTCCTTTTCTATTTGTTGTTGTGTTATCCTCCAAACCAAGCTATGGTTAGGGTGAATAAGAAAAAAGAGGTACAGTATTTCAAAAATAAAGTCTTCACCATACAGTGTATAACATAATGATTGGATAAAAATATCAGTTTTATTATTAATTTCACACCTTGAGAAAAAGTGTTTTTGTAAATATTTTAAAATATATTAAAATCATAATGAGTTTGGAAATTTTCATGGGACCTATTTCCTCGTTCCCACCAATTTGATCTTAGTCTACACAAATTATATTCTTTATCAATTTATTTATTCATTCTAACGGTGTACATTTTAGTAAGTATTTTCATTTTTTTAAATTTCATGTGTTATCAAATGAGGACAAGCACGACGCCACAAAAAAGCTCCAACTTTTTCGAGGAAATACAGTACAGGAAAAAATTATATGATTATACCTTCATCATGATATCATTGTAACACTTTGGTAAATGCTATTTTCTTTGTTACATTTGTGGCTATTAAAAAAACTACATATTCAGTACTAAAATCTATTCTTTGGAGAGGGATTACATAAGCTTTGCTTTTTACCCAATCCATTTGAATTTTCAATAACATATGTTAAAATTCTAATAAATCAAAATTAAATTACAAGTCTTAGGACTAACAGCCAACAGCTGTTGTTTCATAACACCATATTTTTCTTATGAAAAAAACTTGTTAGATATTAGATAAGGATACAGAACAAAAATGTTTGTTTTTTTTATCTTTTAATCTTTTTATACATTTAATTTCCAACCGGCAAACAATGTTCTGCTGTTAACTCCACTGTATATCTCTCCCTGGCTCTGATCTTTCGTTTTTACAAAAACATCATCGCCTTTATTGACATGAGCCACCACTAAACCTGTACTCTGCATCCAACTATTAGAACTAGAATGGGCATTTACTACCCCCACTCATCCGCATTTATCATTAATTGAACGGAGTGTACATCGGTGTCGCCATTCAGAAAACTCCACGTAAACACATACACGCCTGTTTCTGGTACCGAAAATATTCCAGTTGATGGATGGTAACCGTTGCCGATGTTGGTTCGAACCACATCAAATTTAAGAACATGATGGGGAGTCGCTATATAGCCAGGGAGAGTATGAGACATGTATGCATAAAACGCGACTACTTCAACGGGTGTCGGTGCCTCTCTGATGAGCATCATTTCTGTACAGATAATAAAAACAAAATG
This sequence comes from Magallana ariakensis, assembly GCA_020458035.1. NCBI lineage: Eukaryota > Metazoa > Mollusca > Bivalvia > Ostreida > Ostreidae > Magallana > Magallana ariakensis. Next base: position 69,517,845 of record CM035812.1, on the reverse strand, counting down.
ATTTAGTGTTTAGACTTTGACATTTGAATTATAAAGGAAATCAATTTTTATGTACATTTTTGAACTACATGTACCTTGTCTTGCTTGTTAATGATCACCAAATGCATTTTTTCCCACATTTTCAATGTGAAGTTCCTGTTATTTAAGAAAAGAACTTTGGGTCGAGTTAAGAGATTCCACGTCAGCAGTGTTAATTTGTGGTGGTTGACTGTGTTCTGGTTGTTTTTTAAGGAAAATAGGTTCTCTGTTATCAAGTATGGTTATTAGTTTTTCGTGGTAAGCTACTTTCTTCTCTAGATATCGAACACGATTATGTTGGGATCTCAATGAAAGTTCGAACTCGCTCTTCAGAGTATTCAACCTTGATGTGTAATCTTTCTGTAAAGCCAGAATCACCGTCTTCAGATCATCTGTTGTAATTTTTCGTTCAGGGACCAAATCTCTCTCATTCAAACTGTCCAAAACAGCGTTTACACTTGGTGTTCCTGTCTCATCATGGTTCAGTAAGCCTGAAGTATGGCAAACAAAAACGGAAAGAAGAAAGAGCCGTAAAAGAACAACATACATTTTACAGTTTCAAACCTGAATTGTAACGCCTGAATATTTTGTTATCTTATCTAAAATGTTCTGTCGTATTGCATTGAACTGTATACTCGGACCGAAATTTATGTACGGCTTACGGAACTGTCATATCTGAAACTGATAAAAAGGAACTACATGCACAAAGCAAACAGTGTTAATAAGATAGTGTCTATTATCAAATATTATTGAGAGGAATTTCAATTTGCCTTATGTAAAAATGACAATGTCAACCATCTCAAAAATCCATAAAACGAAATACAAATTCAAAGAAGAGCAACACGGACATCCAAAAAGATAGAGGTAGGAGCAGGTGCCGAGGAGGAGTGAGCATCCTCTGCTGACCGGTCACACCCGCCGTGTGCTTTTTGTCGTAATCGGGAAAAAACGGAAAAGTCCGTAGAAAATTAGGTGATTGATTATGGTCTAACAATTAGTATGAAAAACGTCAGCCAGCATGCGACCCCGTGGAAGATTGTATTTGCTGATAAGGTCGTTGTATCGACAATAGAACTTACGAAAAGATGACTTCAAACGAGACTGTTGATAGTCCTGTTTTATCAACTTGTTTGTCAGTAGCTTGCCTCGCCTCAGAAACTGTTCATACGAAGAGCATGCCCTTGCGTATCGAATTAACTGAGAGACAAAAACACCATATGCAGGTGATGAAGGTATATTACTACATAAGTAAGGAAAGTTGACTATAGAAAAATTGAAGTCATCGCGTTTATCATAAATTTTTGTTGTTAGGTTACCATCAATGTTTTGTTGTTAGGTTACCATCAACTTATATATCTTAATCATCGAGCCCTTTTAAAGGACGTAAAATAAAGTTTCGTATATCTAAACAGCAAGAGTTATTTTTCCTTTAACATGCATCTTATTATTAGATTTTATTATAAAGACACAACAATACACAAGAAGGACGTTGAACTCCCGAAGTCAATAATATTGACCTTTTTTACAAAAATTAAGGTAATCCTGCGTCATCATCTCTGATATACACCGACGGTTGAATGATCTCCATGCTGATGATCATTGTCCAGTCATGTTTGTATCGTACTGGTGTCAACATTGAAGCAAATTTTATCAGCTCTCATATATATTTTACCTTGTTTTGTTCAACGTTGTGGGTGGATCCAAAAGTATTAAGTATTATTACACAATGTGTTGCGATGAAAATTAACGCGGTATGATAGAAAATAAAACATCAAGATATGCAGGATGATGAATGAAAATATTTTTTTAAAGATGTTCAAAACCTAAAGACGACGACGCCGCGTCATAAATTTATATTTGAAATATATATATTCAATGAAAAAGTTTTTTTAAAATGTATTATGGCAATTCATTTTTACTATGAAAAGTCGTTTTACCTATTGATTGATTAATTAACTGATAGATTGATTGATTGATTGATTGATTGATTGATTGATTGATTGATTGATTGATTGATTGATTGGTTGGTTGATTGATGGATTAATTAATAAGATTTATTTATAATATAAAATAAATCAAATTATTATAGCAATAATATAATTTTGGCTTGACTCATGTTTAGCGCCATAATTTTTTGCGCGTAATGGCATACCATAGATGACGTCGATCTGTTTATATTTGACGTCATTACACTCCTAGCTGTTGAAATTCGAGAATACCAACAGAGAGGATGCTCCCAGAGATAAACAAAACAATTGAAACCATCATTTCTAAAAGATTGGACACATCTGAAGGTAGCCATGTCTCCTTTAATCAGTCTGCTACGTGTAATAATCCACATAGTGTACCAAATTTGTCTGATTCAGATGATTTAATTTGTTTTGATGCGATCTCTCCCGCATGTTCATCTCAAAGTATTACAAGTATTCATGATGACATAGGCATGCATGTACCCCAATCGGTTAAACAAAAGATAATAAATGGGGAATTTATTGAGCTGCATACCCTTTTGAATAAGCAAAATGATTCAGAAGCTCAAGAAAATAAGGTCTTATTCATGAATGGGCAATTTACATTGAAACCTACTAATGCAATCAAAATAACAACAATTGATAGTTGGTTAGATGTTTTTTACATTTTCATGAGTATTTATTTGTCCGCGCATATTGATGAAACTCTCAGTCTCATCAAATATATGGCAAATGTTAAACTCGGCGCCAGTCGTGTTTCCGGCGGATTGGGTTGGAGAGATTATGACCGCCAATTTCGTTTGAAAAAGCTAAAGACAATACAATATCATGGGGGAAAATTGACCAGGAGTTATGGCTTCTTTATATTACTCCAAACGTGCATTCAGTATTGAAGAATTCTCAAGCCAGTCCAAAATTTTGTTACGAATACAATAACAAAGGTTTTTGTCGTCTACAAAACTGTCAATACCAACATCAATGCTTAAAATGTCAAAACAAACAACCTGCTATCCATTGTTTTGACAAACAATCATTACAAAAATTTCCAAATTCAAAAAATTTTCAAGCCTCACAATCAGCCTTATCAAATTTTCGTCAGTCAGGCTATAGACACCAACCCTACTCCTTTCGTGGAAAAAAACAGGTTCAACTCCAGTTAACGTAAAAAGTATGTGTCCTTATCTAGCAATGTATCCCAACCAATCTGTTGCTTTTGAATTAAGAAATGGCTTTACGTATGGATTTTTTCTACAATATCAAGGTCCGCGAATTTCAACAACTTGTAATAATTTAGTTTCTGTACACGATCATACTAATGAAGTGAAAGAGAAAATTGACAAAGAAATTTCACTGGGTCGGATAGCAGGTCCCTTTGACGTTGAACCATTGTTTAATCTAAGGTTATCACCTATTGGGGTGGTTGCAAAAAAAGACGGTGGTTGGCGTTTAATCCATCATCTTTCATAGCCTGCTGATTTCAGTGTAAACGATTTTATAGATCCGGAAGCATGTTCTGTACATTATACTTCTTTTGATGAGGTTTTAGAAATGGTAGGGTCACTAGATAAAGCTGCTGTTTTAGGAAAAATGGATGTTAAGTCAGCATTTAGATTGCTTCCAGTTCACCCTTCAGATCACCAATTACTTGGTTTTAAATTCAGTAATTTTTACTACTATGATATGTGTTTACCAATGGGTTGTTCAATTAGTTGTGCCCTGTGGGAAAAATTTGCACATTTTATTCAGTGGGCAGTTGAAGTGAAAACTGGAGTTCACACTATGAATCATTACCTAGACGATTTTATATTCGCAGGAAACACTTCTGAAATATGTGAATTGTTGATGTCTTAATTTAGAAAGACGTGTTTTGAATTTGGTATTCCCTTAGCGGAAGATAAAACAGAGGGTCCTAAAACTGTTATTAGGTTCTTAGGTATTGTTATAGATACAGATAATATGATTATTAGAATTCCTGATAAGAAAATATTGACTTTAGAAACAGCAATCTTAGAAATGTTACAAAAAGAAAAAGTTACTCTTGGAAAGTTACAATCACTAGTAGGTTCTCTTAACTTTTGCGCAAAAGCAATTCCATCTGCTAGAGCATTCAATAGAAGATTTTGTGATGCTATGTGCGGAATTAAACACTCTAGTCATTTCATTAGAGTAACGTCTGGGATGAGATCAGATCTTTGTGTGTGGCTAGATTTTATACACAAGTACAACGGTAGCTTAAATTTCATGAATGCCAATTGGTTATCAAACGACCAGCTACATCTTTATACTGATAGCGCAGGTAGTCATCAGTTAGGTTGTGGTGTCTACTTCAATGGTCAATGGGCTTATTTTGAATGGCCCGCCTGCTGGAAAGACCTCGGCATTATGTCAGATATAACTTTTTTGGAATTAGTACCGATTGTTCTTGCAGTTGATTTATTTAAGAATCAATTTTGTGACAAAAAGATTTTATTTCACACTGACAACAAAGCTTTAGTTTCAATTTTAAACAAAAAATCGTCAAAGTCAGTTAGGGTTATGGAATTGGTTCGGCCTTTAGTTTTACATTCCATGATTCACAACATCTACTTTAAAGCTTGTCACATTGCTGGTTATAACAATGCTATTGCCGATTCTATTTCACGCAAACAGTGGACCAGATTTCGAGCTCTTGCCCCAAAATCCAGGCCACACCCGATCCAGATTCCAGAAGATTTTATAGAAATGATCTCGAAGCTGAAATAAAACGCTTAACGCTTAATTCTATAGCACCAAACACAAAAAATTCTTATTCATCTAGTCTAAGAAGTTTTGAGCAATTCAGACTGTTATACGAACTCGAGCTAATTTGGCCTCCCCCAGTATCACACATATGCAGTTTTATTGCTCATCTCTCGCTTAAAGGTTTAGCCCATGCTACTATTTCTTCTTATGTATCTGGTATTGGTTTTAAATGCAAATTAGTAGGAGGGTCGGACAACACTCAAAATTTTATAGTTAGAAAATTACTGGAAGGAATCAAAAGGTCAAATTATTCAAAAGATTGCAGACTTCCTATTACTAAAAACATTCTCGAGAAACTTATCAATGTAACATCATTAGTATGCTCGTCAAAATATGAGACTATCCTTTTTTCATCGGCATTTTCTTTAGCTTATCATGGGTTCCTTAGAGTTGGTGAATTTACTGCTAATTCAAATGGCAAAAATCAAAGCATTTGTATGGATCATTTTAAATTTAAAACAAATCACAAGACGGGGGAGGAGTACATAGAGTTTAAAATTCCTTTCTCAAAAACTGATCAGTCAGGAAAGGGAGTATTAATAACGTTGGAGCCAGCAAAAAATTCTGTATGTCCTGTATTTTGGTTGAAAAAATATCTGTCAATCAGACCAAATGTTAGTGGTCAGTTATTCATGCATTTAAACGGGAGTCCACTTACAAGATTTCAATTCTGCTCAATATTAAATAAATCTCTAGAATTTGCCGGTCTCCCGAAATCTCGTTACAAATCTCACTCCTTCCGTATTGGGGCGGCTTCAGATAGTTTCTCTTACGGGCATTCAGAATCACAAATCAAAAAACAAGGTAGATAAAGTTCCAATGCTTTTCAGAATTATATTAGAATTCAATAATTTCTAGAGTCATTTGACTCATTTCCAATATTTTTATATAGGTAGTGGAAAAGTTGTTTGGATCGTTGGTTCATCGATTATTAAATGGGCATTCTTCCACGCCAAAAACTCCATAGATGGTGTGAATTTGAGATTAGAAAGACATAATCACAGTATTTTTTGGCAAGGTAAATGAGGAATGAATTGGTTCGACATTATTCCAAAAATAAAGTTTTTATTAAGGTATGAATCTCCTCCTGAAATTTTAGTTATTCACTGTGGTGCTAACGATATAGGCAAAATCCCATTACTGCGTTTTCGCGCAATCATGCAATCAACAATTACAGATTTGAATCGAATTCTTCCCCATACAACTATAGGGTGGTCAAATATGTTGCCAAGGATGTCCTGGCGTTTCAGTTCCGACGTTAAATCTCAAAATCTTGCTGCCATTAGACTTAACAATTTTATGAATCGTTTAGTCTCTGTAAATGGTGGGTTCTTTATTAAATACCCAGAAATCACGTGGCGTGCAAAAGAGATGTTTTGTAGTGATGGTGTTCATCTGTCCAACATTGGTAATTGTGTATTGCTATTTAACTTACAAAGGGCATTGCAACAGACGTGTTTTCCAGAAAAAATATATTAACTTTAGTTTGACTCTCCTTGTGGCCACACCTACTTATATATGTTAAGCGTCTCTCATTCCACCAAACTTTGTTGGCGGTGGTTGTCTTGTCAATAGACAACCATTTGGCGCTTATTCGAGACGCATTTTATCTAATTTAGATATCTTACAACTTCTGCTGAGTATCTGATCACCCAGTACCAGTATGAATGTTGTCATTGTTTACAAGTATTATGAAACTTCTATAAGGATAAGGTTATAAGGATAAGGTTTATAAGGTTATAAGAATAAGGTTATAAGGATAAGGTTTATAAGGTTATAAGGATAAGGATTTTAAGGGTCAATATGTTATAAGGATAAGGATTATAAGGGTAAATATGTTGTAACATTTTATACAAAAATACATTTGTGAATATTATATAGATTATATTATGTAGGTCGTGGCCACAATCGCCAAAATATATAGAATAAAACAATTCATGAACTTAACACTTGTCTTCATTGTCTATAATAATATTTATTTATAATATAAAATAAATCAAATTATATAGCAATAATATAATTTTGGCTTGACTCATGTTTAGTGCCATAATTTTTTGCGCGTAATGGCATACCATATATGACGTCGATCTGTTTATATTTGACGTCATTACACTCCTAGCTGTTCTAATTCGAGAGGTGGGTGCATTTTTATCCCACCCTCCCTAACCTCAATTTTTATTTATTATATGAAATGTTTCATAATAATAAAAATGTTATTTAATGTAACATATAACCAAGTGTCATGCGCTCATTTTCTGCCGTAGTTTTAATGCTATTTTCAGATAGCCAGAAAAATGAATGCCAACAGTTTAAGCGTGTGATCAGTGAGTGACTTTGTGCAGAGACTTGCAGTGATTAGTGAGTGGCATCTTGCAGAGACTTGCGGCTCATCTTTGAATAACAATATTTCATAAACCTATTTTTTTTTCGTCACGACCTACATGTCATAATGAGAAAGCGCTTATTCGAGACGCATTTTATCTAATTTAGATAGCTTACAACTTCTGCTGAGTATCTGATCACCCAGTATCAGTATGAATGTTGTCATTGTTTACAAGTATTATGAAACTTCTATAAGGATAAGGTTATAAGGATAAGGTTTATAAGGTTATAAGGATAAGGTTATAAGGATAAGGTTTATAAGGTTATAAGGATAAGGATTTTAAGGGTCAATATGTTATAAGGATAAGGATTATAAGGGTAAATATGTTGTAACATTTTATACAAAAATACATTTGTGAATATTATATAGATTATATTATGTAGGTCGTGGCCACAATCGCCAAAATATATAGAATAAAACAATTCATGAACTTAACACTTGTCTTCATTGTCTATAATTAAACAATAAAATGCTTTCTTTGGTGATTCATTCGGGATATGAAGGTAGCGACATTGCAGAAAAAATACATAACCCGCGTTAGCGGGTTATGTAAATTTTTTCTGCAATGATCGCTACCTTCATAACCCGAATGAATCACCAAAGAAAGCATTTTATTGTTTATATTAACATCTTTCTTTTAACTAATTAATAAATTGAGCGTAAAAAGTAAGTAAAATTCACTAAATTGCTGTTAACGTACATAAGTACGTTAGCTAAAAGAAACAGCCAAATCGTCTCCTGTGAGACTTTGAGTCTGTCATCATGATGGTTATTTCGTGCAGTCCGTGATTTTTCTTAGATAGTTGTAGGTCTCGACCAATCGATAAACTGGGCGTGTCAATTTCAGTCCTGTCACTTTCTTGTCAGTTTCAGCCGCTGTAGATTTCTACCAATCGATAAACGGAGCGTGTAGATTTCAGTCTGGCTGTTTCTATAGAGCTATGAATTAGCTATATGTCTCCGTAAGAAATAGAGGGAATAATACTTGGTAGATGTAAATATTAATTGATTTAAAGACGCCCTATTCTTGCTTGTTTTACATGTTGTTCCTCATCTCAAGAACGATCAAAGAAATCTTAGCAAGAGATTTATATTCATTTTTTACATTATCAGTAGGAATCTTATTCTTCATATGTCTTAAATGTTTGCAGATTGAGCTTCTTAAAATTAAGTTAGATAATCCTCCAAGCCATGAAGGAGCATACTTTGTAAGACCTTTACTTATCTCCGATTTCCGTGGTGCAAAGCAGATGAGAGTCATTGACTCCCCTTTGACAGGACACCAGTCCATCACAGGTTACTCCCAGCGTAATCCTGTACCCAATTGTTTACCCAATTTCAGCTGGGTGGACTGAGACAATGTAGATAGAATGTCTTGTCTAAGTGCACAACACACAACATCAAGTGACCCATTAGGTTTGAACCAGCGACCTTTGGGTTACTGGCCTATGACCACTGACCCATGTACTCCACTGAGCCATGTGCTCCTAAACCAATATTTACACTGTTCAATATAATTGCAGTATATTAGATTTATTTGAAAATACATTTCCTATCGATTATTTCGCATTACTGTAGTTTCCTTATTTTACGCGAGTACTTAATTCCGCGATTCAATCGTTTCGCATCAATTCAATAAAATTGCGAACGCCGAATTTTTATCATATTTTCACTTAGTTTACATTTGTTTGAAAAATAAAAGAGAGATTTGAAAATTCGCGAGATGTGCTATGAGTTACATACATGTAAAACATAGAACATGTATAGAAATATACATGTACCTTTGTGTCGGAAGTAGTTTTTTTTATTTAACACATTCATTTTAATTATAACATCAATTATGAAAGTACAAATAGGTTAGAATTACTTGTGTCATGTTATTAAATATATTCTGTGTACGAATTGATTATTTGTTGAGCCTCCGAAGAACACAGTTAGTGAAAAGTAGAAATAGCGTTTGTTGTTGTATTCTGTTAATTCAGCCAGCATTTGTGAACCTCCTTACCATGTTGGCAGAATTATAGTTTAAATAAGATTATTATCGCAGAATGAATCAAACCTATTCAATGTTTGGGAGAAATTCAGGCAGGTAGTTTTCTTCGAAGGATCTCTCGCAGAAATAAAAGCCCCTAGACCCTAAAATGTACTTCACCACACGCTCGCTAAACGGCGGTTCAACCGAAGCGCTACAGTTTTCACGAAACGCTGCACGGTTTGCCCGACGCTAAACGGTTTGCAAACCGCTTTTGAAATTCAATTATTCACAGATTTTTTAGGGGTGTCATGTTGCAAGTTTTGAATTTACTGGGTGGTGTATTGTATTGTATTGTTTATTACCAAGAACCATACGATTCATAGGTTTAACATATATATATAAAGTAAACAAACATATGTGGACATTTTTTAAAAACATCACAATCTTGAATTAGACTGCGTGTGCACATAACAGCGTACATAGAATTTTGAAAAATGTACATGATAAAAGTAAACAGGATACTGAAGAGTATATTCTCAAAACAAAAAGAATAATTATATTTTTATCGTAATTTTGAGCATTTATATAGGTATTTGCCCAAATTGCACAACTCTTTGATATTCTTTGTTGAAAGTAATTGAATAAGTTTAAAGACAGAAGGCTTTTCGTAATAATACGTTGTTAATTTTGTATGTACACCCACCGATAATAAAATTCAAAATTTACAACATGACGAGGGATGCTATGCAATCAAATAATTTTTTCTTTGATTATACTAATCGCGTAGAAGAATATTTTCCGTCCATAAAACCAGAAAAAAATTCAAAACTACTAGAAGATACGTACGCCTAACGAAATAAAAACGAAGTTTCCGCAGTGTATCACTGTTTTATTTTTTCCTTTTTTAAAATTCTAAACATTGTATTGGAAAGAAAAAAATAAATAATTAGATTTCAGACCCAACATCTGTATACCGGTGTATATTTCCTAGCTTAATTGCTTGGACAAATTAATTGTAACATTGTGATTAAACATTTTGCTTTTTTCCGTTAAAAGGGTTTATAAGAGTAAATGATTACATGTAAAATCGTCTTTTTTTCTTCTCTCGCATTTCATAGAAGATGAACAGGATGTTTTTCACTCTATTTTTTTTTTTTTTTTTTTTTTGTGGCTGAATTTCCTATCATTCAAAATTGTACTATGCAGCTTAAAATAGTTTAATATCTATTGGCCGTTGACATAACAGAGACGGTGACCACCCAATGAAATCAAATACCAAAAGATAAACAGGATGAGTTAGCCGATGTCTGAGGTTTTGTCTGATAACTGTACACAATCATGGTGTTAAAAAACGCATGCGTTTTACAACATGACAGTGTCACTTATAGTTGATTTGGATTGCCCATGAAAGTCATAATGTAGCCGTATAAAACATGTTGACGGATTGCGTATTTGAATATTGTACCGATACGGAAACGATATAGACATTCTTAGTCGGCAGCCTTCGTTTCAAATCTGTCTTATTCTTTTGTTTGTTGAAAAATAATACAAGTTTGATTAAAATATTAGGACAGTGTTAAATTGTGTTCAATGAGTTGAATGTTTCTAATGAATTCTCATTGACCTGATGAAACATCATACACGGTTATCGAAAGCTTTCCTCGTAAGGCTTAACGCGCCTGATGTGACCAGCAATTCACT